>VUYV01000008.1:1603256-1829486 GCA_008711295.1 Anarhynchus alexandrinus | reverse complement strand
GGCTCCGCGGCCGCCCCCTGAGCCCGGTGAGGCGGTTTTGGGGGGGGGAGACACGACCCCCCTGTGTTTTCGGATCCCTCAGGGAAAGGGGGGAGGGAAGCAGGGCCGCGCCGCGGCGGTTTCTGTGCCCCCCCCCTTCTCCTGAGGCGTCTCGTGCTGCCGGTAAAATGGAACATCTCCTCCCGCCTACTAAACCTGCATCTGCCTTAAATCATTTATAATGCAATAAAACCCCGTAGTTCCTTAGCAACTAAAGAGGTCCTCTGATAGGAGCGGACAAGAAAAAGAAGAAGGGAAAAAAAAAACAAACAACCCAACCCCCCCCCAAAAAACCCCGAACCCACACCAAAAAAACCAACCCCCTTCTCTGTTCCTTGTAGGATAGCATGAGCTAAATCTAGCTTGCCTCCTCCCTGATGAGTTTGCAGCCAAGTGCGTGGTAATTAGTGGCAGAACGACGTGGGGCCTCCGGCTTGAAGGAAGGTCCTGCAGCGCAGATCAAAATGCCCGTCCTGTGGTGGCAGCCCGAAGGGCCGGAGTGAGCCACCGGGGCAGGTTTTATCCACCCCGGCACAGTCTTTGAGAAGCGGCTTCGTAACGCAGCATCGCGGTGAAGCAAGTGTCAGGGATGCTGTGGCCTGTAAGTGCTGTGAAGGGCAGGGATCTTGGCTCAGAAGAGATCCCGGTCTATGTGCATTGGGAAGATTTACCTGAAAGGAAGGGATACCTTACTAACATAGCAATCCTGCACATGGTTTCGTCATTTCATCCTTTCCATTCTGCGGATATTGCTTAATCCTAGCGTTTTCCTTCCATTGAGGTGAATTTTGCTTTGCCTCAGCTTTGTTGGCTGTTTGCTCTAGAAGAAACATCGAGGCTTTCAGTATATTTGACAATGATAGGAGAGATGTAGATGAAAGAGATGCTGTCTCGAAGATCGCAGATCAGAATTTGTGCTTTAGTACATGCACGTTTTGCAGTCTGAAACCAGAACGGAGCCTCACGTCTGTTAACCAAACAGGAGAAGCTTTGGCATCCACACTAGAAGTATAAAAACTGTAGGCCTTCTGCAATGTGAGGGACTTGTTGTGGAGCCTGAAAAAGTCTGGGCAAATTCCGCTGGAGTTCAGTGGGAATTAGGGACGTGGCTTTTGTGAGCTCCCAGGAACACGGTAGTTGGGCTGGGTTGTGGATAAAGTCTGGTTCTGTGTTGCAGAGATGCCTACTGCTTCCTGTGATAGCCGTGCCACCTGAGCATTGTCATGGCAGGGTTAATCTGCCTGTGCTGTGTTCCCCCTTGTACTTGGGTGAAGCCGGGTCTTCTGACATGCAAGTTAAATGGGTCGTGTGCCTGAAGCTCTTCCTGGGCAGAGTTAGCAAGCAGGTGTCAAATGCTGGCAGCTGGTTTAACAATTCCAAATAGCTGGTAGGCAGTGCAAATGTTTGGTGTTTGACAGTAGTTATATGTCCAGAGGTCAACAATGAAATAAATTTTTGGGATAGATGGAAGTCTTCAACCTCTCTGTGTCTTAATCGTGACTTCCATTCCTGACATGAAGCTAACCAAGCAGTAGCAGATCTTGGCATGAGGTAAGACTGCAGACCCCACGTGTATCCTGAAAACTCGTTAATTTTTATTTCACTTTCAAGCAAAGTGAAAGGTGGAGATCCTTCTGAATAAGGTTCATTGCTGCTGTTGTATTTTTTACTCCAATTTGAATGCTGTTGTAACGGAGGGAAATAAATTTGAAGCTTGTAGGCCTTGCCGCAGAGGAACTGTTTTCCTTCAGCAAATAATGGCCAATGAGATGCTTCATGAAACAGAACAATTCCTCTTTTGCTTTGGCGTGAAGAATAGGTACAGCCATTTCCTGAATTGTGCATACTCCTTGTAAGTCATTAGAAAAATGATGGTGTGGTTTAAACAGGTATCTGCAGGTATGTCAGTGACAACTCCTATAAAAGAAAAACCCCACATCCAAGACACAGGTGTGTGCTTTGAAGGTATACAGAAGGATCCCAATGTATATATGCAAGAATGGCGTAATCTATTATTGATGCGAAGCCATCAGTGTAGTGAAAGGTGATAGTCCAAGTGCTGTTGAATGTACAGTAACACCACTTGAGTTTGGGATGACAGAGGAATGGTAATGTACTTGTTGAAACTGCAGGGCAGGTCACCACTCGCCTGGCACAGAAAGTGCCCAGTGGAATCCTGAGTGTCTGTGGGAAGCAGCCTTTTTCTGCTTCTGACAGGAGGTCACTGTTGAACTGCCAGGGATTTCTCCAGAATTAATGTAATTCAGAATATTTTGAATCAGACTCACCTATAGATTTAAGCTTACTAAAACTGGAAGTAGGATTTTGACACTTGCATGGATTATTTTTAAGGCTCTTGCATAAACACCTAAAGATCACAGGAAAAAAATGCATGTCAGAAATTTAACTTTTCCTAAATATTCTTCTGAGAAACTTGTCAGGTTCTTCAAGGCTGCATTTCTGATGCACGCTAGCTCGTCAATTGTATCCAGAGCATAGATTAGATGAAGTGATGGAAAGGAGGGTTAGAAGAGAGATGAGGAAGTATGAGGAGGAACAGCTGGAAAAAGCCAGTCTGTCAAGAAGATCTGTGGTAAACCTGCAGTTTCCAACTGCTATTTGTTGGAAAATCACTTTAGTGCTTCAAAACAGACAGCAACCTCCTTATGGAATGGTGCTTGACTTGCTGCTTGGTGATGAATAACATGCCTTTTCCAGTTGCTGTGTTTTAACCTTTGCAATGTCTCTGTTTCTCCAGCTGCTTCTTTAAAAATAAAGACTTCAGCGTACTAATACTTTCACCTTAGAGTGTTTGCATTTAAAGGAGCATGGCTGTATTTTTACTGTTGTCTAAAATAGATGCTTGGACAGCCCCCATGAAAATCTGCAGTGTTTCTTCAGCACACCAACATGTGAGTTGAATTGTTAGCAGTTTTTCAAGTTCTTCCCTTTTCAGAGCTTTGGTCTGGCAAAGTGTGCTTAAAACCAGACTTTATCATGTGTTGTGTAGAGGAGGGAATTCTTAAACATCATCACATTTTTAAAACTGAAAGCTGACTTAATAATATTAATTGCTTGGGTTATTCAAAGCTAGATATAAGTGGAGAAAAAAGCAAATTAAATTTGGGGGTACTTGTTCAGCTCCGCTCTCTTCATCCTCTGCTTGGATGAATGAGAAGGAACTAACTAGCTGGCTAAATATAGAATGTGGTTTTTCTGTTGGCAGAAACCAGTATAGAAATGACCATAAAATCGGGAAAGAGGCGCTTCTTAAAGTGAGTTTCTTCTTAAAAGAGCAAGTGAAAAACCTTCCTATTTCTGACTGCTGATTCTCATCCATCTTGCACTGATTGTATTCTGACATGATTTTAATGGTCCCCAGATAAAACTAA
This sequence comes from Anarhynchus alexandrinus, assembly GCA_008711295.1. Classification (NCBI taxonomy): domain Eukaryota; kingdom Metazoa; phylum Chordata; class Aves; order Charadriiformes; family Charadriidae; genus Anarhynchus; species Anarhynchus alexandrinus. The sequence goes on along the minus strand of VUYV01000008.1, from coordinate 1,826,055 downwards.
GAAACAGTTCCATACAGCATTTATGGAGCGTGAGTGTGGGCTGAGCATCGAGGAAAATGTTCAAAGTTCTGTTCTCTTTCCCACCATTGCTATTCTCCGTCCTCCTACAACTCCCGCATGGGAATCTTAAATACAAGCAATATGACTAACGTGTATACACTGGAAAATTGCACCAAATTCTGACAGATCTCAGCTAACAGGTAAAGAGGTATGATAACTGCTAGTACTGACATTTCAAACAATGGTTTTAATTATGTCAGAGAAACAGTTCAAAGCGAGGGACTCAGTATAACTACTTTTCAGTGATGAAATACACTGGGAGTGTTTACTGTCCTTACAACATACTACTGTATCAAGACTACTTCTTGTTAAATTCATGAATGAGGTGCATTATCTCCCTCACAATGAGCCGTTTCTTTTGCTCCAAGTACTACTTTAGAGGAGGCAATTGTAAAAACTTGCATTGTAAAGGACAATGCTAGCCTGTGATTCATCCTTGGGTTGTAAAGCCAGAGCGTTCAAACTCTTCTTACCTTCAAGTGCTGGAGGTGCTGCAGCTCCCAGTGTTAAGATTGAAAGTTAGATAAACTATTTCTGCTTATCTATTAGCTGGAAAGTTCTTCGGTAAATCTAACCTAAACCTGTTTTCCTGTCGTTTTAGGCTTTTTATTCTTTCTATCCATGCAGTTTAGAGTGGGAGGAGGGTGTTACCTTCTCATCAGCAATCACTTTCTGTAATTCTCCAGGTTAATTGTCGTGGTTGTTCTTGGTAAGTTGTATTTTCCTGGCTGTTCCTGGTGCTTTTCTGTGGATTTTCTTCAGTCACGTTTTCTGGAGTGTGATGGGTAAAACTGGTCACACTTCCAGTTGGGACCAGACCAAGATTCAGCGGAGTGGAAGGATCACTCAATGTGTCTTGCATATGGCATTCCCGTTTGCATCACAAGACAAATGGTTTCTTACAGTAAAACATTTTTTGATTCGTGTCCAGTGGGTTCCTTTAAATGGTGGCCAGATCTTACATTGCAGGACTGCTACTTTGCATTCCTTTACTGCCTAAACCAAGTAGTTCTTAGATGTTCTTAAGTGGCATCTCACCTACCTCTGATGTCTTCCACCAGTTATCAAAAGTCCTGTTTTATCTTCTTGGGCATGAACCCCTGCTTTAGCTTGCTTTGGTTTTATCAGCTTAAGAGACCCTCTAGCCTGTCATCTGGGCTTCTTTCATTCTGTTTTCCGTCTACTTGTACTGTATCTCACAAAAAAACCCATGCACGTGGTACACCAAGCTACGTTAATGAGATTTTATTTTTGGTTACGAGGCTCTTGTATAGGGCAGTATTAAAAGCTTTACTAAATTTAGGAAAACTGCGTCTGTTCTTTCTCCTCTAGGGTCACCTTTGGTTTTTATTAACTTTATAGTGGGAGGTCAGATTGTCATGGGCAAGCTGTATCAAACCACAGGTAGGCCATACAGCTGGGTTCTTCCCTCCTCCAAGCCCTTCCCCATTTTTGGGCACTGTCAAGCAGATTTCTTCTGTTCTATCTGGAGACTGAAATTGGATTGACTGGTCTGCAATTCCATGGTTTTTCCATTTTAATGTTGTAAACATGGGTACTGTCTGCCCTTTTCTGTTCACCCGTCTTCTACAAGTACTGCAGAAAGAGTTGAATTAAACCCAGCAGCTTGACACCCCCAAACTTTCCAAAGCAACCTGTAATCCAATTTTAGAGCTCTTCCCCGAGACTGTTTATCGCTGTGATCATACTGTTTGAGTGGCGTATATGATGGCAGGATATCTTTCCAGTCTCTCCTGTGCACTTGAGCTTTCTGCCCACGCCGAAATTGTGCTGAGGTTTTTTGCAGAAACCCACCAGTGGTTAAGGTGCTGCTCCTGCTGCCCGAGCCAGGGGCTGAATGTGCAGATTTAGTATCTGATCCTGCACACAGTCCATTAAGATGCTTGAGGACAGCCTTTATGTGTTCTGTTCTTAAAAACAAGCTGCTTATCAGTATTTCATGATTGTAGTGGCTTGGTTTTGCCAGTTAATTCTAGAATATGAAACCTGGCGCTTATATAAAATTGGAGGAGGGAGAGTGGCTGTGAAAACGTAACTCAGGAGTTATTAAAGCTCCATGTCAAATATAATACCCAGTTTTGATGTCTTGTACCGCATGATCTTTTTTTTTTGGTGTTGAAGGAGATTGAGTCTAAACTAAGTATAATTTTAACCTGGATTGAATGTCTGTGTCTGTGTCAAAACTTAAAAGTATTTATCCCCTCGTAAGATAACTACTGTAGACTTTTAAAAATTCATGCCCTGTTGATAAGCTTGAAGCTTATTTGGGTCATCTGTGTGGTTGAAGTCACCTCTTATGCACTGATGCAAACTCATTCAAGAAAAAAGACAATAACTTTTGAAGCTGTGGAGGCTTCTTCATCATATGGCGTCAGAAGCTGTAGATCTCTGCTATAATTTAGAATGGGAAGGTTTTTGAGAGCAAGTTGGGTTTGTTTTTTTTATTCCTGTTCAGAATGCAGGGGAAAACAGCACCATCGTGTCAGCGTAGTATTTTGGCTGCTGGAAGGTGTATATGCGTGGGGGAAAGTGTGAACAGCGGGCTCTGATCCTAGGAAGCAGATGTTAAATAAATATGACCCCAAATGGCACACTGTTGAAGGAGCTGTAGGATAGGAGAGCCTTTATCCTTTTCTTAATGGCTTTGATGTTGAAATGGGGTAGGATGGCAGAGATCTCTGCTTGGCAGCTGCTTTTGAAGGCAGGAGGAAGAGGCATTGTGTCCGTCTTCCACTCTTTGGAGGTGTAGTTGGAACTTCAGTATGTAAGATGGAGCGTCAGGGAGACAATGTTTATTTCAACTGTGTTAGTTTTTGATATCAGGTTGGAAGCCTTTTGATATATCAAAGAAAAAGCAGGGGCAGGGACATTCTGAAAGAACAAATTTTCCAGATGAGGAGGAGGAGGAAAGTGCCCAAGACAGTAGGTGACTAGCTAAATGGATTTGCATTGTGAGACCTTTTTGTAGAGGAAAACTAGATCACAATGTCCTGTTCTGGTTTGAATAAAGGAGGAAAAAAAAAAAGTCTTAGATTGCTCTAATTCATATAGGCTTGTTTTACATTACATGTTTTAAAATGCCACATTAATGAATCTATTGAGCCAAAGTGGTACTTAGTGTAGCTAAGTAGCGTAGCTACTTACTACTTCCCACATTTTGTGAATTATTGCTAGCTTTGAGTGTAGATCGGGATCATAGTGGCTCTCCCTAGAGCTTGTGTGTTTGTTTGGAAACCTAAACTAAATGCTTTTTCTAACAGGCATATTGAAGATGTGAGCAAACAAGAGGAAGGGGAATATAATGGACTAGAAAAGGGAAGGTGTGAAAAGATGCAATCGGTCCAAAACTTCCGCGGTAAAAACTGGTGGAAAAAGGATTTAATTCTGGGAAGCTGATAAAACTGACAAAGAATATATTTTAAATTAAAAAAAAAAAGGAACTTAAATGCCTAGAAAAGAGCTTGACAAGGATTTTGGCAAGGCTGTAGGCTCCCAACAGACATCATGGCAGACCAGAGGCAGACCGAAATAATTCAGTGAAGGCGTACAGCAGGAGTTTGAAAAAACAGATGCTTCAGTGCATTTTCAAAAACCGAGTAGATAACATATTGACTGATCACTCTTGGTTTGAGTTTGGTTGGGGTTTTTTTTTGCCTAGTTTGTTAGAAAAGCTTTGTGATAGTTAACTAGGATAATCTACCTTAGCAGGTTCGAGTTGTAAATGCAGAAGTATTTTAATTCCTATCATTTTCATTCGAAACTCCTAATAATGGAGTGATGCTAAAGTGGTTTAAATGCAGTTACAAATTGGAGTTCAGCTGCACTGTTTCTGTTAGTGTTGTTAAATTCATGCAAGTGTTGTAATGTTAAGAAGCTCTTGTCTTTCTGTGATGCTGAACATCATATGTAATGACTGACATAAGTGTTCAAAATAATACATGATACTTTCTTGCTTGAGGAAAATCTGAAATTAATATTACAGTCCAGAACTTAAAAGAGAATGACGATTGCTCCAGAGATGTTTGTGTGAGTTAGGGTTGCTTGGCTTGGAAAGGGAAGGAAGGTGCCTTGATGCAGGATCTGAGATTGTGAAAGATATCATGAGAATTGGGTATGGGTAGGTTTGTTTTCTGTTTGGGGTTTTTGGGGAGGTTTTGTTTTTTAATTCTCAGTACAGTAAAGGATAATTAATAGAACTGTATTTGAGAAGGGCAAAATAAACACTAAGTGGGGATTACTTTGATCTGTGGTACGTAGCTTTCCATGGCACCACGAAAGCTGGTCTCTTGTCTTGGAAGCAAGACTGGTTACTCTGCGTGCAAGAACTATCTTTTCCCCTGAATTATTGGTGAGGGTAGCCTGGTGGTAAAAATCCAGTGTTACTGCTTTTAATTCCCTGTTTGAGCAGGTTAGACTCATTGTTACCAGGAGGTGATGCAGGCTGACGGAGCAAAGATTAGAAGACCTGTAACATCCTGTTTTGCAGTATATTGTTGATCTTGTCTTCTATATATCTTCGTGCAAGGGCAGCAAATTTCTGTTTGTTCTACTTGGGTTGTTAATTTCTGCTTGAGCTCTTCTAACTTGTATGTAGAGATAGTTTACCTAAAGCAGCCTTTTGCAGCGAACTTAATACGATTTCATCCTCTTTCCTTCGCTTTAAGCATCCAAGGTTGCAAGCAGCTGACTCCCACTCTCACATTTTATACCATTACATATCTCTCTGATTTTTATAGAAGTGTGATGACATTAATTCACATCTTGGGGTCTAGTTTGAAATGGGAAAAACTTATATCACAATATGTAACTTGAAATGTTTCTTAGTTCTGCACAGATTCTTACTCTGTGCAGTCCTGTGTAATCTTTATTTAGAAAGGGGAGAGTATAGCAGAAAGAGACTGAAAACTATTCCAGTGAGGTTTGAGGAGAGAGTTAAGACGTTGAGATCAAACAAAGCCAGGAATAAATGACGTGGAGGAAAGGGGGAAAAAAAAAAATATATATATAAAGCAAGTTTGCTGGATTTAGTATAGTAAGAAATGTGGTAGTGGGATGTACAAATTGCAGTTTTAAGCCAGGTAGTCACCAGATAAGCAAACTTTTATTCTGAGCGTGAAGCGTTGTCCCATCTCTTGAGTTTGTAGCTGAAGACTTGCAGTGTAGGCTCTATCAGGCAGTGTAGTTTACACTTGTGATAGATTACCTTAATGACTCTAGGAAATAAATAGGAAGCTCAGAATTTGGAGATACCACTTTACTCTGTGTTTGCATATGGTAAAACAAGTTCTGCAGCAAACTTCTTCCTCTTGCTATGACTGCCAGGCTACATAAACAGCGAGTTCAGCAGCTAGTTGCTCTTGAGGCTTACCACTTCACTAGAAGAGACTTGCCTTGGGGAAGTGTTTTCAAAATCCCAAAGCAGCTGAACATCGAGGTTTTGTGACTCAGAGCCAGTCTGCACCTGGTCTTTGGAAGCCTGCTCTGGATGGATTCCTCTTCTGTATTTACATGTGTTGGGAAGCTAGGGACTTGGCTGCTCTGGCTTTTTTGTTTTGTTTCCCCCCCCCCCCGCTTTTTCATGCTGAGGAAGAAAGTCTGACAAAGTGAGAAGAGCTGTTATTGGTGTTACGCTGTATGTGACCCATCCCATTAGAAACAAGTGGTTTTTATTTAACCTAATGGTCTGCATGTCTCAGGCTTACTGGAGGACTTGGTGCAGATACTTCCAAGGGTTGTCTTTGACAGTTGGTTGAACAAATAGATGTTTTGGTTATACTTGATGAGCTTTTCTTTTGTATAGTTGCTCTGAATCTGCACTAAGAGAGAAATACATTCAGGTTGCCACTCCCTTTGTGCTTAATTTTGCTTTGAGAAGTGGTATATTTGGTGCCTGTTTGGTCCCCATAATCTAGAAACTAACACTGCCAGTTATTTCTGTCTACCTTATTTCATTCAGGGTACTTGCCCTTTTGCTCCTACAAGCTTCCCCCCTTTGCGCAGGCCCAGGGACGACCATCAGTCTCTGGTCTGACACCAGAGTTTTCAGAACTTGCCAAAAAGAAAGTTGCATTTCACAAAACTGTCTTCTCTTGCTTCTACTGTATCTGGGCTTGTCTTCCTGTTGATCACTGGCAGCCATCGTATAATGCTTTAGATCATATTCACCTTTGGATTTCCCCTTCCACTGTAAGTGCTATCACCTCCAACCCTTGTATTTTTAAAGTATTTGAGCTTTATCCTATTTCTGCCAATTCTTTAGGCAAAATGGTGGGGAATGATGTGTGAGTACCTGGCTGTAACCATATGGTACTGTTGGGAGCTTTTCTGCTTGTTGTCAAATGGGATGATAGTATAAATGTTTGGGCTGTTTTTTCCTTTCCTTCTATTGTATTATTTGTGTTTAGATTGGTTATGGTGCAGCTCTCCCCATTTTTTTCCCCTGTAACTTTGACAGAGAGGGCAGCGTGGGGTAATGCAGCATTCCCTTCCTGGCTGTTTCCTTCCAGGAACAAACTGCTTGGAGTAGATGGGGCAGTTCACATATCTTCCCAGTTTTGAGGGTACTGAACCTAATATGAGACTAAGATACACAGTATCAATTGTTTGCTTTCAAATTTAATTTGTTAAATTTTTAACTGACAGGTTTTTCAGCACTTCGCTGCAAGTTCTGTAGTGCTCAGTAGCAACGTATGGTCTCACTTAAGGGTACAAGATAGATTTAGGCAAAGCTGCATGTTTTGGGTCTCAGACTCTTGAAGCTCCTATTTTTAGCAAGACAAGGATCAATTTAGTGACCCCAATCTTGAGCCATATGGAGTAAGGAAAAAAAAAAAGTTTTTTGTTTCTGGGAGGGGAACTAGTTGGGAGAATGGAGCAAAAATGACAGGACAGAGAGAGAAATATCTTTAAGGGAGCTATAAATAACGGCCAAGGCTGGAACTGTAAAAGGCCATGGATGAATAAGGTACTGCTTAGAGTATTCTCTTTCCCTGTACACCTCCATCTGCAGTTTCTCAAATCTTGCTTTAAGTAAATACAGTAAGGTATGTGGCTTTTTAGTAAGTGTCTGGGAGTTACAGTTTGTCAGTGGCCTAATTCAGATTTTTCAGCAAAGCATTGTCACATTCTTTTTGTGGTCCCTTTATTTATGCCTCTTCTGGGCAGCAACTGCAGAGATGATTTGTCCTTGTAACAGCACCTACCAAATGTTAACCTGGCATTGGCTGCCCAGTTAGTACCAGTAAGAGCATGCCTTGTCCTGCATTGCTGCTCTCCTGCTTTGGAGCCTCAGTGTGACAAAAAGCAGTGGATTTATAGTTCCCAAAGGGTTTTCCAAATATTACACTGTCGTCCTCTTTTTGCAAACTGAACCAGAACCGTTGCCTCTCAAAGATGGAAAATTACTAAATAAAGCTTTTCAGTTTCTTTGTGGAAATGTAAACTTGCTCTAAGATGGCAATGAAAACATCACCTCTGCTTTAGGAAAACCCTCGGCAGCAAACTCTTGAAGGTTGGTAGAAGATCACTACGTTTGCCCTGTTCTTACATTCTTGCCACGACCACTGCTGTTAAAGATAAATTCTTTGCAGTGCTTTCGCCTGGTCACTGGTAAAGTATTTAAAAAATACCTTTTAATGGTTTTGTAAAATGACTGCACAATTGCATGTGGTCTTTGGTTCAAGAGCATGTGAAAGACTTCTTAGTGTCATCATTGTGGTAAGTATGACAGCTCTTTAACAGTGCTGTGATATAAAGTAGATAGTACCTTTTTTTACTTGAGTTTAGGGAGATGATTCAAATTAGATTTTTAACCAAATTGTTTAGGTCACCAGTTATATTTTTCTCAAACACCAAAAAAATCTCTAAAATGTAGTTAATCAGTCATTTAAATATGTCTCAGCTGGGGGACTGGATCCCTGTGTGTCTTAAATAGGCTGGACTTGAGTTCTAATGGTACCAGTTTTAATGTGAAGTCATCTCAAACCTTTGCTTTTCAAGCTTCTAGTTTTTACTCCCATCAAGCTAGCTGTGTAACACATTGTATTGGTGATATGTACTGTTGTCCAATTCAAAAATTCAGAAGAATTTCCAAATTAGTGTTTAAAGTTTGCTTAGTGAACTGTTTCACTTCTTTCATTCTTGCAAAAACCTTACAGCAGATAGAGCTTTTGGGTTCCCGCCTCCTATAATTAGTATTGGTAACAGGGTGGTGGTGTTTTGTAAATTTTCTTCTGTATACTGAACAAAGGAACAGGTTTTTGTCAGTATTTTATGTCAGCTCCCTTTTATGCTGCTTTTATGCCTACTTGAAGAGTCCATGTGCTTGGCCCTTAATTGGATTGCTGCTTTTGCTGCAGAAGACATAAAAGTAGGGGAGCCTTTGGGCAATCAGCAGAGGAGGGCTCCAAGTTGTGTTTAAAGCGGTAAGACTGACTTTCTGTGCTAGGAAACCCAGAAGCTCAAAAATGGACCTCTTTAGCCATGACTGCTATTTTGGAGGGGGGTGTGTGTTTGTTGCCCTTCAGCACGTAATTTGTATGGGGACCAAGTCAGGAGATCTCAGTGGCTCAGCTCCCGGTGATGAGGAGCCTTTGGCCGCGAGGAGGTGGTTTCTGCATGTGGATTAGGATGCACAGCGTGGTTAGTCACCAGTTAGGCTTGCGTTAGTCTTGGTTGATACTGAACTTGGATTTCGTCTCGTAAATAGCGATATTTGATGCTTCAGAGGAGCTGTCCTCAGAAGTTTATTTTTGTACTAATAATCTGAGCAGTGTCAGTAGGCCATGTGAGATCAAACCCTCGGTCCAAAGAAGGATCTGATTTATGACGTAACCCTGATGCAGCTGCATGTACTGGCACAAAGCGGTGGGAAAGGGCAAGGCTATTTCTATTGGCATGTCCTATATACGAGCGATAAGTGTTGGTGGACAGCTTGATGTGGATGTTTGAGTTAGCAAAGCCTTCCTGTGGTCAAAGGCAGGTTTTTGGAGTAATAGACGTGTCAGGGAGACGCTGAACTGCGCTGTAGAAATATTATTCAGAAATGCAACTTGGAACGAGCATCTCAATTTGCAAAGGAGCGTAAATCTGGCAAACAAATTGTGGCACCTCTGCTATTTTTTAATACATTTCCTTCCTGCCTTCTGCTTCCCTCTAACTGGAATATAATATGGTGTTCTCCTGGAGAATAGCCTGTCTGTGGGCTGTCTCCTGCCACTTGTATGCACCACATAGCTTGTCTGACCGGGGAGATGAAGACCTGACCTGCTAGAGATGTGTTTACTCTGAAGTTAGCAGTTAGTAGGCAGTAATTCTCTCCATAAGAGCGCACAAACTGGTGAAGTACATAAGCATCCCTCCTCTGGCTCCATCTCCTGCAGCGGGGCCGGTATTTTACATGTTATTAGGCAGATCTTGCTCTGTTAAAAGTTGAACTCTGATTTACATTTCAAAATGTATTGTACCTAAAATGTATTGTACTTTCTGCTAATAGCATTTCTTGTGCGTATAGAGGGAATTTTTTTTTTGCTGAATGACTTGTTCTCAGCCCTGCCTGGGATTGCGTGACCTCTTACATAATCCAACAATTCTGTAAAGGGCATTTCTTTTAAAAGGTCGGTGTATTAAAACGTCTGGCTTCTTCATCACGGATGACATGGAGCAGCTCTTACTTCTGCAGAATGCATAAAAGGGAAAAAAGACATTTGCCATTCAGTATGTGCTTCCTTCAAGCTCAAGAGAAATGTAATCAGTCTCTTTCCAAACACAGGTTTGTTGGATCCGGAAAGGTCAAAGCAAAACCTTTAGCCCTCTAATGGCATAGTCTGAGGATTTTAAATAACTAATCTGAACACAAGATATTTTTTGTTATCCTCACCAGCATTCTATAGTGTTTTCGATATCTTTAGGGTGCAAATCTGATGGTCTTAAAAAAATTTTTTGAGATCTTTAGCATGCAGGCTTCTGTTGCTGTGAACACTGGACAAATTTAAATTGCTGTCTACTGTAAATCAGCTTTTCTGTGTTGTGAAGCTGAATTCCTTCCTGCTTATTTCCAAGGAGTGGGTTCCTACTTGTTAACAATTATTTTTTGGCAGCATACAGGAGCTTTTCTGCTCCTACGTCTTTCTGTTTTAGAGAGATTCTTGTATCTTCCTTAGCTGCAACAATAATATTTATGTAGTGACTTAAAAAAAGGAATTAAAACTAATAAATGCTGGCTTTTTTAATTTTTTTTTGCCCCGAAAGGATGATTGTAAGTCTTTTTGTCCCTAAGTTGTGCCAGGGAGAAGCATAAATGGAAAGAACAGGAGAATAATGCCTGCCTTTTCTGAGGATGATGCCAGCTTAATCTTTGGAAAAACCTTTGAGAAAGGCGTCTACAAATTCTCTATGGAAGAAAATCACTTGTGATAAATGCTTCTTGATGTGTTCAAACCAGCTTCCTGACAGCGTGTGCTCTTTTGAACAGCCAGGCATGCAAAAGCGGCATTTGTTACACAATTAAATAGTTTTAAAAAAGGCTTGGGGTAGCATCCCGTGCTCTGCCAGCATCAGGCAAGCCACACTCCCAGCTCCTTCAGGTGATTAGGTTGGGTGCCTGATGCCAACAGCCAGTTTAAATGTTTGTTCTGTAGTGTCAGTAGATCGGGGGTTTTTTTTGCCTTCAGATTAGAATAGTTTATAGCTCAAGGTCTTCCTAGAGGGAGAACGTGGATGCTTAGTTAACCTGATTACCACTTTTATGTCTGCTTTGAATCCCTCATCAGTTGACAAGAGAACGAAAACTGTCTGAAGTCACTTGACTATTGCATCAGTCCTCCAACGCCGAGCCCTTCAGTCAGCCCAGGGGAACGTTTTCTTGTCATGCGTGGAGCATTTGGGAACGTGATGATGACAAGCCTCTTTGGGATTCGAAGATATTTTAATATGAAGACTGGCTTGTGTTCTACTGGTGTTACCCTGAATTGAGATGTGTGTCCTCTGTGAGGAACAACTTGCCGTTTTCCTGGAATCGCTCAAATGGCTCCGTCATCCACATTTGTTTAATTGGTGTTATGTAAGTTATTGGTCTCCATGCACTGCCGAATGAAGTTACCCAGACTTGCGTTTTTTAAAGCACGTGATTGAAATGCCACATAGCTAAATATAATTCTGTTTAGGATGTTGTCTTCTGTGCTACTTGCAGTGTATGTGAGCTGCTTCAGAGATGCCTAAGAGCAGGTCTTGACTGATGTCCTTTAATATTTTCTTTGCAATATGAAAAAATGTGCTTTTTAAGGCAGTGAACAAATGCATGGACTTACTGTTGATCCAGATACCATTAACTGTTTCACAGGCATGTTAACGCGTGCTTCAGATTGATCAGAGCTGGCTTCATAATGTCTCTGTCGATCTATTGTTTATTTGGAGAGCAATGGTCCGGGTGTTATGAACAAATGAGAGATTTTTTTGTACTTCCCATAGAAGCAAATGCTTTAATATCATGTCTGCAGTGATATTTAAAAATTCCGTCCAACCAGGATGTCTGAAGCAGAGAGTCACTTTAATACATAAACTCCCAGGGCAGAGGGGCTTGGAGCTTTCTAGTTTATGCTCCTTCAACGCCTCTAAGCAGATGGGCATAAAACAAAAAGCAGACTTTGGTAAGGAAGAAGCTATAAATTGAAAATAGTGCTTGCACTCAGTGGAAAATGAGCTATGTTAAGGACTGCAGAACACTCTTTAAGGACAAGCTTGTGCAAAAATAGCATCTTTTTACCCCGTGTTGGCTCCTCATGTGTCATCTGAATAGTTAATACATGTAAAGCACTGCTTTAGTTGTCATTGCTTTTAAGTCCTTTGCAGAAAAATGTAGGAATTGGTGAGTTAGAGATCCTTAACAAAGAGAGCAATTAAATGTTGATAAGCTTCGCTTACTGTTTTGAAGTGGAACATATTTCAGTTTTGTTCCATCGTTTTTCCAGTAACTAAGTGAAATACCAAGTTTCCCAGTTGTTTGTAAAAGACCTAAGTCGTCTTCAGACTATGCTCTTTTACAATGCCAGACAACTAGAAGAACTTTGTTCTTTCCAGCTAAAGAACTAGGAAAAAAAGATCTGCAAACTCCTACACTTCAAAATGTGACTATAGCCAGCAGGCTGACATCAATACGGAGCTAAAATGAGGGAGTAGATATTAATTTCTTGTTCTGACTATTCTTCTCTTGCCAGATATTCCAGACTTGAATCTATTTTCACATATTCTACCTTATGGTACCAAACATACAGGTATGGGGTTGTTGCAAAAGTAGAAGAATTTTAAACACTGTCCACAATGCATGGAATTGTGTGTGAATATGGGAGATGTCCAGAGAAGCTTTCTGAACCCAAGCAGTTTATATATGAGACTGTATTTAGGGTGAAAGTAATTTCCTGAAATTAGAAGTGCGTAGCTGTAATTGCTACGACACACCAGTTTCTTTTCTACCCAGTTGTGTTTTTATGAACCGTGCTTTGATGTGGTTTTTTCAGTGATTTATGGTTACTGAGATCGGTTTTTGCACAATAAAAGTGACCATAAAATAGTAGTGGCACTTGAAAGTCATTGTGGTGTGAAGTTAAGCATTGCTTTTTTATTCCGAGGAAATTCTAGAATAAAAGCATCCACAGTGCAAATGTATGTGGGAGAAGATGAATGGACAGCTCGATGGCCTCAACCTAATCTAAGGGTTTTGTGTTTTGGGAAGGCAATTGGACCAGAGGACCTTCAGAAATCCTTTCCAGTCAGAGTGCTCAGATTTATAACACTGATCACAGTGGCCTTTCTCCATCCATCTGTGCAGAGAAGTGTCTCTTGGCTACTCAGGGCATATTCCCAGGATGGTCTTGCAACAGTGAAGGCTCTGAAACCATTTACTTAAGAACTCTCTGAGTTTTACTTCAGCAAACAAATGAAATTAGTTTGTCCATAAATCTTTTTGCATGTCAAACTAAGCAAGGTTTTCTAATGCGTAGAGAAATGAGGAATGTTGGTCTGAATCCAGAAAATGTTAATCCTTATGTCTGTGGACCTGGAGAAAGTAATCCTCAGGTTTCCCTCTCTGTGAAATGAATCTAACGCTACATCATGGGCTCATGCATTTTATATGATGCTCTCTGGGTAATGTTTTCCTCTGTAGCAAGTCATAACCTACCTTCAGCTATATAAAGCTGCAAGATGAGATTGCAGGAATTAATTTCATGTATTGCTCCAGTTCTCAGTGTGCTTATAGGCAGTATAGGCTCATCTGGGTATCTGATACGAATGTGAGTGCTGTTTTTAAAGCTGCTTCTGTAGTTGGCTAAAGAATAGGGCAAAGCAGAGCGAGAAAATTAATGCCAGTTTTTTTTTTATTTTACAGAACTGGTGTGGTGCAATTTGGAGACAATAGTCAAAGGGTTGGCTATGGGTGCTAGGGCAGCTGGTGAGTCACGCTCAGCATAGAGGACACGGAGTGTGCTTGTAAAACTTAAACCCATCTCTTATCAGTGAAGTGATTAAAACCAAGCCCATTTCTTATCAGTGATATGATTAAAACCCATGCTCTCTAGTGATAAAAGAACGGGAAATCATCAAACCTACTAGATGATAGGTGAAAACAGGCAGGATGCTTTAGTGCTTTCTGTAGAATTGAGGTGTCTTCACCCTTCTCCTCCACCTGGTGTCCTGGCTGTCACTTTTTTGTAGATTTGACTAATTTCAAATACTTTGGTTTAGTAAAGGTGAGCCTTGGAAGAAAACTAAACATTAATTAGGCTGCATTTTTTCTATCCTACATGAAGTAAAAATGCAATACTTTGACAAAGTGATGGTGGGTTCTTTCCACCCTCAAAAATTTTATCATTTAATTAACACCCTTCAGTGAAGAAGAAAAAAGGTGTTAATTAGACAGAGTACCCGTTTAAATAGCAGATGCTTGGTGCTCAGGTTTTCAAAGCCTGGATGATGGGTGCAGTGGGAAAATGGAGAGGGGAGAGGAGGAGAGCAGCTTCTTATTGTAGTTTTCTTTGATATTCTGATGCAAGTTATGAGAGAGACTGTTGCCATGTAACACAGGTGGAAATGAAGTGAGGGCAGAGCAAAGCTGGCTGAGAAGTGCTTTGTGGACTGCCCAGGATCATCTGTGCTTTCATACTTTAACATAAAGTCTTTACAGCTAGCACTTAGTTTCATCCCCTTTCCTGAAACTTCAATCTGCCTGGTCATTCCCTGGAGCTCCAGCCACACTTTGTACCCCCGAGTCCTGGTGTCACTACCAGTTGTCCTTTGGAAGAAGGTGGTTGTCTCTGAGACAGTGCAAATGCAGCGTTTCAACGCGCACATGAAGTGTTTGCATCTGGTTATATCATATTCTTCCCTTTTGAATCCTCATAACTGCAGTTCTTTCTTAATTGCACTAGAAAAAAGGTCAAGTGATTTATGTAGTCGCTCTGAGGCATGTGCCAGTGGCAGTAAAGCTTTGCTTCATTTTACCTGTGCAGGGATTGGGGACTTGGAAAAGCTGGAAGACTTTAAAAAAAAAAAAACAAAACAAAACAAAAAAACCCCCCACAACAGACTGCAGAATCCAGAATACCAATTAGGAAAGAAGGTATGAAAAGAGTTTAATGAAGCTTCAACCCTAATGCCTAGTTTTGATGGCAGAACTTTCATACCAAGGGTGATGGCAATTGCTGTGCTACCATATCAACATCTCATCTGGAGCATTTTGGATGACACTGGTCTGTAGAACATACAAAACTTCACTTTGGCAAAGGTATGTGGCTTTTTGCGATTCCATTCAGGAAAGGCATTCCTGAAGGCCTGTATTTACAAAAATGAATCGCACTATATTAAAAAGGAAGTTTTTTAATGGGTTTTCAGAAGCAAAGGGAAACAAACAAACAAAAAAAAGGGCTACCTTAGGTCTACTTTATTCAATCCATAAATAAGTGGAATTGCAGGCAGAGCTCTCAACCAAGGCACAGAAGTAAAATCTCCAGAACTGTGCTAAAGGCCTGAGAGCATTGGAGCAGCAGTGAAATGCAGACATATGGTGGGCTAATGGGACAAATAGGAAACATCAGCCTCTTGCTGTTTATGTGATGGTTTTTATCGTAAATATAGACAATCTGTAAAGGATTCAGTCCCTAAGCAGTCTGTTTTATGTGTGCATTGTGGGTTCATACTGAAAATCAGGTTTATTTTTGCACCAGCTTTGCAAACTCTCTTTTTTGAGCTTTGAACTGTGTTTTCTTTCTTTGTGTAAGTGGAATTCACCACAAGATAAAGATAGGATCAGGACAGGATTGGAGCTTTATCTGGCTTCATAGAGATATGCACTACTTTGCCCCTGACTGTAAAATTGCTTTGTTATAGCTGTATTCCTTGTGATTGAAAATGTCCTTGGAAAGACATTGCGTTTCCTTCATTTGGGTCACCTTTGTATGTTCTTGTGCGTGTGTCCTGTTTTGAACCTCTCCAAACAGCCCCTTCTGCTCCTGGGCTTCATAGTTTCTTGTTTCCCGATCTTGGCAGATACCGTTTTCAAGACGGTCTCCTCTTGCTATTTGATGTTGATGGGCTTGTGCTTGTTTTCAGCTTTAATCTTCATGCTTGATAGACAGAAAACCTAAAGAAATTACTTTTTTCAGTGGTGTTAGGGCTTCTTTCCATCTTTCTTCTGGGACTGGTTTAACATTTCTTTTCCTCAGCTAGCACTTATCTACATTTTCTTAAGGCAAAATCTAGCTTTCTTTTTCTATTTTCTTTTGTTAGACCAGACTTTAACTTGGGAAGATCATTATTCCCCCTGCTTTGCTTCTCCAGTGCATTGATTCTTTTGCAACCTAGTGCATCTTGTGTTAAGTTTCAGTAACAAAAGGATATTTAAATAAATAGCGCAATCATTTCTGCAACACAAGGATGATTTTTGTCAGGTACTGCTTTCTTTATATTCTTAGACTGGTAGATTGCTGCTGGGATATTTTATGCTAATTGTTGATATCTGTACGAATATCCTTTTTTGCGTGCTCATTTTAGCAGGTAAGGAAGTTGGGACACTCTTTGGTCATTGTGATACTGGTTTTAAACTATTCAAGAATCGTCTTTTGTGTCGCTTTTTCCTTTGGGCTCCAGCCAAGGTAGGACATAAGCTGCTCTAGAGGCTTCAGAAGCTGGTCAAAATTACAGTTGAATATTTCCATGCGTTTCTAGTATGTATAATTTTCTAGCTGTACACTATATTTAATCCGACAGTTCCATGATCACGTCAGAAAGAGGATAAGCCTTGTTCATTCTCCCACCCACATCTTTTCCAGAGGTACTCGGTTACTGACTCTTCTCTGGCTTCTGTCAGTGAGGGGAATAGCTGCCATTGGAAAGGGTGCTGCTGCCGGGCAAAGTTGGAATATTGCTAGTATGTAAAGCTGTGATTCATTTATATGCCAAAGCTGGAATGTAGCTTGGCTTGGCCTCACTTGCTTTTGGCCAGCAGGTAGCTCATAAATATTGGCAGACGAAAAATTAATCTGAAAAGGTGTCTTTCATTGATAAAGCCTCATTAATAAAACCAGTTTGCTCATGAGCGGTGAAGCTAAGCTTTTACAGTCATTTAAGCTCGCCGTCTTTAGGCTACTTGTCCACTCTCCTCTTCTGAACTCCAGATTTGTTTAAGATGGAGCTTTTCCAGCTTTCTGGCTCAGGGAGTCTGCTGTACGTGTTTCTCTTGCTGCATATGGAAATTTTTGGCTGCCCTTTTGAGTAGCTCTTACCTTCTCCCCCACTCCGAGTTCAAGTGCACCTGTCTTTCAAAAGGCATTTTTTTGTTAATTTGGATTTAGTGGTTCTTCACTATAATACAAATTTTAACATAAAGAGTTTGCAAGTGCAAAGAGCTCTGCTGCGCACTGGATTTCATTCGTCTGTGGCAGAATTGTATATGGAGACTAATCTGTTTCTCTTGTTTTAGAGCATTAGTCCATTGCTTTCCTCACCTTTATCTTCACAATTGGTGGATGAGATCAAATCTTCAATAAACAAGCATCGCTTCAGAAGTGATTTAATATTATTGCCATTTGTCCTTCATTCTGTCCTTCAGGCAGATAACCATAAATGAATAACAAAAAAAAGAAATTGGTTGGAAACATAATAGTGTACTTGAAGAGCTACACCTTCTGGACCATCGTGTGTTATTTTTCTTGCTTTCTGGTATATTATGAAGATTTGCAAAGACCTTGTGAGGGATATTTAACAATAGATTTATTTTTTTTCCCCCCTTGTTCTTTTATGTGTGATAGCAATTAGCTTTAAAAATAGCTAAAAACCACACAATCCTCCCCCTCAAACACCTTTTTCTTTTAGTGTGGAAAACTCGCTGTGTAACAGAATAATTCATTTATGACTATAATGAAATACAGCTGTCGATATAATTAAAATTTACAGTATCAAAACTTCATAAGAATATTTTCTTGTAAGCACTCAGAGGTGCTTATTCCTGCTGTATTTGACATTAAGGATTCACTTAAGATTTGGGCTATTCTACTACTTCCCGTGGGTCTATATGATTTTAAGGTATGATCTATGGATTATTGCCTCCTTCCTCCACCCTCCCAAGAGCCCTGACCTTAGCAAGCTTTCGAATGTTGGCCACAGTTTTGCTCTGCTATTCCATATGGGGCTGACGCTTGCAAGCTGAAGCTGAAAATCGTTCTTGCAACCAGTGCTTCCTACAGTTTACACTGTGGGAATAAGACAGCTATAAATTGCAGCTTAAGGGCAGGTTTTCAGTTTTAAACAGATATGATATAATCACTTTAACAAGACCATGACTTCTTGGTGTGATCTGTTTGTATTTTGATATGTCTTTGTTCTTTTGGTGCTCCTGTCTCTAGAATTGTGCAGAACATGGTAATAACAAAGCAGGGAGTACTGTGCTTAGAGAAGACCAAGTAAGGAAACTGTTGGGCTCCGAAAGCCTCTTATGTAAGCAATGAAATCTGTATAGTGTCATTTTCTGTTTGGTTTTAAACAATTGCGGAAATCGGTGCCAGTTGCCAAAAAACAGGAGTACTTTGGTTTCCAGACTCCTGTTGCAGTACAGGGAGCATTCTCTGTAATATTAGGCGTTTCATTTCTTTTTTTTTCTTTTTTTTTTTTTTAACATATCTGCTTGGTACTGGCAGATTTCAGCTCTTTTTGCAGCTTCTGGCTAGATATCTTAATCAGAAATGGCCCTCTGGCAGATGTACCATAGCTGGAAGCATCGCCTCAACTTACTGATGCTGTTTGATGTCTTGCCTTTGCTGTTTCTGAATGACTGAAAATGCAAAACATTAACCCGAGACTCTTGTGTAGAGTTTTTAATAGCACTGCCAGTCCTTTGTAATGCTAAGTTTTTATTAATTTGCATATGGAGGCTTTTCTACCACCTTCATTCTCATATGTCCTTCCAGGATTTTATTCTATACCTTTTTTAAGAGGCTTGGGTTTTTTTGTTTTTTTTTTAATCTGGGGGGGGGGGCACCAAATCCAGTTTGTGTTTTTTCTTTGCCACCATTATGGAGTTATCTGTGCTGATGATGTGGTTACTGAGATGAAGGTAGTGTTGCATTGAAATTTATCATAATCTGAGACATTGTTTTTCAAGAGGATTTGAAACTGGTAGAAACTTAGGGTTTAAAACTTAAACCCAGAGAACATTTACTAAAGAGGCCTTTGATGCAGTTGTGCAGTTTAATCTTTCTAAATTATTTTTAGGCTGTGTGCAAAAGTTATAATACTTTTAACAGCTTAGTGAATGCAGAACCAGATTGAAAACTGAAAGCTTTTGACAGCTTGTGTTAGTCAAATTATTGATACTCCTTTTAAGAGGATTTACAGTACTCTTTCATACCATGTATGTCTATTGTGTAGCCCCAGCAGCAGTGCAGCTAACAGTTGTTTTAAAATATACAATTACACCCCTTCATCCCTGACACAAAGGCTAGCTAAGAAGCCTTTCTTGCAGAAATAGTTGCTTAGTAGCTGGGACAGCTGGAGAAGTGGGATTGAATTGCATAGGGTTTTGGGTCGCTTGGCCATTGACTTCAGGGCTGCATTTCATGCCAGGGGAGTTCATCATCTTTGTGCATCAGCATTTAGTGGAAATTGGGAACCTGTAGAAGGGGGATCGCGTTCTGAGCTACCATCATCTTTTCAGCTGTGAGCGACATCTCAATATTATGGTGGAAGGTACGAAAAAAAGGCTATAGTATAGGAGAGAACCACTAAGATTTGGAAAGAAGCGAGCCTATGCCATATGCTACAGCTTTAGCCTTTTGTGCCTCGTGAACCATGTTGAGATAGGTGCCAGTCTCACTGTTTGATTTATGCCTCTATGGAAATACAAAGTCTTCCTCATTCAGCATCCCTTGAAATGTGGACAGTCCAGCAGAGCAAGATCATAACCCGGTCTCCTGTGCTACCTCAAGCAGTGGTGTGAAAACAGTGTGATCCTTGTTAATCTCAAGAAACGGTAACTGCTAGTAATTAGGGCACTTCTAGTGCAGTAGCTTTTCCTCTCTCTCCCTGCAGCAATAGATTATTTGCTGTGGTATTTCTACTGAGCATAGAGCTCACCTCCTCTAGTGCTGGAGCACAAGGCTTTGTCAAATTAGTTGGTAATTGAAATGATTTCTGGGGTTAATATGTTTTTGGTTTTCAGTGTTTGTTCTTGTAGCTGTTAGTTGCAGCTCCTGCGCAAGGACTGTGCCAGGAAAGGGCAGTTTCTGCTTGTGCTCTGGAGACTCTTGGTCTTGCTTTATTGCCCAGATGATTCTTTAGAGATGCATGTATAGCACAAGCTTCCCATGTAATTGTCTGTCAATGTATAACTATGTGTTTCACCGAGTCGTGAGTGCGGTCAAATGATGTGGGAGGGGATGCTATTTAATGAGTGTGCATCAGAAATTTTACTAGGGCTTTAAGTCTACCTCTCCATTTTCTAAAATCCATTGGATTGTCTTTCAGTCCTCTTCCTGAAAATAAGCTGTGAATTTGAGGAGAGGGATGAAACAGTCTTGAGTTTTATCAGCTGTGTGGCACTCTGCCTGCTGATGAGAAGTCCTGCTGCCCAGGGAACACAGCAATACGACGGGTTTTGCTGCATAATCTGTCTGGCCAGCTGTATTTTAATCTCTTAGTTTTTGGGGGGGGCTGGCGGGGGAAGAGACTAGCTTTAAGGCAACACTGTTTTCAGTAGATACCTTTGAAAATAGGATTGAAGGACAATTTAGTATGTCTGTGCTCTTAACACACCTCTGAAGCTGGTAAGTATTGAAGGATTTCATGCCATAATAGGGATATTTTGGCCTGGTCATGAATGTCAGCACGGCATCTCATCGTGTGGTCTGTTGAAGCACCTTTGATGCTGTCCATTTCCTAACTAACGACACAGTCTTTTGGCCTGTGTGTGTATGTACCACTGAAATTCCCTTTACCTTAGGAGGTTGTGAGATTCCTGGAGCTCTGGTGATCCAGCTACTTCAGGCAAGTAGGTCACTTGTATCTTGGGGAATTCCCTGCCTCGGAAGTCCAAAATAGATGGAAGAAAAGGTCAAAGCAGAGCTGATAATTATGAACTGCATAGGGCAGAAGGTTAGGGTTTTACCCTTTTTGCCCCTGTAGATAGGTCATAAAAAGCAAGAAGACTCTTCAGAGAAAAGACACGTGGCCACGAACACTTAACACTTGCCAATTACAAGGTCCACGCAACTGAAAAAGGCTTGAAAACCCATCAGTCTGCTCTACGGCTTGGAGGTACCTCCTAGCTGGTGTGTGTTGCAGCCCGTGGCTTCCCAAGCAGAGATGCCACGGATGGATCCCCCAGCGTGGCAAGGATAAGCACTTGGTGCCATGAAGCCATGCCTCCCGTGGATACTCCCGAGTGGGAGCACACTGCTCTCAAACTATCGACCTCCATCCGCAAGTGCTCCATGTTGTGCTTTTTCTATGAAAGCTGTGTTATTGTAGATGCTAATGTCTTATATCTCTGTTTTCTGCACCTCATTGCTTTGTTCTTTATAAGATCTTTTGTTTTCTGCCACTCTGTCACTGCATTTCTGCTGCCCCTCCCTCTAGCTGGGTTTGTCAAGTCGCCCATGTCAGAAACTAAACTCACGGGGGACGCCTTTGAACTGTACTGTGATGTGGTTGGGAACCCCACTCCAGAGATCCAGTGGTGGTATGCTGAAGTCAACCGGGCTGAGTCTTTCAAACAGCTGTGGGATGGCGCTCGGAAGCGCCGTGTCACCATTAACACTGCCTACGGGGCGAATGGGGTGAGTGTGCTGAGAATAACCCGCCTTACCTTGGAAGACTCTGGGACTTACGAGTGCAGGGCCAGCAACGATCCCAGGAGGAATGACTTGAGGCAAAATCCCTCCATAACGTGGATTCGAGCCCAGGCTACTATAAGCGTCCTTCAGAGTGAGTCTGGCACCCTACAGTAGTAGTACTGTAGTATCTAGAGGCAGTCTAGTGACCCTTACCCTCCCGTTACCCCGATAAAACCCTCTGCTACCTTGTCCTGGTGTTTTGAACCCGAGACTGTTCCTCCGCCTGTAGTGCTGACGTTGTCTGCCATCTCTGTCTCTCCTCAGGATCAAAGGACTTGGGAAAATCTGTGGATGCGTTTTATAGCTTCTGTGTGAAAACAAGCCCGGTGTTGAATTTGTGTTTCTCCCCTACCCCCTTTAGTTTTGTAGTAGGTTTCCAGCCA
Organism: Anarhynchus alexandrinus; assembly: GCA_008711295.1. Taxonomy (NCBI): domain Eukaryota; kingdom Metazoa; phylum Chordata; class Aves; order Charadriiformes; family Charadriidae; genus Anarhynchus; species Anarhynchus alexandrinus. The sequence goes on along the minus strand of VUYV01000008.1, from coordinate 1,804,217 downwards.
CGCTAATGCTGGCTTCTCCGTGAGTGCCTTTATATTTGATTTCTGTGTTCTTCCCAGGTTTAACTGTTTTATTTTCATTTCTTCTGTTTTCTTGGAATTTCTCTGAATGCCTTCTCACGTGGTTTTGGTTGCATATATGCTTCTGTACAAATCCTTCCCTTTCAGTTACATGTGACCTTTATTGTTTAAATTTTTCCATGAAGTCGTGGTGTTTCTCTTCCTTTCTGGACAGCAGCGTGTTCCTAATGAGTTCTCTGATGCAGCAGCGCTGAACTGATGCAGCTATTCTTAATCCAGCCTGTAAAGGGGGGGGGGAATATCCTCCCCCAGTGTTGAACTAATAACTTTAGCTAAATGACTCTCATCTGAGAATGCAACTTTTGGCAGCGGAAATACTTTCAAAAGCAGACAATATAGTTGACCCAGAATTGCTTTTTGTTCTCTATTGTTACAAGACTTTTCTGCGTTCGGCTTGCTTTTAAAGCAGTCCCAGACGAGGTTGGAAATTTACATCATCAGAGTCAGTAGAGAAGAACCCCGTTTCATTTTGTGTGAGATGCAAAACTCTTGCCTTTGCTAACAAGATGAAGGAAATGTCTAATGAGTTACAGGTAGAGCGAATTAAATCTACACCATGAGCCTGCTGCATGGAGGTACAGGAGAACTTGCTTTCTTGGCAATTTCTCAATGTCCTAAGGTGGCAAGGAGTAGAGAGCATAGGTGTTGTCTTGCTATTGTGCTCTGTGCATAAATAAACCTTTTATGTACCACTTTGAGTTTTGCCTGGGTACAAAAAGGTTAAACTCTAATTATGTCTCAGTTATGTTTTTGGATACCTTATAAAAAACAAACAAAAAACACCAAACCAACCAACCAAAAGTTTCCCTGGAGTGTGGTGCAGTCGGCACTGCTGGATCAGAAACCTTGCCTCTGGAAAATGGAAACAACACTGATATATGTGGAAAAATAGACAGTGAACCCAATGACATGGATTAACTTGAAAATTTTAAGTGGCATTGGGTTGTTTGGTTCAGACCTGCTCAGCTTTCAGTCCTAACGCCCGATCCCTCCTTTGTCCTTCGAGGTCCCAAAGGACTCGGATGGGTAGATTGCTTGCATGTCCTACATCAGTAAGAGCCATGTAACTTTAGGAAGTAACACTACCTTAAGACAAAGCTAAAATATTTGTCTTGTAGGAAGTAACATCTCCTAGAAATCCCCACTGGTCCTGTTAAGACCTCTAGTTTTTCTTGAGTGTGGCAAGTCTGTGGTGTTCCTGTGCTCCTCTCTTCGTGTCTAGTCAGTTTTAGTAACCTACTGAGGGAGAAAATCTTTTCATATGAAAAGTCACCGTTTGGGAATGAATTACTATGAAGATGTCTGCATATGGAAAGCAGGTTTTTCCTCTCTCAGGCCATTGATACTAATACTAATCTGCTCTGGGCGTTAAAGTTTAACCTTTTGTCTTCCTCTTCAGTTAACACGGTCTTGTTGCATCTGGTGCTACTAATTCTGGAGTGTGTATCGTGACTTCATTGCTAAGTGCCTTCTGCCTGGGACAATTCTTCTGCTGTTGTGTTTTATTCATAATGGGGGTAAATGTTGAACAGAATACTTTAATGCTTTTACTCTGTAATATTATGTATGTTAAGAGATATGACCAGCTGCTGCTTGGGAAACAGACCACTTGGACATCAAACTGCTGCGTGGCCATGCTGGAAACAGAGATAAGGGGGGGGAAGCAGGTTTCCAAGCCATCTCTGGAAAGGTGGAGACCATGTTAATCTGCCCAAAATGTTTCAGCTGCTGTATTGTGTGCACGAACACAATTTGTCTTTGAAATGGGAATTTTCTGACCAAACAGTGTTAGAGTTTCCAGCTGATGGTGGCCATTTTGCTTCTGAACTTATTTGACATCAGCATCACTGAAATGGAACATCAAATGTATCAAAAGAGCACAACCTCTTTTCACTGTCCTGTAAATCACAGCTTGTCTCAAATACCAAAACTTGAACTCGAAGAGGTCAAGTGCAACTTGATTTTTAAGTTAGCAGCCAAGAACTAGCGTCTAGCTTCTATCTCATTCCTAGTTTAGATAAAGAACTTCAATTATGGATGTATTTTTTTATTTAGAAACCTGACCCTAAATAAAATGGGCAGTTTAAGTGATGTATAGAAAGAGACCCTTCAGCATCTTGCTCTTTAAAGTGGGCATCTTTCTTTGGATGTTGCTGTCCCAGCAGTACTCAATTTGCAGATTGTCTTCTAGAATTAAATCAGGCTAGTACTGCCTGATAGCTTTTTTTTTTTAAATAAACAAATTAAAGTATCATACATGCAGGTAAAAGATATAAATGAGACTGCACTCGCCTTTAATTTTTTTTAGCCTAAAACGTGAAAAGTTGCAAGTTCGATGCAAAAGGCCCCAGCAAACTCCAGCAAAGCAAGCTTGAGACAGCTGTAAATATTTTCTGGACATTGCAGCTTAGCAGAGATGTCGGTAAGAATAGGTGCAAATTTGCAGAAGTAGTCATTGGCGCTCCAGGCAGGTGTTATCTGTGTGTTCTGCCTCATCAGTGTTAGAAGCTGAAGAGTCCATTATCAACAGAACATGAAAGCCAGAAGATTACCACTGCCAAAACCCTTCTGGATTAAGTCTTTAACTTTCCAGTTTCTGTAGGGACTAGGTTCAGAATTTTTTTTTGGGGGGGGTGACTTTTTCTTGTTGCTGGCGTTTGTGTAATGCTTTCTGATGGCAGCATGTGTGCTTTCCTTTTCCAGGATGGCTGCAGGCTGATCACCACTTTAGGCTGTATCTCAGCACAGCACAGACAGCATCAGCATCTGTCATAACTGCGCTCACTAGATGTGTCGTGGTCTCTGTCACAGCGGCCTTTAAGCCTGTCTTGCCAGCATCCTCCTAAAAGGAAAACACTGCATTTATTTCGCAGGCAGCAGACCTGACGACACTCCTTTCATCATCAGAGAAAAACATTTAAAATGAAGCCCAGTATGATCAGTGAATTCTAGCAAAAGTTATGTCTCTAGATAGTCATTCAGTGTCAGAACACTTATTTCAAACACATTACTAAAAAATATTTCCAGATCGCTCTTAGTATTTTTCTGAGAATGCACACAAGCTTTTTGTGGGGAATGGAAAAGCTTACAGGGCAGTCCAAAATTGTTTTATTATAGCCATACCATTACTGTACCCCATAGGACTCAAACAGATCCTTGCATGGATCAAATTCCCAGCATGGGCTCAACGAGGTAGAAACACAATTGAAAATGTGTGATATTAGCAAAGTATCGATGAGAAGTGTCAAAAAACCTCCGTTACTACAGTACCCATCAGTTTTTCTGCAGTGAAGTGATAGTCCTACTTTTAAATAGCTGTGAAAAGAAGCTATGTAGATGCCCTGTTGAAGAAAAGGGGAAAGAATATACAGGACTCAAATGGCTTTGCCAGGTTATTAGTAGGTAGATGTTTTTTCTCTCTGCCTCTCTGGGCAATAATCTTAAGTACTGTACTATTGGATAGATGAATGTTTTATGTGATGAAAAATGCAATGTTTCTGACGGTACTGCTATTTTCCACTTCCCCTCATTCTATTTAATAATTTGTTTTCCAAGTGCTTTGCAGATGAATAACCAAAAGACTGCATGGGTATGACTCAATTTGTATTCCAAATATGTCACCACAGGGCATAACAAAATTTACAGGATTAAAAATCCTTTGCTGACTTGCAAAAGTCATGAAGACACTCGTTACTGACCGACTTCCTCACCCTCCTGCACTTTGCTGCTGATCAGAATGCAAAGGAGGTACTGTGAGAGGTTGGTGCCACAGGAGCGCGGTCGGTGAAATGAGCAGCTGGCAACAGCTACCTCTTTGGAATTCATTTCACCTTTTAAAGTGAGGAAATACATCAAAGGCAGAGGACACGGCAGCATTTATATGGTAGAGACTGCTACGGCAGTGGCCTTTAGTTCAAGCTGAAACTATAGCCAATGCTAAATCTAGATATTTTTGGAAGACTAGCAGCAAGAATCCTTCAATTTCCTTTAAGGTCTGTCATCCCGTGTTCAAGTTTTGTTACTGGATACTTGAAACCAGCTGTGAGCCATCAATAGAAAGGTCTTTTTTTCCAAGTTTGGGAAGAAACTTGTCTCTGTCTATTTTAAAAATTCATCAGCCTTATTAGAGAGTAATAACCATCTGCACGATCTTAAGAAAACATGGTTATCAAATGTAAGGACAGTGCCCTCATACTAATCTTAGCACTTCTAAAAGACTTTCACCTAAAAAATGTGAATTTGGTGTTACCAGGTAAGATTGTAATGTGAAACAGCCTGGGTTCAGTTCCTAATGCAGCCAGCAAAGTATGTAACTCTTATGGTCTGTTTATGCAATAAGGTTCACTTTTTTTTTTTCTTCATAAATGTTTGTGTTTCAGGTTACTTTAGAAACCAAATAGTTCCTGGCTCTAAATTTAAACATGGTGTGTATTTTTACTTTTTATTGTTAAGCATTAAGGGCCGCTTGCAGCCATTCTTCATCAGACTTGTGCCTTATTCACACTGGGTATTTGCTCGAATTTCAGACATCAGAAGAGTTGTGCTATTTGAAATATCTTGTGTGCACAGGATCTTTTCCTTAGGTAGGCGTTAGCCCTTTCTGCAGGGGGAAGTCCAGAAATATTATTCAGAAGATTGTTTAACTTTGAGAGCTATTCTGTGTAGAAAACAGGTTTGTTTTAAACCTCACAGTAAGCAGAGGAACCAAATAATAGCCAGAAAGAAGTTGCTTCTGAAGGACAGGACATGTGTTTTCCCAAGATTAATGGTGTTACATAGAAATCTGTAGTGATGTTAAATTTTTAAAATAAATAATCTAAAATAAAGAATTCTCTTTTTTTTCCATACAGGGGTGCTGTAAGTTATCGCCTTCACTAGTGGTCAGCTGTTCTATTGTGACTTTCTTGATGTCTCCCAAACTAGTGCAGTGACATTCCTTGTGTAGTCTTTTTCCCTTCCCGATACCCCTTTTGAATTTTAGACTAGTGTGGCACAATTGCCAGTGAAGATTTGTTGCTATTTCATGTGTCCTTTGTTTCAGAACCCAGGATCAATGCCAGCGAGGATGTAATCATTCATCCATATGGTCCGGCTGTCACATTGCAGTGTAACCTCACCACAAGTCCCAGCCCCCTTTCTGCCAGTTACTGGGTGAAGAACGGAGAGGAGATCCCTGGCACGAGAAAATCTTCAAACACTACAGAATACAAGTAAGTCTCTTTGGAGTAATCTTCATGTTACACTGGAGAACGATAAACCTGGTAGACATATGGCTTTTGGATAGACGATGGGATGTTGGGACTCCAAGGTCCCTGGTTCGCCTTCTCAGTAGTCCGACAAATTGAGTTGATCTGCATTAGAGGCTTCACAAAATGTACGTCTGTGAATAGCATTAGGAGAACGATTCTGGAAAGATTCCTGCCTATAGCTGTCCTAACCAGCTCATGTAAACATAATGTCAACAAAAACATACTGTAAACTTCTCTTTTCAATCTGAACTCATTTAATTCTTCTCTCACATAGAGTATACGTGATGTGTGGACATAGGCACAGACACACAGCCTAGTTTTCTTTTCCTCTGAGTGTATTGTGTGGTCTCTGTCTTGCTTATGCCTACGTAAAGACGGATATGCAGCTGTGCATTTTGATCATGCAGGGAAATGCAGCACATAAATCACTGCTGAAATCAGCTGGTTTAGTCATTTTCTGGCCTCGGGAGATGAAAGATGGCGTTGTCTGAGTTGTAACTGATGAGTCATCAGACCACTACTATGAAATGATACCGAATCTTGATTAAACCAGTACAGCTGTATCACTTGTGCTTCTTATTTGTCAGCACATCCACATTTGCAGCATTAATCTGTTCCACGTGTGCATGCTCTGGCTTTGTTTCTACCTTCCATCTAAGGGCATGAAGGAGAACAGAACGTGTACAGCCACCTTTTTCATTTCACCGTAGCTTGCACTGAGCAGAAATCCTTTAAGGGCTTCTGTATTCCTGAAATGGGGCTCTCTTGCCATAGAGTTGATGAGAGCATATGAAGCTTGCTTAGTGATGCTATTGGAGATCTGTTTTGTATGTGTGATTTTCTTGCCTTTGTTTTTTTCCCCATTCCATTTTCTTCACTTGATGCCAGCCTGGATAGCAAATACAACTTTCTGTTCAGTGTTAAGCTAAGATGAAGAGCTCTTAAGGCATGTTTTATCCACTGGTGGTAACTTACTCGTTGGAGACATTAGACCACTTCTGACCTTCTATTCATCTGTTAAGGCAGAAAGAGGAGCGTATGTCTGGTCAGGGCCCGTGATATTATAGTGCATCTGGTTTACTATACCTTGTCTGTGCACTAAAGCAAGGAAACATGCCTGCATGCTCAACTGGCTTGTCTCTGTCTCCAGCATAGTACTGTGGGCTCTTTATAACACTAATGTTGCTTACTGGCGCACGATTAAGAAACACTCAAGGTTTTCATTGCCTTAGCAAAGCATCCTTTCATCCGCGGGATGAGGGAAGTTGTGTTTGATTCCGATAAAGATGCGTTCAAGTTTTTCCTTTTGTTTTCCACTATAGCTCACTTTGCATTATCTGTTCAGTTTTGCAATTAAAAAAATAATCTCATTTAGTTCTGTAATTACATCCTGTTGTTTTCTCAGTACAGCGTTTAACACTGGTTCTGAGTTTTAAAGGCTCTGCTTTCTTATCTAGCAATTAACTTGATGAGCAGTCTTGTCCAAAAGCACTAGCTCGAGTGGTACAAAAGGCACGTTGCATCAAGGTTACTGAAAATCAATCACACATTATTATTCAGGAAACTAAGTAGCGAGGCAGACTGCTCTATAATATGTTCCAAGCTAGGGAGAATTTTTCCTTCCATATTCCTCAGTAAAAGAAGAATTCTACTTGGCTTCAGTTTTAACTTCATGGAGAAGAAAGAAGTAAGGTGGGCAGAATGTAAGACAGTCAGTTTTTTTCCCCAGTGAATGAAGGGTTGGTAGAGCATGCTCCAATCACAGGAGAGCTTCAGAATTTAGGAAAACTTGCATTTGCAATGTAGACCTCAAGTTCCTGCTCATTTATAAGCTGCTTTGCTGTATATTGTGGTTTCAGGCTCTCCGTGGCATTTCTTCGTTGCATGTGGTCACACTGCATTTGATCTGTTTGTTAACTTCTAGTTTGATTTGGTTACTTGGTGGTTTTTTTAGATCCAGAAACACCAAATTCATGCAAGCAATGCCAACATAGTTGTAGTTAAGAGGTTAATCAACTTCAGCATTTTTTTTACATTCTACTTTTTTTTTTCCTTAAAAAATAAAAAAAAAGTTTCAGGTTCTTGGTGTTTCAGTCATTAAGTTGTGTTGTTTTGCTATGAAATGTAGTTAGTTATTGAAGTTCAGTGCTGTTTACCATTCAGAAAGCTTCAGAATTTACAAGTTAAACTATGTACCTTAAAAATCCTGCTTCATACAATGTTAGAAATTGAGCACATCATTCCTAATTCTTTATTCAAACTTGATGTAGCTGCTCTTGCTGGAAGGCAGCTATACTGACAAAGCTCAGAGTTAAGTATAGCTTTTTAGTTCACCATTTTTAATTAAGAATGGGCAAGAATTATTTGTAGCATGTTCTTTTACAGGCAGGAAGTGCCTGGAAGTGGTTCTGGCCATCCTGGGCTTTCATTCTGGAGACCTGTCCCCTAGTCTGCAGTTCATAGTTTGGAGGAGAAAAGTAGTGATTTCTTTCTGAATTCCTCATCAATTAATTCAGAGTTCAGTAGCAGGTTACTGAGCTAAATTGAAGAAAATGGTTTTTTGGGTGTTTGTCATGGTTTAAACCCAACCAGCTGAAACCAGGACAGTGTTTCTGCATTTGCTGAAAAGTCCAATCTATGAAAAGCTGGGCTCTTCCTAAAACCGCAGGACTGAGGGAAGTTGTTGGCTAAGCAAACTTGTTATGGGTGCTTGTTTGTCTGTAAAACTTTGCAGCCATATCAACTTACACTTGCTTTAATGATTTATGGTAATAATACCCTAGTAGAGGCTGCCGTAGTTTCACACTTTAAAAAGAAGCTTATGTAGAACTGAAAGAATACAATGTCTTCCCCCTCCCCTCCCTTAAGCATTGACAATGGTGGCTAAAAAGCAGTGGTCAGAGTATGATTATTTAACTATTAAGGTCCTAAACACAATTAGAGAAAGCCTTCCCTCGCTGTTGCAGCGTCTCAGGCTGGCTTAGTCATGGAAAGAGTTGGGTGGGGTTGTCCCGTGTCAGGTAGGCGAGGTGTGCGTCTTTGCCAGCTGCATCTAACGTCAGGCGCTAACATCCAGGGCTGCTGCGCAATTCCTAAGGATACTTTACCTGCCTACACTTTAAACGACAATTAATGCTTTGATGTTTGATGATACTAAATGATCGTTCTTTCTGTCATTAAGATACTCTTTAATTTTAACTCTGTGAAAAGTGGGTATGTTATTGCTTATCTGAAAGATGTATTAACTTTATAACTAACTTTAGACTTTCACCCGTGACTCTGGAAAGTAAGTGCTGTAAACACAGTGAAGGCTTGAGTAAAAGTATTGTGTTAAACTGAGCAGCTTTTTCCATGTGTCTAAGCAGTTTCCATGTGTAATTAAATTATTTTATTACAGTGCTCTTCTGCAGGGTTTCTGCTCAGCTGCATGCCATTTACTTCATGTGTTTTTTAAAAAAATTAATAATAAAAAAAGAAAGCCAAGAAGCCTTTCAGTAAAGGGAGGGGAGGGATGGGAAGAACTCTATTCTGTGCTGTGTGGAAAGGTAAATTCTGCCCCACATCATCGTTATGCTTCTCTAGTCTAAGATTTCTCTTGTAGGTAAATATCTGAAGAACGTAGAGTTTTTAAGTCATTTGTATCCAAAAGCTTTTCGAAGGACAGCAAAAGCTGGTGGACTTGAAGTTAGCACCATCTCAAGTGTAGATTCATCTTGAGGGGGTTTTTTTGTGGTGTTTTGGGGTTTGGTTTTTTTTTTTTTTCCATCTGTTGCAGCTCTGCTTTTTTTTCTAGCTGACTTGCATCTGTTTTTCCCTCTACCAGTTGTTATTGTATTAGTCTTTCCTAATTTTAAGTGGCAGCAGATTCCTGTGTGGTGGCTTCCTTCACAAGTTGACCAGCTTTTGCAGTTTTTCCACATCCAGTTTGAATCAGAGAAAACTATTAATGGACCAGTCTTGTGTCTGCTATGGAAAAAAAAGAAAACAGCTTATGAGATGACAGCATCAGCCTCGATTGTCGCTTTCCAATTGGCCACGTATGATTTTTTTTTTTTTCAATGCAGAAAGTACATACAAATCATGTTTCTCCCTCAATGGGAGGTGGTATCTGACTAATAGGCTAGTGACTTCAGGATGACTTGCATCAAACTGCCTGTAGTGCATAATTAAAAGGTGTCAGTCTCCTTCTTTGCTTTTAAACTAAATGCAGCTTCTCCAGCTAAATTGGTACTGACTTTCCTGACTAGAGCTCACCCTTTTTCTAGGCAAACAGCATCCTTTCTTTCAAGTAGGTACCTCTGCACAACATACCTTGAATTAACAAGTAATAGCTGTGAAATTCAGTTAAAAGACTAAAGTATTGGGGGGAAAATAAATTCCTAGCCTGCTCATTTTGGTTGCTAACACAGTACTTAACACGGCTCATGTGTTCTCTCCCTGTCTGCAGGATTTTGAAGCCCAGAGCAGAAGAGTCAGGGGAATACTTGTGCGTGTTTGTGTTTTCAAACTCTCCTATAGCCAACGCCACTATAGAAGTGAGAGGTACTCTTTTTTTTTTTTTTTTTGTTTGGTTTGTTTTATTTCTTCTCCTTGCAAGTGAAGTGTTTTCACTGCCTCTACCATCTTGCTCACTGTCTGTACAAGAGAGCTAACTCAAGAGGTTTTTCCTTGTGAAATCAAGCCTGTGTCCAATCCTTGGTTATAATTTCAGGGGAATTCTTGCACACAGTCCTAGGGGAAAGATCTTGCTGATACGGGAATACGACCATTGCACTTGTGGTCTGCACAGAGGGTACGAAAATACCTTCTAGCACAAGCTTCTGCATTCTTTTGGTAAATCTGGCTGTCTAGCAGGATAAAGATTGCTGTAGAATATGTCTGTGCTCATGCAAAGACAGCTGTGGTTTCCTCCTGGTTTCACAGTAAATGAGGCCATCTGAATGTATTCGATGTACTTTGAATTTGTCAGTTCTGAATATGAAAAAAGTAAAAACCAGCATCTCATGCGTGGCAGCTCCGAACTGGTGTACTTGTAGGTTTTTGTCTGCAGAGACTATATTTCAGAGGCTGGGTTCTGGTGTGCACAGATGCCCTGTACCAGATTGGGATTTTCTACTTTCATGCTTTTTTGGGTGTGGGTTTTTTGTTCCCCCCTGCCACCCCCACCCCCACCCCCCCCCGCCTTGTGCATGTTGGTGCTCTTCTGACAATTTTAGGACCCTAAAATTGTAGGCAGAGAATGCAAAATGTGAAAGTAGCCTGAAAGAGAATCTTGCACGGCAGCAAATGTGCTGTTTGCACTGTTTTCCTGTAGTTACTGAACAAAAGAACGTTGTTTCAGACATACACAGAGCTGATGGTGTTTTATGCAGTATTAAACTGCTGCCACAATACAGTTATTTGTTTGTTGAATAACTGTGGAAATTAACTGACCCACTGCTCTGCAGTAGCCGTGGTTTGCCTCTTCTGTGCTGCAGTAATATGGAATCGATGCACTGTGGCAGCTTTGTTAGTCAAAGACAGATGAGATCAGGCAAAAACGTGTTAAAATGTCTTGCAGCCAGCCTATGCGCATCTGGGACTATACTGATGCTTGTTTTACGAAGGTGTACAGTAAACTTGTTTGAAATTTAAGTTAGCGTTACTTGCCATGTTCCTTACATCCCCAGCTTAAATGTAGAGCTTCCTCTGCTGCTGTTTGAAAATAGCAAATGGGAAGGAGGATGCTTCACACTATTTCTTAGCATCCCTGCACCAGTGACGCAGCCTATCCTGATTTATATTGTGATCATTGCTGTTTAAATTAGGTACCACAGATCTGTAGCAAAAGCTGAAAGCTGACCTCTTTCCTGGGAATTTCTGGTGCCTCACTGGATACTGCGCGGTCAGGTTCCCGAATCCGAAGCGAGGAAGTGGGAGTAATTCAGCAGTCTGCGCGAAATGACAGATGCGCAGTACCATTCTCAATGCCGTCTTTCCTCTCTAGAGGACACCATCTTTTGAACCATACAAACAGTTTCCTGGGGAAGAGAAACATTGCCGTATAAATAAGCATTCTGACTGATACTGTACCAAGAAAAGCTTGCCGATTTCCTGTGTCGATTTTAAAAGGTTTTTTTTCCAATGATCTTGCATAAAACAATCTATCGAAATATACTCAGTGTTGAACCGAATCTGGTGCAGAAGCTATCTCTGCAAGGCAAAAGGAAATCTAAAATACATGCTCATGCAAATGCATCACAAGTTCCTGTTGGCCTAGGACTAAGAAAAATCTGATGCACCTCTAAAAATAATTATTGCCTTGCTCACAGCAAATTGAATTCAAACTTACGTTGTACTTCTGGTGAGCTTGTCTTCTGGGTGTTCAAGGTATGTAGGTGTAGGTTGGGTTTTTTCTCTTTTGTGGGATTTTTTTTTTTTTGCATTCTGCTCTTACGCTCTTAATTGCTAAATCTTCAAATATTATCTTAATTAAGATCTTAAGTCCTTTCTGCCTTCTCTAGGCTGCTTTGGGTGACAAACCACTTCCAGAGACAGGAAATTTAACTTTGGTAATAGATTGAGTAAGAACTTTTTCAGCTTTGTATAATCTTTCAGAAGACTTTTTAGAACCGTTTGGCTTAGGGCTTCTCTGCTGTTCGGTGGCAGGTGGGGACACAGAGAGAACTTGGCAGAGAGCTTTACAGGGACATAGGATTTAACATTGTAGAAAGAAAAGCCAATATGTCTGATTGAAGTGCTGGCACAAAGGGCACAGGGAGAAGAATAACTAATTCTACTAACAAATGTTCATGATTAATTTATACATAAATACAAATGATTAGTCATCAGTTAAAAGTTAATGACTCCAGTGCCACTCTTGGGAGCTATCACACCTGCAGCTTGCTCAGCAGTCGCAGTTCCAGGATTGGTAACCCAGCTACAGCTCCTCCTTACAGCATCCCAAGAGTGGCTGATGGGCCTCGAATTCCTCCTTGGCAGACAGAAGTACCAGGGGTCGTCTAGAGTGGGAAGTACCTTGACAAGTCTTCTGCAAAGCAAATTGCAAATAGGAATACGCGTATACTTTTAAACTGAACAGACACTTTCCTGTCTAACTCTTGTTGCTTGGGATCTTATGTGGTAATAAATTTGGACTGCATTTGAAGCACAAGTTAGAGAACTTTGCGGTCTCCTTGCAGTCCTAGTGCTGTACATAAATTCATTCTGATCAGAGAGTACTCCTTTGCGTTACTGCTCCTGGAAGAGCCATACAGCTAAACTTGTATGGTATCGCACATATCTTCTTGGATATAAATGTCTCTGAATAATATCCATGCTAGCTGCAAAGAATGCACAGAGGGTTTTTTTTATTATTATTATTTTTGACTTTGCAAAGGAAGGCATTCTCTGCAATTCCTGCAGTTTGCTGTAAATATTCTACACGGTCTGCCAAAGCAGTCCTGGTTCTCAAAGCAAACAGATTTTTGATAATACTTCATGTGTGGAGATGTTACCTAGTTGTTAATCAAGGCATATGTGGTGGATCAGTGATGCATGAATCTTGTTTGACCATGCAGATGCCATCATTTAATGCTTACCTGCATGTATGGTCTATCACAGTATTTGTGGTTAAGCAACTGTATACAAATCTAATTGCTTAATTGCTAATTGTAATTACATTGCAATTTTTAACTGCTGATGCACATAGAAAGGATGGTTCTGAATACGAAAGTGCTTGTGGACCAAAATAGTGACTTTCTGACAACTTGTGAACAACTTTAACAAATGCCTCACAGCAGATGTAACCCAGGATATACCAGTGCCATTTGCTTTTTATGTAATGTTGCCTATTTTCTTCCTGAATCTCTGCGTGTGCTATGTAAGAAGATAAAAATGCAGAGACGCGAGCATCGCTTTTAGAATCGCTAGGTGTGCTTGCAGATTTAAAACAGATTTTCTTCGTAAAAAAATTACTAAGGCAGCACTAGTATAAAAGCAGTTGCGAATACCGGGTTTTAATGTCAGTCTCTCGGAATTCCCAGGAACGGTGTAAGTCTGGCTTCCCTCATACAGTTGGCTTTTGGATTAAGTGTCTGGTGGAGGCTTTGAGTGTTTTTTCTCGAATTCTCAGAGCTGTAAGGGGCATCGTGTTGAGTACAGCTCTAAGTCTGAAACAACTGGCTGAGCAAACGCTGATATTAGGAAGATTTCACCTTGACATAGGGATCTTCTCCCACCCTTTCCTTGTGCTGTGAAGTCGGCCAGCTGAGAGCATTGCAGGTAACCAGGCCGTGATGTATGATGTAGTTATTTTCAGCAAGAACAGTGGTGATGATCCTGCCGGGCACTAGCCAAGATGCAGTGTGCCCGTCTACTTCCCATCTGGAAGTAGGCTTTTTTTAATTGCTCCTTTGCCATGCAGTGGAAATACCTGCCAGTGCTTTTGCTGTGGTGTTGTGATGCTGGAGCTCTGAAAACTTGAAGATTAAAAGAAAAAGAAAATGCAACCCTGAAGAACTTTGCTTGGCCAATCTTTCTGCTCGTATCAAGATCTCAGGAGGAGGAGGAAGAAACCAGTTCCTTCTTGTCTTCCGATAGTCCACCAACCATTGTCCGGTGCAGAGCAGGAGCAGTGAGATCCAGATGGGAAAGAACATGCTTTTGGTTCCCTCTAGCTGCCCCAAAGTAGTGCAAGCATCGAGAAAGATCTTGATGTATGTAGCATGACTGATGGAGGGTATCTGTTCCCATCAAAGGCTTCCTTCTTTCTGTGCACCTGGATGGGTAGAGCTTTTTCATGCCTCTTCCTATAAGGCTTTTCTGCCATTATCTTATCGAGGGGATTCAAGGGGGTTTGAGGGTGCCAGAGCACTGGCACAGGCTACCCAGAGAGGTTGTGGAGTCTCCTGCTCTGAAGATACTCAAAACCTGCCTGGCTGCGTTCCTGTCCAACCTGCTGTAGGTGAACCTGTTTTGGCAGGGGGGTTGGACTAAAAGATCTCCAGAGGTCCCTTCCAACTCCGACCATTCTGTGATTCTTCTGACTTCCCTCCTCATTCCTCGCTCATTTTGCACCTTTCTCTTCTGTCTTCCCCAGTTGCTATTGATTTCCCAATAGCAAGTGCTCAGACCAGTCCCGTTCGCTGCTTCTAAGAGACATAAAACTTAGCACTTTTGAAAAATGCTTATTATACTCCTGAACTTCAGCTGAGCCAGAGGCTCCTGTTTCACATGCGATACCTGCACTCAGAATGTTACTCTTCCACTTTTGCTCTGGCTCCAGCCCAAGCTGTGTGCTGGAAAACAAGTGGTTATTTCGGCAGCCTTGGAAGACCTTGGTTTCTTGACTCCTGGCTGCAATTTCACAATGCTGTACCAGAAATTAATTAAGCAATCAAGCATTCTCTTAGCACAACTGCATCTTAGAGTGGTCCTAAGCATTATACCGAAAATGCATGTCACGTTCTCCCTTCTTGCAGTACCTTTGGTGTCCTAGCTCTCCGCCCAGGCTATAAAGGTAGACATGGATTAGAATTATAATGCAGAAAAATAAATCTTTGAGCCCTTTTACTAGGTCACCCGTAAGACATAATAGTTTTTACATCCAAGAATATTTTTAGGTTCTCTTGCCCTTGCTTTAATTTTGTCTTTTAATGGGAAAGCTTGAAGAGGTTTTGCGAACTGGGACGTGGTTTGGAGGTGTTTATGCATATTAGTTCTCTCCTTTTTAGTAATGGTAGTAAACCATCTTGTAAATACCTGGAAATTAAAGGCTGAATACCTCCTATATCAAGAAATGGCATTGCATTCCCTGTAACAAGAAACCCCCCTCTCTTTTCAGGGCTGTATTCACAGCATACCGTTCACAAAGCACTTGCTGCACAGTGCATCTTGTGCCTGTTGGGTACTCCAAGCGTAAAGGCTCAGTGCTTACTCTGGCACAAACCCCCTTTCTGTTGTGATTCAGTTTCAAAATATCAAAAGCATGATGCTTAGCAGCAGTTTACTCTTGTGTATGAATAAATCTGTATTTACATTATTTTTTTTTTTTTTACTAGCAATTAATTTAAACTAACCCTGTTTCTTTTTGCTCCTTTGTACGCTGTTTCAAACAAGCTTTCAGGATTTTGTTTACCTGTTGCACAATATAAGGATAAAAATGTTGCTTGCTTTTATCCGGGGCATTATCTTGGTTTCGTTGATGTAGGAGCTGACATAGCACGTTGTGCCCACGTCTCTACAGCCAACTGTGTCTGAACAGAGATGTGGCTTCTGCTGCTTAAAAGCTGAAGTGAAATCGAAGTCCTTTCTGAACAAAACCTGCTTCATTCTGTGCTTTATCTCTTACTGGCACTGGAGCAGAATGCTGTAAGAAAAATCTTTGACTTGAAAGCTTCACAGGAAAACATTGCTGTGTCTCTAAATCTGTGACTGAGATCAGTTGCAACAATATTGTAATTGTAGCTTATACAGCAGAACACAATTAGCCAAACAGTTTGGTAGAATAAGTACTGGATTAATATCTCAGCCCTAGCTTGAAACTGGCTAGCATCAGATGCCCTCAAATATTAATATTCCATGTAGTGCTCCCCTCAGACTGCGTATAAAAATAGCCCCTGTCCTAGTAGAGCTGGAAATGGCTGCTGCATAACCGTGCCCAGCAAGGAAAGAGCAGAATGTATTCTTGTCACTTCTGCTCTCATTGGGATGACCTGGCAAAGATGTCCTCTCCTTAAAGAAGGAGAACACTAGGTCACGCTGCAGTAGAAGTTAAGGTGTCCTAGAAAGCTTTCCCTCTTTCTTTCTTTCTTTCTATTCCTCTCTGTCAGCAACCTTACAGAAAAAGTGGGCCACCTGCAGCGTGCCGACTGGCTGTACCCTCTTCCCCTGCAAGGTTCAGCTTTTGCTCCCTGGCTGCTGGTAGATGGCAGTGAAAAAACAAAGCGCTGACAGATGGAGACTGTGTGGGGCTTCAACTTGAAGCTGATGAATCCTATTTCTTCTTTTCCTAATGGGGGTAATTTGCAATCGCTTTTGAGAGCCCGTCAGGGACAGGTTTGGGACCATTGCATTGCCACCTTAAGTCTCTCCCTTGTGCTCTGCTTCTACTGGCCTTTCATTTTCCTTAGGTTGGATGCGATCTCTGCCTATCGTCCTTAAGTAAGCAAAAGTGGTAGGGAAGTTGCTGGGCTTACCTAGCTGGTGCCTAACGGAGAACTTGCCAAGCCTAGCAAGGAAGAGATGACACCTTTCAGTAGATCACAAGGTGAAACTCACTTCTTGTTGAACCACCATCTTTTGGAATAAATGTTATATTCCTCATTGAGGCTGTGGAGAGTGGTTTAAAAGGACATTGCAGGTGCATGTTTGTGCTTAGTATCTTGAAGATGTAATGCAGTGCTCACTCTACCTTAATGCTGATTTATTGTCTGCTTAGAGACCTGCAGCTTGAAAACTTCATTTCCTCCGAGTATTATTGCCCCTTATAGGCACAGGTAGTATGTGATGTTCTTTCCTTTCCAGCTTGCTTCAGTTTCAATACATGACAGCTTCTTTTTGCACGAGACCAGAGAATTCTTATGATCTGGTGTCTTCATTCAGTTTGTGGTTTTCGTCTTTCAAAGTAATTTCATATTTGATGTGTAAAGATACATTTTAGGTGTCGGTTTTCTTAAATAAAAGCCCTAGCGCCTTGTTCCTATGTATCGTGGTTATGGTTAGCATCATCTTGCAATTAGTCGGCATTTGTCTAAGCTTCATGCATTGGTCTTGCTATATGGTCATGAATATTGTTAGCAAAGCCATTATTTGCCTGTGTGGGTACTTCCAGGCTTTAACCAAGTACTTCCTTCACCTTCTTCCTTATGGGATGATACAATCATAGTATTTTTCTTAGGTAATGAGCTCTTTTTCATCTCCCTGCTGAAAAAATATTCACTTAAAAATTAAAAAAAAAAACCCAAACAAAAAACATTCTTAACATATTAAATTATTTTAAAATGGCATAATTTCCTTAAAGGGGTTCTACCAGAAGTCATGGAGTTAGTTTTACTTTCTGGTGGCCAACGTCTCTGCATCCTCTGCAGCAGGAGCAGCACACCTCTCAGCGTGGAGGATCTGTTCAGCTTGTCAGTCCATACTGACAGCTCTGGCTGTTGCTGAGTTGGGGCAAATAATGGGTTAGAAAATACAGCTAAGAGTTAATAATTCCATAAGCAGCAGAGGCATGTTTCTTTACATGGCAAATGGTCAGAACTTCTGCAAAACTCAGGCGTGTGTTGGAAATCCTGTTTGAATTTACACAGGCATTTTGAGAAAAGCCTGGGTTGATCAGCCTCTCCTGGTGATGTCTTTTCAGGCGAATACACACGTACTAAGGAACGCTGTAGCTTATGTGTTCTTAAAACCATGATTTTTCTGTTGTTCAGAAGCTTATATTAATTCTGCCTCTAACAACATTATCCATCAGCTGCATTACTGTCTGAAAAGAATCTTGCAGGAGTAAGGCGTGGGATGCACTCTGCATTTGAAAAGCCTTTGCCTTTGAAATATGATAATTCCTTTAGCACTTAAGCTTGCTGAACATTTTTCCGAAGAGTTTTGATGTAATTTCGGGGAAGAGCAGGTTCAGCTGATGTTATCCTTTTGCACGAGGTGTTTTGCTTATTTTTGTTTGCTGTGACTGATGACAACTGTGAAATTTGCTTAATTCTTTTAGCTTGCAGCTGCAGATAAGCTGTCACAAACTGTGTTCCCTCTCTGTAGGAGCTGCTAGTGGTAAAGGGAACTCTCCTTGAATAGACCCTTCTATTAAATTCCAGTGCCCGGGGGTCTTTTCCTGGAGCACTCAGATTGGACTTTGACTGGATTAACAGATCAGTGTCCTGCAATCACACAGCAGGCCACGTGTGACATAATTAGCAAGCTAGAAAGCGAATGGGCTTTAAAGGTGGTCACTACGGCACCAAAGCCATCTGCTTAAGCGAAGGTTCAGCTCAGGCAGTCCATTCATCCATCGTAATCTCTCGTGAGGTATTAGGCTGCAAGGGGCTGCTGTGACAAACAGCAGTGACGTTATTTATAGATAAATGAATTCAGAAGACCCTCTGTTGATATTCAGGGCTGTGTTTTTCTTGCGGTTGCCCAGCTTCACCTGCAACCCTCTGTAGAATATATATGTTTGTGGGTAGGCTGAACGAAATGGTTTTTATTGGAGGGATTTTGACTTTTGCTGCATTACAGATACCCAGCGGTACCCAGGAGTAGCGTTGCTGTAAGGTATAACGAGTGTTAAGTGTAACAAGTCACAGCATGTTTGTGGACCAAATCTAAAAATCTTGCTGCAAGGAAGAATACCTTGATTCAACTTTCAGAAATTCATGTTAGGACAGTATCAGCTCAGAGTCCTGACGCGATGGGCAAGTTGTAACCAGACTCTCAGACAGCTCTCTTCCAAAGCTGAAGGTACTGCAGAGCCGCAGGGACCTCCTGAGCGGTGGGAAGGGAGATGTGGATGTTTCGCAGCTTCTTGCACTGGGGAACAGCTGGGCCGTCGTAGTTTTGTAGGTTTGTGGTAGATAACTCAAGTTTGATGTTGAGATTTCTCCCTTGTCCCTCAGTTTGTCTGGCAAACCAAGACTGAAAGACGTTCTTGCAGATCTTCAGTTGAGATGCTGCTTGGAGAGACGTGGGAATCGCAATTTTTCTTCTGTAAGATGGGCTCAGTGTGGGAAAGGAACAGCTTCCAGGGAGCTTGTTACTTATTTTCTGTTCAGATTCTCAGAGCTTGAAAGAACTCTCACTTTGATGAGCAGCTTGTAAACAGGTGGGTTTTTGTTTTGTTTCGTAGCTACTCCCGACATCACTGGCCACAAGCGAAGTGAAAATAAAAATGAGGGGCAGGAGGCGCTCATGTACTGCAAGTCTGTGGGCTTCCCACATCCCGAGTGGGTGTGGCGCAAGAAGGTCAATGGAGTATTTGAGGTAAGAAAACTTGGGGTGTCATGCACGTATTAACCTGCCAAAACCCCCAGTAAGGAAGGAAAGGAGCACCTTGGCTTTAGGGATGTATTATTTAGGGTGCCTTAAACCTTCTCGAAGTGCAGTTCCTCAAAAGTCTGATACATTAGTGAGTAAAGCTGAAAAGTAATGGAGTAAAGTTCAGTTCAGCAGCAGTGAGTATTAAATGGATACTTATATTGTTGCTGTGTGAACAGAGTTGCTCATTACGTTACTGCTGGGCAAAGTTACGAGCTGTCCAGGAAGATACCTTGAATGTCATATCTGCTACAAATTGCAAGATGCAAGTTATGAAATGCAATTTAAAACTGCAATTGGTTATAAATTTCTCAAACTCTTTTCCAGTTTTACTGGTTGAGCTCACGAGGCTTAATATGAGGATGTGGCAGTGATACCTATTAGTGTTTAAGTGATCATATTTTTTCTGTGTGGCAACTGATCTAGTGAGCAAAACAATTTCACCAGCAATTGGAGTCGCAGAAGAGAAGCTGGAGGTTGCTAAATCCTCAGCACACCTATTTTTATGTTGCTGCCTGATCTGCCAGGGATGGAGCAATTTAATTGCGAGATGAAGGAAAAAACATTAAGCAAATAACAGCATGGGGTCATTGTTCACTGTTAAATGCGAGCTTAAATTTTTATGGGACAGTGCTATATGAGTGACTTACCAGGTGCTGGCAGTCACCGGAGCCCTGTGTGGTGGTGCGCAGATTTCCCATCACGCTGTCTTTCTGGTGAAGTTATTTGATAAATTCATCCAAGATTAACTTTCAGGAAGACCAAACATCCATACTTTGTGATATTTTTGCCCCTTTTTAATTCTTTAAACATAAGCAACTCTGGAAGTCTCTTTCTCGAATATAGAAAGAGTATGGTGCCTTGAATTCCAGCTTCTCTAAATATTCCTGAAGTCAGTGGCTTAGGCGGCCCTGACCACAAATCTGTGAGCAGTGCGTGTTTCTCTTAAAAACATAGCAAAGGCAAAATTTTCTTAGGGCGGTCATACCTTAACTAGTTAGAAAATGCAGTGTAGAATAATCTTAACTAATGCTAGTTTTTCTTTTTTTTTTCCCCTGTACATTGAAATTGTTTTGTCCCCTGCTAGGGACTGTATCCAGTCCCCTGTTACTTGTCTCATCTGTTTCATCTTACTGCTGTAAACTGGTGAGTGGAGTGTAACAGTTTCTCTTCAAGCAAAAGGCTGAGAACACGTAGCTTACATGATCACAACCACTGGCATTTCATGGCTGATACTGTTAAAGTAGGATGAAAATACAGTTTTTCAGTTTTTGTGGTTTTGTTGTTGTTTCGAAGCACTTTAGTGCTCAAAATCTCACTTGGTGAGAGATACAGAATAAACAGTAGTAGTGGGCTTTGCTGTTGTGTTCTGGAACCAGCTTCTTTGCAAGAATCCCTCAAATCTCTTCTCGTTTCCATGACATAGAAATGAAAAGGCACCAGGACTTACTAAAGCTGTTGCTCTTCTCTTCCACCTTTCTCCTTTTATCAGGACATCAACAACTCCTCCGGAAGATTCTTTATTTCAAATAAAGACAACTACACTGAGCTCAGCATCACAAACCTACAGATAAACGAGGATCCTGGCGAGTACCAGTGCAACGCAACCAACCAGGTCGGCTCTGTCTCAGTCACAACCATCCTGCGTGTCCGCAGTCACTTGGCTCCCCTCTGGCCCTTTTTGGGGATCTTGGCAGAAATCGTTATCCTCGTTGTCATCATAGTTGTTTATGAGAAAAGGAAGCGGCCGGATGAAGTCCCAGACGGTAAGTGTGCTCAAAGCCGCCTGTAAGGAGAGAGAAAAAGACAAAAAAAAATAATAAATAAGGCAAAGTGAACTTGTGGAAGCAGAACAGAGTGGGGCTTTGTGTCAGGAAGGATCAACAGCACAGTTCGTTCAGCTCTGAGCTCTCTGCTCTCTCATCTGTTCACTCTCCAAACATTAAGCCCAGCAAGCACAGAGGGTCCAAGTGCTGTGTGAAGTCCTAACGCTGGATTCCCCGATCTCAGACTGTGGGGTGGGAGGGCCGCTCTTTCAGTATCTTTAAAGCTTTTTGTTACACAAGGTGGGTCTAGCGCTCCCATCTCTTTCCTGCTGTAGTAACCCCGAGAAATCCTGCACGTCAGCCCTAAGGAGCGCAGGGGCTGCACAGGGGGAGAGCTGGAGACACTCGTGCCTGATGGCACTCCCTCTTCCATGTGGCATCTGGAACGGACACCCAGCAGGTTCTGTAAGGAAACATTACACTTAAAGGGATTGGGACCACAGAGATGCTTCAGAAATAAATCATGTTTTCAGTGTTAAAAGGACTCTTATTTTGGGTGTAACTGAATTTGTATTTAAGGAATGCTCTGGAAACTATATCTAATTGCAATAGCCACTGAGTTATATTTTCTAAAGATTAGGTATTTATTATCAGGTTTGATGGTAGTGCTAACTAGTTACACTATGTTTGGTATACAAAAAAGTAGTAACTGTTTCATCTTGGAGCTGCTTCTGCATACCTTCCTCTTTTAAAGATGGGGAAAAGGGCAATTTAGGGCTAAAATGAGTATTTGAAAGAACCACATCGAGAAATAGGCTTTAACGTGACTCCTAGCCGCTTCCTACAGTGTTTAGCAAGAAAACCTGTCCAAAGAATCCTTGTGAGAAGCAGCTGGTATGCCATCGTGCTCTAGGAACATGACGCACCCAAGTAATGGAGCAGGTGCTGTAGAGTATGTGGAGGGAAACATGCTGAATCAGTCCGGGAAGCCCTGAATCGTTGGTGTCTCTCCGGGTTGGACGAGCCCTCTAGCATGGTAGATAACTTCCCAAGGCGGCTGTGTTGCAGCTTGTGCAGCAATGACTAGTTGTTGTTCAGCTGCACAGGGGATCGATAGCAATGCAGCAAGACATTTGCCTTTTGGGATGAAAATATAGGTGCCAATCCGCTTGTGAAGTTTGGGCAAAACCAACTTTACGGTTCCTGAGCTATGTTTCAGAGAATGAAAAAAGAATAAATAATAATAATCTTGCAAAACAGATAATAAATGTTCATACTTTGAGAATGGCTGAGGTTTGGATCACTTCCCTAGTAGATGAAAATTGTCTTAAGTAGTGCATACCTAGAGGAAACTAGCTTTTGATGTTAACCACTTGAGTAACATTTACTAACTGCTTATAGAGCATGCATTGAGACCGGTGTAGGTGCGCGTCCAACAACATTTGGACTGTGTAGTGCATGTTCCTCTGCATAACCAACAGCTTCACTGTTGCTAAGGGGTTTATACTGCCAGCAGTTTGTACTCAAAGTGGCTCTCAACCAGCCCAGAAAACTTTGAAAAAGACAGTTTGAATGTTCTCTTGCACTTCTCCCATATTGCTGCGCCACGTTGGCCTAACTTTGATGTTGGGGTGGCTGGAGAGAATCTCGCCTCTATGTTGATGGCTGTTCGTAGTTCCCTGCATTTCAGACTGTATTTTGATGAAGTTTCACAAGGACTGAAACAAGATATCAGGTTGTAATTTGATATGTAAATCTTCATGGCGAGCAGCCTCAAATGGATTTATTCCAATAAAAATTGGGTTTGACTTGACCAGATGGCAATGCCACCAACAATGTTAGTGCAATTAAGCGCACGTTGGAGGTGAAGAGTTCACTACCTGTTTGTTTCAGAGGCTGAAGTTTTCCTGGCTGGTCTGGCCACTCTTCAGATGCCTGAGGAATCCAGGCTCATCATCTCTGATGGAGGTGTCCAAGATGATGAGCCAAGTAACTGAGGTTACTAAATTTGCTTGCTCGGTCTGCTCTTATTTTAAAGGTGGCTGAGTTTGAGTCCTGGAGAGCTGTGCACCTCTGTGGTGGACAAATGTTTTCTCCGCCTGCTTTCTTGGAGGACAAAATCCATATCGCAGTCAATAGCAGTGTATTAGGTTTGCCTGGATGAAGAGACACAATCGGCATAACATCTTCTCAACTAAAGGCCGACTTGAGTCCTATATTCCCTTGGATACTCTTGCACTTTCTGTAATGGCGTTTAAAGCTTTCTGTGATACCGTGGTGGGAAACACCCTATAAGCAGGGGCATTTTACAAATGCATATGTGAGAAATCATGGATAGTCTGCTGATTTCCACACTTGGATGTTTTACTTAAGGTTATTCTTAATTTTATTATTTTAAATGCATTGTTACGAAATGCCAAAGTTAATGTTTTAATGCAATGGCGTGCTTATCATTTGGAATTTAAACTCTCTGCTTCCAAAATCATACATCCGCCTCCGCACGCTGCAGTGAGCTGTAGCGGGTAACATCACTGAGCCTATAGCTGAGCCAGCAACCCATGCAGATATTAGTCTAAACACCACATTACTTAATATAGATATTATTTGGCAACAGCTGTGATCTCTTCCAACTATCAGCTAGTTTTCCAATTTAATTTTTTATTTTTTAATATTGGTTTTGATGTGTTAAGCTTTAAGGACGATGGTTGCGGTTGTGCCAGATCTTCATATGAAGCTGCTGCAGCAATAGGTAGTACAAAAATTCCATCACCATGCAATAGTGACTAATTCCAACACAGCCCGAGGGATGTTCTCAAAAGGGGAGAAGTACGTTTGAGTATGCATTATTTTTTTGGGGAATTTGAAGCAATTACTCTTCCTATGGCTGTTCCTACTTGGAAAAAGCAAGGGAATGCACAGGGAATGTATACCTATTCCCAGAAAGGGATAAAGCTGTTCCTCCTTGCTTACAGGGGAAAAAAAAACAGTAGCCTCAAACCAGGACACCTCATCAGCAGAGTAACCTCACTGCTGGCCCTTCTTGCTGGGATGTGAATTTTGTCCTTGGACCACTCCAAATTTTTCCTTAGACTGGGATTCCTTCCTACTCCCCACCATCACCCCTCTCCCCTTCTTCCCATGATGGAATAACTCTGGACCTTCCTTAGTCACCAGATTTCTCTGCTGTTCTCCCTTTGCTCTGGAGTAGCAGGTAGAAGCAGCCAAAAAAAAATGCAGCCACGTTTAGGATGGGAGGCCATTTTGCATTTTTCTTTGGATGGCTGCCTAATGGATCGTTATCATTTGGCTTGGCACGTCCTCCTGCTGCAGGCTGGCTGCTCCTGCAGGTAAGGTGGCTGCTACCAGTAAACCACCTGAACATTGGGGTGCAAGCCTTGTACCTGTTGCTTTTCCCCTCTGCAGTGCTTTGGGGTGGCCCGTGGGGTGCTGTAGATCCCACCTTAGGGTGAGGTATCTCCCATGTTCACTGAGGTTTTTTCTTCCCCTTGAGAATCCTCTGATGTGCTGGCTAACGTCTGTCCTGGCGAGGGCATCTCAGCAGTGAGGATTTCTGCACAGACCTAGCGCAAAGATGACTTATTCAGGACACTTTAAGGATTTCTTACAAAGTTTTGGAGAAAACAGTGATGTTAAATGTGGTAACTTCCCCTGTGTACAGAAAACCCAAAGCCTTTCTGGAACTGAAGGAACTGTTAAATCAACAGTCTAGAAGTACACCTGCAGCCCGTAGGATGAAATGCGGTTGAGCTGCATTTGTCTGGGGTCTTGCTGGGAGATGCTGGTGCCAATTCTGAGCTCTCCCCTCCTGCGGTACCCAGGTGATGCTGTTTCTAGGGCTGGCTCCATAACACCTGCAGAAGTTACAGGCACCTCTTCGGGGTCGGCTGTGTTCATCCCCTCGGACAAAACCAGCCCAAGCCGAAAGCTGGAGCAGGATTGCTCCAGACTCCACTAATAACAGGCATGCTTAACCCCAGTCCTTTTTACCTTTCTCAGCTTTCTAGCCTGCCTTCACTGAGGTGCCACCTTCCAGAAACTGTTCCTCTTGCTGCTTTTTTTTTTTTTTTTTTACAGAACTGCATTGAATTATTTAGCATTGCCACATCTCCAAAGAATCCTCTAATTCAGTGTGGCGCAAGGTAGTGAGACAGCAAATCCTGAGGGTCCACCCTGACTAACAAAGACCTGTTTTTAGAGGAATATGATGTTTCTTAGGCAAACCTCAGAAGTATATAACCCTTTGACAAACCGGAACAGTAATTTCAGTGTGTGCATTCACAGTGCACTTGTATACACACAAGAGGATATTTATAAGAACTTCATAGAAAAGCAAGTGGTCTTACAGCTGCGTCAGCCTGGAAGAAAAATTAATAAGCAAGGCTTGAAGGTTGTACCTTTTTGGCAAGTCTAAACAAAGAAGTGCCAAAAAGGACTTTTGATAATTGCTGCTGAACAGAAGCACCCAGTTGCTAGTGGGGAACGTGAGTGTTTGGAGAGAAACATTCTCTCTATCCTGGAAGGTGTCTGGGATGCTTTCCAGAGCACTTGGGAACTCTACCTGGCCAGCCAAAATAAAGCCAACCGAATTAATTCCCTTTCTCTCATCTCCGTGTTCCGCAGGCTAAAAATTCCCTGTCTCAGCGCGCCAACTACCTCATCTCTTGGCGGATGGATAGAGTGACAGATAACCTGGTTAAATTTGGTGCTGTTCTTCTCAATTTACTGTTTAGCCGTGGAGTGAGGCAGCTTCAGTTCCAGAGTTTGGGGGATAAAGGGCTGTGTGTTACAAGACACTTTCCCAGTGTATCCGCTGGCCTTAGGGAAGGTGTTACCTCCGTCTAGAAGCGCTGCTGTGCTCCAAGGGCGAGTACACTCCTTTAACTTTGGCATTTCCTGATGGCAGTATTTTTTTGCATGGACCTTGCTTTTTGTCTTTAGTTTATTTGCTTTTTATGCCACAGAACAGGGCTGCTCCGTAGCTCCTTTGTTACTGTTTCCTCCTTCACATAATTCAGTTTTGTGAGGTTTTGGGGCTTTCCCCCACCCCCCCTCCCACTTCTCTATAGCAGAAGAAGGAACTTTGCATTTGTGAAATCTGTATTTCCACCAGCAATGGTGCATTTGCGGGTGCCCAGTGCAGGTTCTTGCTGTTGTGCCTGTGGATTAGGGGCATTCTCATCCTCCTGGGCAGGAAGGTGACGGCAGCAAGTCCCTCCAGTAACCTGCCCGTAGGTGCACAAGCCCCCTTGCATCCAAATTATGTGCTGGAAGGAGGAAGGGGAAGGCAGATTGCGCTTGGAAGTTCTGCATCCTTTCAAAATGAGAGTTTTGACTTGCTTTACATGTGGTAAAACAATACACGGATCACATACCTTCTCCAGAGAGCGGCTAGGTTCTGTAAAATTAAGGGTGGGTGAACAACGTGCAGCTTCCAGTGGCTTTTGGTGATGAAAGCTGCATGAACGGGGCATGTCGAGGCCAGGGACGCTGGCACGTCACTGCATGTACGATGGGAAAGGGTTTCAGCAGGGGACTGCGGATGCATTTGCTGCTTGGGCTTCCCTTGATAATAAAAGGAAGCAAATAGCTTTTTATTCCTCTGTGGTATAGCTTAAGCTGCTTATTTCTGATAGACGTAGTGATCAGCCATTGTGACCTGAATGTAGTACATCAAAGATTCCTAAAGAAAGTGTTGTTCTCTGTTGTTGTTGGATCACATAGCCTAAAATTAGCAAAGACACTGTTTTAAAGGGTGTGTTCTGGGGTAAGTAGAAAGTAAAAACTTCTTGGCTACATTCCCCCATAGGAATGTAAACAGTTTTTACTTTAAAATGTATATTCTACATGCTCTTTAGTTCAAAGCCATGAGGTCACTGGGTTATAACATGTCCTTTTTCATTCTTCCCTTCTCATTTCTCAGCTTAATACAAAGATTTTCCATAAATGTTTTTCTGCTCCGGCTCTGCAGAAGCTCCATCCGTATCCCCACATTCTTTCTAATACTCATTTATTTTTTTTCTTGACTTTCCCTGTTCCTGCTATTACTGTAAGTAATTTAAAGAACAAAATGTTTTCAACTGAAATGGTTTACCTTGTAATGAGTTAATTTTTGGGTTGTGGTGTTTTGGTTTTTTTTTTCCCTATTACCCGCACCTTTCTCTCCCACGCTTAAAATTCAACAAGGGGAGAAAATTATCAGACGGGCACATTGCGAGGCTGTAGCTATCAACTACACCCAACAGCAAGCGTCGTCGTATTGCAGTGGTAATTGAATAGCCAGGCTCCTCTGGGCTTTTATATACTAATTTGTTAGATGCTATTACAGGATCAGAATTCCTCCAGTCTAATATAAGTAATCTTGGCCAGAGAGTCTCCGTTGCCGATACGCTTCTGCCTTCATTCCATTTCAGAGCAACTGCTTCCTTTTTATTGGTTTGCTTTGTGGAGCCAAGACGAGCGTCTCCACTCATCCCTCCTTTCCCCCTCCCTCCAAAATATTCCCCGTAATGAAGCCGAAGAGCAGAGCATTGCTCCCAACCCAACGTGTGTTGTGGTGGTAAATGCTGCCTTGGAATCTTTGCGGGCAACCAAAGTCCAAAATGTCCCTGCGAACAGCCACCTGGTGAGAAAGCGTCATGGTCCTGCGTGGCTGGGGACTGCTTCGAGTGCTCAATGTGGAGCCTTCTCAATGTTTTATGAGTTAACAACTAAAAAATGTATAAAAAAAATTTAATTTTTCCAACTTGGGCAAACACATCAAAATTCTTCTGTGTTCTTCTCCAAAGTTTTCAAGCCACTGTCAAATTTTGTCTTCCCAGAAAGCAAAATCTCAAGCAAGTTTTTAATTCTGAAGACCCCCCAGTGGTCTCTGTAATGGTTCTAACAAATTGCTTTGCAGCCCGTAGAAGCTGCACTGTAACACAAGACCCTGAAGCTGCCACTGACGCCAGTTTTTCCTTTTGAGCATTTGAACAGAAATTGAAGACAAATTTCACTTGGATAATGCTCCGGTTCACTATTGGTCTGCAGAGGCAGGTCTGAGGGCTGCCACGTGCTGGTGTAAGAGCCGTGGCTGAAGCTGCTGCTCTCCGCTCCTTGCTCTGCACATTTCTTTGCAAGTTTTAAAGCACGAGCAGAAGCACGGAGTCCCTTTGGATGCAAAAATGTGAACTTTAGTGCTGGAAGTACACGTTAGTGTTTCATTTTTAACTTCCACCACTCATAACAGGCTACACAAGATTAATTTGATATTAAAAATAAATAGTGTAGCTTTCCAAAGGAGGTAAAAGCAGCAGAGTAACATCTAAAATGCCTTCTAAATAAAGGCTAAAAGTAAAGGCAGGGGCATAAAACACAGCCCCCTTCTTAGACTGCCCAAGAGTGAATTGCACTCCCAGACTGTTAATACAAGTGGTGGAGCTAAAGCGAACCTATTTGTCATCATCTTACAATTTTAACGTCCAGATATTTTTGCCTGAAAGGATTGATTACACGTGTTAGACTATGCGTCACAGGCAGCAGCAATCCTAACCTTTCGGTTCACAATTGTGCTGTTTCAGGGCAACACTAAGCAGAAAATCATGATGCCCACAAGAAAGGCTTAGCTGGTTGGGTTTTTTTTTTTTAAAAAAAAATCTTGTATTTATATAAACCAAGGGGGTTTGCGGAGTCTGCAGATCCCCTCCAAATTCAAAAGCAAATTCCTGCAAAAGGAAGGGTTTAGTGTGGTCCATTATGAAATTACAGCTCACCTGGCAGCATTTTGGGAGCAGAACGGAACGAAGCAGCGTACTGGGAGGATGTTCTCTATGGCCATCGGTTTGAGGTGCTGCTAGAGCCGATCAGTTACTAGAGCAGGGCTTCTGGCATAAAGGTTTGGAGTTAATATTGATATTTGTCGGTTACTATGACTTCTTTTTTTTTTTTTTTCCCCCCCTTCAATTGCATCATACCCTTAAAAAAATGGTGGTAAGTGAGAGATCTGCATGCTTTGGAGTTTGTTTAATCTCCGCTTCAGTCTATACAATGCACAAGTCATAATGTTAACACTTTTTCTTAAAACTTCTTCATTCACGTTCACGACTAATTTGGATTTCAGTTTGCTGTTTTTAATCTTTATTTAGTCTAATTTTGTACTTCTTTTTCTGTTGTTCTGTTGCCCCCTGATTTCGCTAAGGTTTCGGTCTTTGTCTGTACCGTACTGGGGATGCTTTTCCAGCAGTTCAGTGGCTGACCAGGATAGTAACACCCAGAGACATTTTCCTCGGTCTTATTTTAGGTTATCGATGGCAAAGGGACGAGTGGTGGGGATCCACCATATAATCTTAAGTATTCTAATAGGCATTTTTGTTAGATCTTTGTTAGGAGAATGCTCAATGGCAGCCTTTATAAATGTGAAGCTTTTTTTTTTTTAATAATTTAAGAAGGCACAAAACTGCTTATCTGAAATAGGCATCTAAATATTTTAATAGAGAAGAAAAAACCGTTAGGATTAGGGTTATCTTAACAGTGCAGTTTGGTATTTCTGAAGTCCAGCCAAACAAACTCTCAAAGATGTCGATGATGCTTGTTAGAAAGCCGAGATCACCGAATCTTAGAGTGGCATCGGTAGCAGGGCTGGGCTGGGGGCGGGGGGCTGCGGGCTCTTCCCAGCTGGTGCACGGCGCGCTTTAGCGCAGCCTGCTTTAACGATCTTTTGTGAATCAAAAGATGTTTGCAGAGGGAAGTTCTAGACTTGCCGTGCTTTGTGTCTCAGTACCTGATGTGTCTCTGTATATCTCCACTGTATATACAACAGCACATTGATGTCTGGTTGTCCTGACTAGTCCTAGTTCTCTCTGTATCGTGTCCGATAGTGTACTGTTGCTGGGAATGGACTTACTGTGGACACTGGTGTGTCGCTAGTCTGTTATTTTGGCTGTAAAGCTCTTGGTTTGTGGTTAGTTCTTTATTTTTTTGAAATATTTCTTTTTGTTCCGGTCACTGTCTGTGCTAGCGGTGGCTTTGCCTATCCGTTGCCTTGAAGGTACAGGTGGAGTAATGTCCCCTTTGACCGACATTACTCCTAGCGTGTGCTCATGCGGATGCCTACACTGTTAAGACTGTAATTTCCATAACTGCTTCATGTGCACTTAGCACCCTTGTGGAATCCTGCTGAGAGTTTCTTAAAGACTTCAAGGAAAAACCCCTCTAGCACGAGGTGGGAACGGCAACTGTTGAGTGCCAAAACCAGCAGGTCCTGAATTGGTGTCACATCCCCCCACACTCCCCACCCCAAAAATACTTCTACAGGAGCGCTAACTTTCTGGATTTATTTTTGTACTGCTGTTTAAATGCACTTCTGCCTTCTGTAGTGCAGCTTGGGAGCAAAATAAGGTGTTTTGTAATTCAAAAAATTGTTCAATTGGTCATAAAAGAGCTAATGTGAAACATTCCTCATTGGCAGATCACTTTCCAATTCTTAAATGAGAATATTTTGGCCTAGAGACACAGGCAGAACAATGCTGTCAGTCTTCTGTAGCTGAAGTCTGTGTCTGGAGGTGTTAACAACCACCCTCATTTCTCCTGGCGTGTTGAGCCCTGTGCTCCATCGGACGCACGCACAATGCCTGCTGCTATCCAAGGACTACGTTTGGATACTTGAATCGAGTATTGCACCTTCAGCCTCCTCCTAACCTGGTCTGTTCTAATCAAACACAGAAAAATGGAGTATGTAGAGCTTGTATTGTCCAGGGGGGAAGATGAGCGTATGGTGTATATGCTGCTGTGTATATACCAGTAATTGCCCATCAGTAGTCAAAGAATGGCTTAAAAAATGTATATATATATAAAAAAAAAATCAATGCAAGAAAACAACCAGCAGGATTTTACAACTGAAACGTTGGTTTGTCTTCTCATCTATTTTTTATGAGATTGAACCACTGGAACTTGGGGACAAGATGAGTCTGACCATATTGCAACAATCTGTCCGCTCCAGTTGCAGTCCTTCATGACAAGCATTCCAAGTGTTAACTAAAAACCATCGAAGCAACATACCTGCCATTAAAACCCGAATCCAGAAAAATAACTCCATGAATCTTTGCACTACCAAGCGGAATGGCCTTTAATGCTGTAGATAGATCGGTTTGCTGTTTGCGGTTCAGCCAGGCTCCGGTGCAAACACTGACTCTCTTTTTCTTTCCTTTCCTTGGCTTTCCCTGGACTGCATCGGAATTCTTGCTGCAGATGATGAACCAGCTGGGCCAATGTAAGTGCCTTTTAAGAAAAAGAAAAAAGAAAAAAAAAAAGGCAGTATTTGGCTTAATCTGAGGGTTTGTGGGAGTTTACGGTAGGTAGGATTGATGTTCTGTGTGACATCAGTGATGGTGAGGGACCCTGTGGTTATTGGTTAGCACTGGAGTAAAGGAAAGTGATATGGGGAAGGTATATCTGGCTAGAAAAATAAATATTGCTGAAGGACATAAAAGAAATGTTTGTGCTGAAGCCACAGGTGGTCTCCCTGACTGCCTGGTGCAGCCCACTGGATAGACTTTTTACAAATACCAGAAACAAACGAAAAAAAAAGCTGCTGCAGTTGTAAAAAGGAGGCAGGAAAACTAGTAAGTGGAATGATGGGTGTAGGAGAGGAATCACACTGGGCAAGACAGTGGCAAGGTGAGGGTCACAAAGATGCTGCGAGGGCTGGAGCACCTCTCCTATGAGGACAGGCTGAGCGAGTTGGGGCTGTTCAGCCTGGAGAAGAGGCGGCTCCAGGGAGATCTTATTGTGGCCTTCCAGTACCTAAAGGGGCTACAGGAGAGCTGGGGAAGGGCTTCAAACTGGAAGAGGAGAGATTTAGATTAGGTATTAGGAAGAAATGTTTCACTCTGAGGGTGGTGAGGCACTGGCGCAGGTTGCCCAGAGAAGCTGTGGCTGCCCCATTCCTGGAGGTGTTCAAGGCCAGGTTGGACGGGGCTTGGAGCAACCTGGGCTGGTGGGAGGTGTCACTGCCCAGGGCAGGGGGGATGGAACTCGGTGATCTTGAAGGTCCTTTCCAACCTAAACCGTTCTGTGATTATATGAAGATAGAAAGTTGAGAAGTTGTGTTGTCTTCAGCCACTTGAGGAAGAATGAAATGCTGTTTAACTTGTGAGGTACAAAGGCTTTTTTCCTATGCTTGTGATTGATTTTGATGCTTTTTTTTTTTTATCATTTCTTTCTCCAGGAAAACCAATTCTACAAACAATCATAAAGATAAAAACTTACGCCAGAGAAACACAAATTAAAAATGCTGATCATGTAAGTATGACTCCCTTGTCAGGCTAAAGTCCTCCCGTTTCTGTAGTGGTTGGGGTGCGGAAACACATAACCTGTTCCACAGGGGATGGCGTGAGCCGTCCCGCCCCACTGCAGGGAGCACCGGGGGTAGCAAAAGATTTCTTTCATAAAATACGCAGGTAGCTTAATGATCTGTTGAACTCTACGTAATCACTACTATTGCTAATGAAAAAAAAAAAACAAACCACCAACAAAACCCCAAACCCTTCCTTATTCAATGGTAAAATCTGGAAGCTAACCTTGGTTGGGAAGCCTCTCTCTTCGTTTTAGACGGAAAGGGACGTTAAGCTTTTTGATTGCACGCTGTTACGGCACGGGATGTTGGAAACGCTGCCGGGCATTGACTAGCACCTTTTCTCGTTTCTTTTTTAGAGCTTTAAGTTTCTGAGAGACTGATGGCAATATGACCTGCTAAATTTAAGGGTTGGAACTCTTGGTTCTAGAACTCCAGTTCTGTCTGATTTCTTTTTATTTTTCTTTTTTTTTTTTTTCCTTTTCAAGTGAGCAACAATATGACTGTCTAAAGCATGCCTTATTTAGCCTCTCCTGTAAGGATGACCTAGCCAGATAAATTTTAATAATGCTTCAGTGTAGAAGGTGTAAACTATTTTGGGCTTGATGTGCTGTGAATGTTGCTTTTCTTTTATTTTATTTTTTAAATTTTCCTTAATCTATTTAAAACATTAGAAGTAGTAAGTCTGTTCACGCATGCGCCATTTTTTACTTCCTGTAGCTGTTAAAAATTTGGCAAAGCTCTAAAATGCACCGCTGCCATCTAGTGATACTTTTTGTAAAGTACAGCAAAACTTAAAAATATATACAGTATATATTTATATTTTGGGGGAGGGGGAAAACCAAAATACAGTAATTGTGTTTCATTTTGAAGCTGCTGATGTTCATTCCTTACTGTATGTCTGAAAGATGAGAGAATTATACTGTTCTGGTACTTAGAGAAGTAATATAAATCGAAATTATCTTAAGGGCTTAACCTATAAGAGAGAGACTCGGGTGTCCTATAATCAGACTTCAAAAGCTGGAATGGTTCGACATGGTGGTGGAATGCAGTTGAAAACAGAAACAAAACTTCAGTTTATAAATATATATATATGATTGCTTTTTAAGTGATTTTTTTTGGTTTTTTTTGTTAACTCATGTAAATTCTCAGATCCTTTTGCACTGATGTGTTCAACATATTCTTGTACATTCGATTCAGGCAAACTTTTATAAGTTTTTTTTTTGTTTGTTTAAATGATGAAATGTTACAGCATGGTGATATTCTATGCAACTAGTTATACTCTTTAGTTTGACACTGTAATTTCTCATGATTTAAAGATTGTAGAAATAGACCTAACAGGGTTCTCATGATGTGCGTAACTGTAGATGCATGAACTTGTGTTCTGTGTATTTGTTGAAGTGCAATGATGTATAAAAAAAAGTGGATTCACCTGTTTTTAAAAATAAAACACTGACAAAAAAAAAAAACACAAACGTGTGAAGACTTTTTCAAACCTTTAATCACACTTAAGCCTGTGCGTCCCACGTGCTGGGTGTCCCAGAGTGTGCATTGCAGTGGGAATTCGCTGCTATTTCTCAGCCGTCTGTGAGTTTTTTCAATTCCTTCTCCACATCTTCCACAAAAGCTGGGAAATTCTGATCCATAAGGCACAAGCGAATGAAGGGCCCCAGCTCCTGCGCGCGCCATGCTGAATGCCGGTACACAAGGGGGAGCTCAAATGTCTTTTTCAGCACAGACTGCCAAAGTGGAGAGAAAAAAAAAAATAAAAAAAAAATAAATCAAGGTGTTGCACCAATCTTGGACATAAAAGGTAATGTTCCATGGGTTTTGTAACCACACAGCTACATTGGATCTTTCAGCATTTAATAAAGACACATCTGCCTTGTTATTAATGCTGATTGAATACTTTCTATCACATCTTATTATCTTTTTTTCTCTGATGGCTACCTTCACTGTCAATACAGCTTTCATGCAACTTTGAACTCCTCTGCAGTTATTGCAAGCAGAAATGCCTGTTTCCTGGCTAACGTGGCTTCCCAGTGAAGGTCCATTCTGCCTAAGAGAAAGGATCCTGTATGAAGCCTATGTACTGCCACCTAAACTGTGTAAGGATAGCCAAGAATGCAGTTATAAGCTCTTAATTTAGCAAGAGGTCTTTTAGAAGTAAATTATGGGGCTTTTTAAGAGTTAAAACAGCCTTTCTATGCCCATTTAACCCCCTCTCCCAGCTTGGTCCCTTGGTGGTGGGTGAACTATGTGCATCATGTCCCTTTTCAGTGTGGCAGCAGAGTAGAAGATGTATGAGGTCCCGTGACAGCCCTGACCCCTTCCCAGCACCCATAGGTGATGGCGCTCTCATTCATTAGGTGCCCCGGAGAAACGCACAGGTCTCATGGATCGGTAGGTTATTGGGCAGCTCCCGAGCGCTTTCTTTGCTGCTGTTCCTGTGACAACACACTGAAGTAGCTCAATTAAAACTTTATAGTGGTGGGCTGCCCACTTTCCTGCTGGACATCAGCCGCATTAAAAGAAACGGGAACTTCACAGTTCAGAGGCTCCGCTGCAGCCAGGGCTGCTGCTCATTGTGAACCGCATTATGATGCTATGTGTTAATTACTTGAGTATTTGTACCAAATTTTTTTTCCATTGTTTGGGCTGCAAATGTTCTATAGACCTCACCACCCACTCAGCCTTTAACTTTCTTTACCTGTCTGTCATTAAAGCAGCATCAGTTCCTGATGCTTTTTGGATATTTTGCAGGGGGAGAGCAGAAAGAAAGAAAATCACTGCAGCGCTGCTTTTGCGATGAGTGAGGTAGGTATGATGTGCAGAGGCGATCCAAGGTGAATGGTGTCATTGCTAGTTAGGCTGGATCTGGCTTTAGAAAAAACCTTCAAATGCCTACTTTGGCCTCTTTTTTTTGACACGCTGATGTGAAAGGCGCAGGCTAAACCAAGCCCCTCCATCTGGGAAAGGCAGGATTGTCGTTGAGCTCAGTCAGGCCTGAGCTTCTGCTGCTTGAACCTGAAAGGGTGTAAGACAACTGGCAGATGGACCAGGCACGCTGACAGCGGGGACACAGCTGTGCTTCACTTGTGAGGAGAAAAAGAAAAACACCCACCCTTAATATTTTTGCTAATCTTACTGTTGGTTCACATGGCGGTGTTGCTCTTTTCCTGAGTCGTGCCAGTCTTGACTGGAGAAAAATATCTTTAAACACAAACTAAAGTCTGTGGAATATCTTTTTAAAAACAAAAAAATCCTGCAAGAAAATGCTTGCAACCAGTGCTTCTGCTAGCTTCCTGAAGGGGTGGAAATGGAGAATCGCAGAGCACCAGCTGCAAAAGGTTTGCTTCTGAAGTGCAAGTGGGGAAAAGAAGTTCAGGCCTGAGCCACTTTTGTACGGCACGCCTGAGGGCCAGGGCACTGGAGACCCCAGCTCAGAGCAGTTGGGTTTAAGCTGATGAAGAAGTAGAGGGGCAAGTAGAGGCAGAGGTAGGAAACTGTTACACCAAGGAATGTCTGTGCCAGGGAGTTGGTTTGTAATTCAAGTGACAGACAGATCAATGGGTAGAGCAAATACAGGCCTCACCAGCAGGAAGCTTTGTTCAGAAGCAGGTACCATGCTCTCGCCTTATACAGGGACCAAAAAATATCAGGTTTTAGAAGCTAAGTTCTTTTATCATGTTGCTGTTAATTTACATTTCCTAGTATTGCCTCATAAAGCAGAGACTGGTCATGAAAAATACAGCTGCTGAAGGCAAACTACCTTGTTTGATCACTCCTGCTTGTTGATGCACTCTGGCTGCGTTGTACAAGGACAGTAACAGAAGCACTGGGAAGGAAACAGCAGGGAGTGTAATGCAGCACTCCCCACTGAGAGGAGGGTACAGGGAACTCTGCTTTCTGAAAACAGAGGTGTTTAATGGGATTTTGGATGACAGATTTGCAATCGGGAGCGTAGGAATCGTCCCCTGTACCATTGATGGGAAGAAACACCGCCTTTATCATCCTGTCACTACAGAAAGACGGGTAAGACAGACCCGCTGGGAACCCACAGAAGCAACTGCACAAAACCAAGAGGTTGGAAAGAGGAGAGTTTTCTTCCCGATCATCTGGTTCTGTACAGTCCCAAACTCATAGTAAATGAGCAACAAACTACCTGTTATTTTTAAACACAGCTTTACCCTGGGCTGCTGCGTTAAACTGTCAATTGAACGATGGGATCTTTTGCTGTGGGTCAAAGGTGATTGGTATTTTCAGACTTAAGTGATGACTGCAGGAGTCATTTCTGCAGTCAGAATGCCAAAGCCATTTATTTGGATGAGACCTCCGGGTATTTGTTTGCTGTGGTGTGTGCTTCATTCTTATGCAAATGGGGTAATCAAATACCTGGTTTTGAGCTTAGTTCCTAGCTCCAGATCATTACACAAGATCCTGTGGTTTTGTTGGTAGAGATGATGGCATCCTGATGTTCAGTGAAGACATTTACCAGGCGTTTACAGCACAGGAGATAGCTTGCTCTCTCTCTGTGCATGACAGATTCAGTTACAGGATCTAAATATTAGATTGATTTGTTTATTTATTTTTACCTGCGCTAGCTGGGTTACAGATCTTCTTTCTCCAAGGCTTGTACAGGAATCTGGGAGAGGCTCATCTGGCTAGAAAATATCAAATGCAAATAAGGGCTTATTACCAAGCAGAGTGTGGGTATGTGCAAGAAGGGAAGTCGTTCTGTTTTTAGAGATATGGGGAAGGGAATGTGCTCAGCTACCTTATGTGGTAAAAAGGCATCTTTTTATGGAACCTGAATGCGCATCTGCTCAAGTCTTTAAAAATGAAAGACATGAAATAATGGGCCTGTAGTTAAACTGTCACGTCTAAACTAAGATTACTTTTAAACTACTTACTGGAAGTCACTTTAAAAAATGCTGTGTGTGAACGCTCACCAGGAGCACTCTGTTTTCCTTTCTGTGGGTCACATCACTGGAAAGATAGCTTAAATTGTCAATTCTATTTTCTGAGCAAGGTTTTCAGTCTTAACTTTTGGAGCAAGAGCATTATTAACACCAGCATTATCAGGAAATGAGCAAAGCCCAAAGTATAGGCAATCTGCTTAAAAGAACAAAGAAATCCTGAGTATCAGCTGTTGAAGGACTCCTATATGCCTTCATGGAAATGGTGTGAGTCCAATTAGTGATATTTTATTTCCTGCCTGCACTTTCTCGACCAAATGTGATTCCACTGTCCAGCAGAGTAAGACTTTCCTAGTCCTATCATGGAAATGATGCAGCTGAAAACTTTGACGTTCCTTTTTCAGGCCTCAGTCTCGGTACCGATACTTTTATCACATTACCCAAGAGCTATCCTGGCTAAGTTAGCTGCAGGGGTGTGTTTTAGAGCTGGTAAATGTGATCCTCTGGATAACCAAGAGAGTGTATATTTAAGAATTAGTCACCTTCAGAAACACTATCTGCCTTTGCGCCTTTTCCGTTTACCTTAGGTCTTTGTCTTGGAGAGGGGAAACATTCTGTTCCACCCTCAAAATTGCTTTTACATGTGTCAGGTTAAGCTCAAATAGATACAATTGCATATTTACAATTACTAACACTGCAAAAGAGGAGTAGGTAGTAAACACAAAAAGGAGAACACAATTCCTGGTTATTTAAAAGATGCTTACCATTTTTCTTACCCTGTGTAATTTATTTCAAAATCTGCTAGGTGGCTCCCAGCAGTCTTAGCTGAAATCCACACGGATGAAATTGTAGAAGTGTTTTTTTTGAAAACTATTGAGCTCTCATCTTCTGCCCCTGCTCTTGTTTATTAAACTCAGCAGAAAGCATCCAAGTCCTCCAGCAAACCATACCACCATCTGATTGGGAATTGGTAAATAACCCTTGGCTGTAGCATTTGCAGCCATGTCTTTTAACGGTCAGTAACTGCCTACGTTTGCCTGAGCCTGATGAACAATTGCATCAATTGTTCTCGTCATTTCCAGGCTCCCTAGTGAAGGAAGAGTTCAAACCCCAGAGCAAAGCTTTTTTTTCCTCCACTTATAAATCTCATTCCATAAAACTGCTAATATGATCACATGAAACGTGTATATTAATTTTGGTTATTAGTGACCTCAACGAAGGCATCTGATTGCTCTGAGATAAGTTACAATAAGCTTGAGGAGCCAGAACCACATTTTTGAGCGTTGTTCTGTTCTGTTAACTTTTTTTTGAGGTACACTAAGAGAACAGGAAGATGACAGCCAGCTTCAGCAGCTGACTTCCCAAATAACTCTAGCCCTGTTCAATAACTAGGTTTCCCTGCACGTAAACTGAATTTTGGGTTTCCCAAATTCTCTTTTGCATAGATGGTCTCACAGTTGCAAGAAACTTTCTTCAGAAGTAAAACTTGTCATTTACAACACTAATAGCTGATTAATTTTCTGTTGGTATGTTCTTGCTTACTTACTGTATGCAGCAGTATTGATGCATTTTGTTCAGTGTCCTCCACTTGATGTTCACCAGTAGCCAGCTGATCGAGACTGTGGTAGAGCTTCTGGCTTTGTTCATCAGTTACTTCAACTGGTACGTACTCCGCAAGTTTATGAACACAACTGCAGCAGTGTTCCAGCATCTGTTCTTTTGAATCTCCACCAAACTGAACGCGAAACATGCGACACTCATTCTGCTCAGAAACCAAAGAGAAACGAAATTAACTGTGAATCCCCTCAAACTATTTTGATTTAATTAAATTCCTATTTGTTATAGTTCGGAAGAAGGTGATTAATTTTTGGATCACTGCACCAACCAAACAAGTTTTCCCTGCTGTATCTTCATTTATCCCAGCAGCTAAACCACAGGAGTGTGAGTCCCAGTTTGAAAACCAATTAAAAAGCCCAAGGAAATGGTAAGTGAACAGGGCCACTTGTGAATGAATTGAGCCAAGTGAACAAAACTTGCCCTGACAACAGGGTTTTTTACAAGTGTAGCAGGGAAATTCAGTTCTTATCTATAAGGATATGCCAACTCTGAACAGTTATTTGTGACCAAAAATGAAATGACACTAAAGTAAGCGTAAGTCAACTTTGGAATCTAAACTAAAGGTTCTGGGAATTGTATGTTCCGTTTAGGATTTATGTTACTGTCTGCATCAGACCCAGCCTCACCTACCTACCTGGTCTGCCTGTGCGTAGCTAAATATACAAATTCAGTTTGGCACTCCAACTGAATGCTGCTGCTCCTTGAATAGATGCTAACACAGTTGATTAGGAGTGCAAGAAACTCAAATGCATTACGACAGTGAAATAATACTAAAAATAAAAAAGAAACCTGGCTAGAACTGACCCCCAGTATAGGTTGTCGGGCTGTACCATAATAGATATTTTTAAGTATATGAGGTCCAGCAAACTGCCCTGAAAATGGAGGGCTGGAGAGTCTGTTGTACATGATAAACTTGTCCGAAGCACGTTCAGCTGATGGAAGGCAGGTACGTACCGAATGCTTTTGTTCAGGGAGTGAATTAAGGGGACTTTCAGTTTGATCTTGGAATTTCAAATTTAAAGCACAGTTAAATTATTAGCAAAGAAGCAAGTTTTCCTTGGACCAATGTAGCTTATTTGAGTCTTCATCTTTCTGAGATTTCAATGTCAAAACCATTTTTTTTAATGACTAGGCACGCTGCTAGAGTGCTGATTACATGAATACAATCACATCTTTCACTTTAAAGATTTTTGTCTCAAAGATGAGCCAGCTCTTCATGACAGCCTGTATGTTTACATGCATGTTATTTTAAGGCGCTTGTATTGCATGAAATGATTTTTAGGACACTGTAAGCATAAAAGCTTGTCTCAGTGCCTTTTATAGGGAAGAAATGTCAAAATAATTCAAACTGCAGCCCTCATTTTACCAGTGCCCAGTTACGTTTCCTCTAATTAACTAAGATGTCAACTTAACTGGGTCAGCTTCACATAACCGAGAACTGATTTGTGGATATGCCAGACAGGTGAGTTCTCATTAAAATGACAGAAAGGTAACTCGCATCTTAAATTGAATTCCTTTCAGAGACTTTCAAACAACACTTGTTTTAGTTACCCCTACAGTCCCTATATCCATTTTCAGTCCGAGCTATCTGTATTGCTCTCTGCTTTTTCATAAGGAATGTTAAATAATTAGGACTGCAGTTTATAAGCAATAGACTTTGTAAGTTAAACATTTTTCCTGTATGGAAAGAGAGAGAGCACTCAAATTCAGCTAAGATGATGTCAAGTTTTAGCATAAACTGAGTACTGGCCAGTAGCACCCGAACCATACAAAAGCTGAAATATTAAAGAACCTTGAGGTTGCTTGGATCATCAAATTTGCACCTCTTCCCATGCCGGGGCCAGGCTCAATGAAAACAGTATGAAGGGAAATCACGTACTACAAGAATATTAAGAACATTTGTCTTGCTACTGCTTACAGATTGTTTCATATAACAAAGTTTTTATACACAGAGGCACATCAAAGACTAATGTGAGATAAGTGATTACTAGAGATGGAGCCGTATAAAGGGCAGTGACAGCCAAGCAGCTGGTTCTTTCAGTGAAGTGTAAAACACAAGCGTGCACCGGACAGGTATGGCTTCAGAATTAGACACTCGTGTACTTCACTGAATAAAATTGCCACTAGTACAGCTGAGTTTCAGTAGTGATCTGTGACAGGTACCTTCTCTACATGTCTTTTTCCTTTAAGTATATTAACACTAAGCTTCTCAAAATATAGTTTAGAACCTCATTCTGCTAGCTGAAAATCCACAATACCCTGTTAAAGTAATATTTATAAGGAAATTAGTAAGTTTTGGTATAAATGCAATATTAATGACTTACAAAAAACCATCAGTTAACGTTCACTCAGTTTCTTCTGAAGTACATGATCCCAGTGATTAACCTCCATGTTTCTTTAACATGGATTATTCTATAATTGCAAAGAAGGTAACATGCAGCAAAAAGAGCAAGCATAGGAAACAAATAAAATAACTGAAACCAGTAAAGCAAGGAAATAAGAGCACAAGGTAAATCAGAAATGATAGCATAATATTTAATTGTGCACGCCCCTTAGTTGCCCTGTGCACTCAGACATAGGAACTGGGTTCTGAAAACCTAGCTCGCTTTCCACTGCTTAAATGGCTTCTCCTTGACTCTTTCCTTACTTAGGTCTACCAGGGTTGAGACATAACCCCTTACACGGTGCGGCTGGCTTTCTGAATGTTTTAAAATATTTTTGAAGATTAGCATGGAAGCTATATACACTGACAGCACTTAAAGGATCACTTCAGCCACAATTTAGCATACAAAGCGGAGAAACTGTATGATAGGACCACTGCAGTGCCACTAAATCCAGTTTAAGTAATCTATGGTAAGTAAACATTTAGATGCACCAAATTCATTTAAGACTATGTTAATATTCCTCCTCTTCTGAACTGTCCCTCAGAGCTTTTGTTCAAGCCTTAAAGCGATTGTGATGTTGATTTTATGTTTCTTGTGAGATGCAGCAGAATCCCATAGTGCTGGGCTGGGCTGGGCAACAGGTTCTGTTAACTGTAAAGGAAACTGATGATCTACTGATTCATCAGAACTAATTACTGCAACAGCTTGATAGCCTTCTTCAGTGATATTCCACGTTTTGTAAGAATCTGACAAAAATCAGAGAGCAAAGGTGTTTTGGTTTCAGGCAAGCCTAACCCATGAATTTAAAACAGTTAAAGATATTTGTTTATGCAGTTCCTAGTTCCACCATTAGACTAGGCTTATTCTGAAACAAGATGAGTCCTTCTATTTAAACAATGTTTATTATGCCTCACATCTGCTTTCATCCTGGAATTAGCAAGGCATTCTCTCCTCTGCAAACCATATTCTTTGGTTTGTAACATCCTGTAAAGAAATATCTATGCGTCTTTCATAAAAGAACTCAGATAAAAGACCAAAATACAACTAAAGAGGAATTTTTACAGTTTTCAGCTACTCTGGATATTGCTATTATCTGCAATCACAATAACCCAGTCTGTACCAGAGTTCCCGTCAGGGGAGAATGCCAGAACATCTCAGGATACTTGAGATGTTTTTATGCCTTACTAGTTTTGTGAACTGCACCAAGAGTTAAAACAAGGTCCTCATCCTCTTTTTCCAGAATTCCTGTTTCTACCTTAGAGATTAATTCTCTTGTCAAGCAGAGATAGTTAAACCAGAGGCAGCTGTTTCTGCTGAAACAACAAAGCTTAGAAACTATCAGGGGAGAAGGGAGAGGGTCTTATTTCGAAACAGGCTTTGTTTCTGAAAAAACAGGTGAGTGCTCAGTGTAAATGAGTAAGAAACTTCTCAGGGTTCATCTAAGAACCAAAAACCTGAGATTCATACTTAAGTTGGTAACAAGCAAGTGCCATTTAATTATTTAAAGGGTAACCAACCATTGTTCATGAGATCTGAGGAGAAGACCAGAAACCTAGGTCCCTTTCATTGCCTTGAATACCAAATGCCTGAATCACCAGCCTGCCAGTACTCTGCCAGGTGTCAGGGGCCACAAAATGCCCAAATAATTGTTTGCTTAGATATTTGCTTGCCAAAGTGAAGTATGACTCATAGGTAGCATGCTTCTATACATGTAAGAGAATCGCTTCATCTTTTTAATTGTTAGCCATGGCAGATGGATTCGAAAATAAACATCAGTCTAGCTGTTTTAGTAGCTAACTCTCAGAAAGCAGGCTAAAAGACCTGAATATTAGCAGTTACAAAAGACATTAAGGTGATTCAATCCATTGTTTAATATCCAGAGTGAAAAACAACCCCTTTTAATTTATGTAGGCAATTTACAGTATCTCAGAACTTCTGGTTTAATTTATCCAATATTAAGAAATCTGATAAAGAAGCGTGTTAGCTATTAGAAATATTAAAAGCAACTCAACTTACCTTTGACTGTGCACGAAGCAGCAGGCAGTCTGCTCTTCTTACTATCTTTAACCACTTGTGGGAATCAATTAATGAAAAGCCTTCCTGAAATAAAGCAGAACACAAAATACTTGCACAGCAAACACGCAACACTCAGAAGTACACACTTAAGTTATATAATTTAATCCCCAATGAAGATTTGTTATCTGCATATGTGCAACTTTTGTATCTGTCAAACAATTGCTTGTATGTGATTTTTACCACGCTAAGAATTAAATGTGAATCTGTAGCTCCAGTAACAACACTATGGCAAAGTACATTCTAATTTCCATATATATTTTCCATTTATATTGGCGCACGTTAGGAAAGTCTCCATGAAATGCATAACAAACCAGCTGCATCGGAGCACTTTAAATTCTTCCGCATCCCATGAAGTTGCCCGAGAGGGCAGCAGAGGGCAGGCAAACCTGAAGAATGGGACAGCAGTTGGTTTATCGAAGGCCCAGAGAAGCATTTTCTCCAGATGGAATTGAGGTAAACAAGCAGCAGCTTCAATAACTTGATAAAGATGTTTTTATACTCCAGTTGTGTTAACTGTCAGTCTCTTCAAACAAGACAGACTGCTCAGAATTCTGTGAAAATACCCCTGAAAACTGAAAACATCATATAAAAATTGCAAGGCAATGGACTGTGTCTCCCAAGGTACTTCCCACAGACTGCCACATAGTCATTAGTTAGTCTAATGACCAAGTCGGGGGTGGGGGGGAACAGAAATTTAAGGGCAGGAAAGAAATTACCAACCTGTTTTATCTGAACTCATAATGCTTTCAATGACCATGGCTTTTTGCATAGGCTGCTTTTTACAGGCCTCCAAAGGGTCAAGAACCACAAGTCACGTCCATCCTGGACCACCAGCAGTGTGTTTTTGCCAGTTACTATCCATCTTACACAGGTCCAGGCTGGGAAACCATCTGCCATTCTATTTTGATACAAGAAGCCACCTCGGTAAGACACTGCCCTCTTAGTGTGCTGGCACTGGCTTTATAGTCTCATACAGCAATTGCATGTAGATTTTTAACTGAACTTTTACGAGAGGGAATGTCTAGGAAGCATTGAAGAGTTGA
This sequence comes from Anarhynchus alexandrinus, assembly GCA_008711295.1. Lineage (NCBI taxonomy): Eukaryota > Metazoa > Chordata > Aves > Charadriiformes > Charadriidae > Anarhynchus > Anarhynchus alexandrinus. The sequence continues at coordinate 1,759,716 of VUYV01000008.1, read as the reverse complement.
ACCAAAGGCAAACTGGGTCACAGACACACAGCTGATCAGACACCTGCTATGACAGACTCCAGAGTGTAAGATGGCATGCAAGTATCATTCCCAAAAGGTCTGGGGTGAGGGAGAAAAGAATTTCCCTCTGCACTGTAGAAATAGGTGCTGACAACAGGTAAGACAGGCCAGTCACTTGCAGCGTGTCTGTCTGCACTCCAAATGTCTCAAGGTAGGACTTGCTAGGGTGTGAAAGGCCTCAAGAATAGGAAGTCCTCACTTTGTGCCTGATGGGAAGTACCAAGCTATCCTCTACTCTTACAGGAATCTACATCCTAAAAAGGACAAACTGCAAATGATAGACCTTGCAACAGAAAACGGTATCTTTCTTGGCAAGTCAGTGTTCTCCAGCCACACTACACGATGGACTTAGCCTGCTGAAGCAGCAGAGCAGGAGGCTGTGTCCAGCACACATACAGACAAACTCCTCTCGGATGTCACATAGCAGGAAGTCTCTGAAGAAGGTCAGTTTGTCACGTAGTCTGAATTCACACCTGACGCAGTAAAGGAAGCCTCTGAAATACCCTTTACTCCTCTGTACACCTGGCATTTTGGCACCCCTGGCTTTGGGGGGTGCAGTTTTGTCTTGTGTATCAAAAGAGGCTAAAAGTTTGGTATGTGGACATTAAAGTTGGGGGGGGGGGGGGGGGAATAAAGGTGGGGGAGAGAAGATACTAAGCAGAATGCTTGAGGAACAAGATGAGATTAGGAGGTTAAGAGAAGAACAAGCACTGTTGGAACACTTCTAGAATAATGAATAGCACTTCACATGCCATATTTTCAATTGCATGGTAGAATATATTACTTTGACATTTGGCTACAGACATCCATAGCTGTGCAGAGTTTGGCCCCAAAATATTGTTTAATGCTGAAAATGAAAAAGCATCAGCAAGTTATGCTAGCGCCTTTGTGCAGCAGGAAATTATGTCAGAAGTCAAGAAATTTTAGTCATGTCAACGTCATGGAAATAGCAAGCAGCATCTGCAACAGCAAAAAAATCTGCATTAATTGTGCATGTGCATTGCAAAGAGGTCTTAGTACATGGCTGTACAAAATACACAAATGCAGATTTGTTTTGTGTACACGAGGAGTAATTTAGAGGAGACGTGGAGTAACATCCATCCACAATGCTTAGCAGCTTGTGCTGCCACAGTTGCTAGAAGGGATCCAGTGAGGAAGTAAGCAAAGAAAACAGAATTGAAGTTAGAGGAGTAGGATACAGCCAACTGCATTCAAGAAGGGAAACAACTGGTTGCAGAAAACATACATAGGGCAGAAGAGTTTGAATGGGGCAGGGGACAGGCTCTCAAGTCAGAACAGAGAGAAAGATGGGGTATGTAGAACTGGAATATATAAAGCAGAAAAAAGTATTTTAAACTGTCCCTTCCAGAAAGGGTATATTCTTGATGTTTCCACAAATAATCTGAAAGAAATTGTTCTTGCTGTTCGGAGTGCATTTATATTTATTTTTGTGAAATAACCACAAACTAACATAAGGTGGATTTCCTCTCAGCACAAAGACTTATTTCTCTTACTTAAAGCTGTAAATGTTGAACATCTTTTAACATACTTACATTGAGGGGAATATCCATACCTTCTCAAAACACACAGGCCAGTCCAGAACTGCTCATTCTGGATAAGCAGCCAGGCTCAGTCCTGGACAACCAGGACATAATTTGTGTTGGAGTATGATGGCTGCCTGTGCTTACGTGCATAGCGCTTCCTCCCACACAGGGAATTTCTCCACCGCCACTTAGTCTTCCTCCGATTCCACTACCAAGCCCCAAAATGCTGTTAGTGAAGCAAATCTAGCATCTCCTGCTTTCATGAGGCCACTTTAACTTGTGGCCACTTCTGCTTACTCTGTTAATTCCAAACAGTTACTGTTTTTAATACACACCAACTGTGTTTATTTAAATATAGCTGTTCCCATATTAAGTCTATTTTTATAGTGTTTTTCCTTTCACTGTAAGATGTAGGTGGAACAAATGTTGTCTCCTTAAAATAATAGCTGGTTTCAAAGAAATCATAAAAAGCAGCCAATGTTTAACTTTCCTACCAACTATTTTATTGACATTTCCCAGGTTGTCATCCTTTTATATGTCCTGTTTCTGACGTAAAACAAGGTGGAAAAAAAACAGCATTTAGAATTTTTATTTATGTACTCCTAATTATTCAATTCCAACCCCAAAATTTGATTAAATAAAATGTAATTTACTTCAAGTTTAATTAGCTGAAGAACAACGCAGGAAGTATTTCCTTTCCTCTTGCACCTTTGGTTGATTGTATATTGCCAAGCAGAAACAAATAACTAAGAATAGCTAAACTAAATAGAAAAACTCAGTGCAGTACTTGAGCAGTACAAAACAGACCTGATTTGGCACAAGCAAGCTACCTGAAAAAGGAGAGGGAAAGTTTTAGACAAACTCAGGTCTGCAGAACTCCATTGTTAAATAGTTTACATCTGTAATTATCATTACAGTCAGGATCCTCTAGATTTTCCTCAGTTCTAAGCAGTAAATAAGCCCGATTTTGCACCATGTTGAGCTCTAGTCTGTTCCTCATGGCTTTTTTTACATTACATCAGTCAGCACAGGCTGACAATTAAGACAAAAAAAGATTCTTCTTAACAGCAACAATTCTCTCTTTTGTTCAACAATGAAATAGTTATGAATCTGCATATGAAGTTAGGTAAATGAATTCAGAGCAACAAGAAGGAAGACCACAATAAATCTATCCCTTGCTCCATCGCTTGAAGTCAAGAGGATCTCTGCCAACATCCAGGAGTTACGCAATGGGGTAGATCCTGGAAACTGCATGGCACTGTATTGAGATTGTAATCTATTTGTGCCTTTCTAGACATAATGAATTAACTCTAAATCTGCTCTGGACCAATGCACTGACAAAGAAAAAAGTAGTAGTCCCTGCAGATTACTGCCGCCACCACACTGACAGAAATACAGAGAACAAAGCAACTGTGGTCAGTGTTCCCCTTGAGCAGGCACCATCCATAGGTGCTTTACTTTCAGAGTTGGGCACTGCTGAGCAGTATCAGGCATGAGCAGAGACAGATGGCAGTAGAATACTATCAGGAATATAGACAAAAAGGCAACCTAGAACTGGGCAGGAACATAAGGCCTCAAACGTTTACAATTTGAAGAGATAAATGGCAGCGCTTTTTAAAGTTTGATTGTTAACGTTCAATCATGCATATACTCCTTATGTCATTCTCTGGGATCATACTTGTAAGAACAGTGTATTAAAGGAAAACAGTTTCATACATCTCTGACAAAAATCTAAGTTTCTCTGAGGGAGGACCTTGAAAGGAATTAAGCTGAAGGAAAAAACAAAGCAAGACATTTCCCAAATATTTTGGAAGCAGGCAAGATGCAACCATACCTTATATAAGGCCACGAAGCCAATACTGGTCCAGCCTTACAGCCATCTAGTCTGTCATTAATTGGGAAATACTTTTGTTCTGATTTTACATTTCAGCATTCAAAAAGCTGCTGGATAATGAGGCATATGATCTATGTTGGAAGGTATTGCATGTTATTTATGAGTATATTTATTATTGTTTCATCTAGAAACCCCGTGGTGCTAAGCAACATACAAACACAGGAACAGATTATCCATGTAATGTTAGATTGCAAGGCCTTTAGGCAACACTATCTTAACTAAAAATTAGTATATATTTAAGAAGTGTTATTTGTGTAACAGTTCAGCTATGCTGGCTTGCATCAATTAGTTTGGATTCACTCATTCATGAGACAGATGTTTTCAAATGAAACTGAACTATGTGTAAACAATAGCTTAGGAAAAAAAACTTTCTTTTTGCAACAAACAATATATACTCTGCCCTTAAATTACAACCAATATTAAAAAAGACAAACGAAAACCCAGAATGCCACACACAAAGACACACATTCTCCACTTTTGGCTGCCACTTATGCAAATACTCATGAAATGGAAATAAAACAGTTTGTGCTCAGAGTTCACAGTTCAGAATGAATGTATGCATTGCATAATGTAATGGATTAAGGAGTCATCTGGGTATCCCACAGACTGGGATTGTGCATTTGCAAGAAATGATGAGTTCAGCATGAGATCAAAGGAATTTTATTGTATTAATTAATATCCCAGTGCATAGCTGCCAGAGTGGTCCTGTCTGATAACTGAAGCAAGAAGCCAGCAAAGAAAAGCTAAAGGCCTCAGACAACATCCCACTTGCACCGTTCTGATTCAGGCTGTGCAGCACCATGGTATACAATTCCCCAGAAAACAGAGCCGTCTTCTACTCACCAAGGCCATGCTCAGTTCCCAGGGAGGCACCTGTGACAGTTCCTTAATCCAATCATTTCCCAAAGTAAGCTACCTAGCCACAACTTGGGAGCAAAACGAGCACATGATGCCTTTGGAGGGCAAAAGAAGAGATTTGGGAAAGCACTCTTCTGGGGAACAGTAAGATGCTCTGCTGCTCTGAGCACCCCACCTGCAAGCTCATGCAACACTGCACAAAACCAGAAGGGATGGCTTCAACACCCTGCCCTTTTCCCCAGATGGAGAGAGTCACTGTCCTGTTACTGTGTCATCCTATCCAGAACTCCACTCCAGGGGTCTACGCACCACAATGAGGACATAAGGTACAGTGAGAAATCTTTTCAGAAATAACATTCGCTATTTAAATTTTAAGTGTGATTTGTTAAGTTACAAATAACAAATTTTTTGACGTCTACTATACTAGGCACTATTATTACTTAAGATTTATATCGAGTAACACCTTGCTTATTCTTAGAAGTGACTAACTTGGCAACAAAGAACTGGTAGTATTATTTCCATGTATCTACACAACATGGTTAATACATTCAGTAAAAGTCTGCAACAGAATAGAAACATTGTAGTTGAGAAGACTGTTATTAAGCATTATCTCAAGAGACAGTAAAAATAAGAATGTGAGAGCAGTCTGAAAAAGCTTGTAAATTATATTCAAGTATTACACTGAACACTACAGCAGAGGCAAAACTGAGATGCTAAGTAAAATCTGAAAACATGTTCACAAGCATTTGCTTGAAACTTGACATATAGATTATAAATAAATGCTTGCGTATATCTGAAAAATACCAATTTTTAATTCATTGCCTTTCCAAAAGAGAATTTACTTTTTAAATTAGAAAACTACTGATTCGATAAAAAATTGAAAGTCTTCATTAACCACTGTAGAATAACAATGTAATTCCAGCTTAAAATTAGAAGCTGTGAAAATTAAACTTTGAATATAATTCCAATCAAATCTTCATTATTACCTTGAAACACACCTAGAAGTAGAAATTTTCCTTACTTGTATCTTTCTTCAAGATCTTAATAAGGCTAAATACATTAGTTTTTATTCCTGCAGTATGAGCTGTCTTGAAAACTGAGTCGAGAGTAGGAGTGTCAGCGTGACAAAAAAAAAAATCCCCAAACATGACAACTTGTAGAGTGGGGAAAGCAGAAAGTTGTCCCTGCAAAAATTCCCAAGCTACGTGCCAGTATCCAAATGTGTCATGTATAGCATCGTTGGGAAGATAAGAGCACAGCAGAAACCTTGTGCTGTATATAATTAGATCTCAGCATAAGCATTAGCCATCACAAACAGATCTGCAGAATATACAATAGGAAGTGGAAAGAGGTGAAAGGCCAAAAAAAAAAAAAAATCCAAGGCAGACAGACAGCAAGCTAACTGGAATAAGGAATAAAAGGATGTTAAGCTCTGCATTATCTTTTTGCATGCATTTTTTTTAACCCCCAATCTCTTAGAAGCTGGATCTTAAATCTTGCTATTAAGCTTGTTTGTTTGTGGAAAAGAACACATCAGGGCTGAACTCATTAAACAGAGTGCTCTGTCTCTACAGAGGCAGGAAAGCTAAATGAAGTAGCAAATACAGGACACACGCAGCCGCCCTGCCCAAAGGACTCAGCAACCAATTAATATCTTCTGCCAAAGTGCAAAGTGTTGGGTGCAGGAGCCCATACTGCCAGGTATCAGCTCTCTAGAACAAGTTCCCCTAGATGGGTACAAATTGCCACCCCTTGCAGGAGTGAATAGCAAAGATAAGCCCCTAACTCTGGACAAACCTTGATGTCTCATAGTGAGAACCTGAATTATTTTTTTTTCCTAACCTACATTTTAGAACAGCGACACTTGACCAGGGACCTAGAGAGGTGAGCTGGATCCTCATGGGTTTAGCTGGCTAAAGCTCTTCAGGGCATCCCATTAATAAGTCAAGTTAAGTAATTTCATCTTTAATTCCTGATACAAAATACATACTTCCCTAGATCAATACCATACATCAAACTCTGACTTTAGGGTAAATACATTTCATTAATCACTGCTCTTTAAAAACTTTTCTAATAGTTGGGTTTAGAAGAATTGAGGCAAGAGAAAAGTAAAGAACAGAACCCCTTAAAACTCTTTACTGCTGCCAATCACCAATACATAATCATTATACAACAGGAATGTATCATTATATCAAACATAAATGGGGAAGCTAATGCAGAAAGATATTCAGCTTGTCCAAAACTATCAAGTCAACTGCATATATTGAAATAAACAAACTAAAATTGACATTTTTGAACTACAGTTGTGGTGCTGAATAAGTCAATAAAACTGAGATTCCTTCTACTCTTTCAAATAGCAATTGTAGAACCTTTGATAAAAAAGCCAGCCTTCCCCTAGCTTTGCAACGTACTACCACGAAGCAGCATTAGCAACCTGCTCACTTCCCTAGGTTTCCGTCAAATGTCCTCATTTATTGCACAGGGACCTTGGTCTACCCAAGGCACCGTTGTGAATATCATCTCAAAAATTTGGTGCATAAGTTTCAAAGTGCAAAGAGAGCATCAAGAACATCAGAACGTCTGCTGAATGCTCGCCTAATTAATGAGTTAGAATCTACTGTATCCTAAGCACTGTTAGCTTATTAGAAGTCATGAGGGGATCAGGAGGGCACTAAGGACATTTAGTCTACACTTCGAAAGATCAGGTCACAAATCAATTACTCTGGATTAATTTTATCCTATTAAATAAGTCCTCTTCACAATTTCAATTTGTTTAATTTGTAGGATATTAAGAATTCTACCACTGGAATTAATTGCACTGAATAAAACACCAAAATGTAATTTTCATGATGTGATGATTTGAAGAAGGCAGAGGAAATAAGAGTTATGGTAAACAGAATATGATGTATCTTGAGAGTATGGCCAGAAATTGACAGAGATGCTGTTGAGATATTCCTGTTAAAATTCCATTATCTACAGTATGCAAGAATGAGATTTTTCTACCGTAAAATATGCAGTCTGTTAGGCAACACTGAGCAAAAACAGGTCCTAAAAATATGTAATTTAATTCCAGATGATGAACTTTGTTTAAAACAAAACAAAAAAAAAAAAACAAACCAAAACACACTTTGATTTGCATTACACATTACGGATTTTTTTTGTTCCATGCTCTGAAGTTCTGTTTACCTCCTCTTCATTCCATTTGGCTGATCACAAGAAGGAGATTGTATTTTAAAAGGAAAGCAGTTGGCTCCTTCTTAAGATAGTTTCAAGTACGTATCTGGCAGTGTCATTAAAGAATGTTTAAAGTGATCTTGAACACCTACCCATTCCCCAAAAGTTTACCCATTAAAATAAATAATTTGTTTTCTTTGAGCAACATATGGAAACACTGAATATGTAAACAATGATTTGTTGTAGTAGCATGGAAGTACTTTAATGACTGATTCTGGAGCATTCTCAGATACTGTAAGCAATTGTTTCAATCCTATGGCACCTCACCACATAGCAGCGTACAAAGCACAAGTTATTCACTAATTTGCCTTTTAGAAGGTTTAGATGTGCTGAGGTGTGAAGGTTTACATGGTTTAGAAGTGCTGAGACTCGGTGCATCAATTGTAGCATTCCTTTTGTGGAAGAAAATGGTATTTCAACTTCCATTAGTGAAAAGACCACTAGAAGGGAATTCATTAAATAGTCTACTATTTTATTGCTCATGAAAGTAGTTCTGTAGTCTTTTCTATGTATTAAAAAAAAATAGTTGTTAGGATATGTAAATATTTTACTGCTATTTATTGCTATTTATATAAATGTTGTTCTTAGAAACAGACCACAGAAGAGTCATAGCCTCACTTGGCTCTAAATAGCTAGCATTCTTTAAAGAAAAGATTTCTTAACACTCCTGCATTAAGAAAATAAAAGAAGAATAAGAGAATACATAGATACATCCATCATAGAGAAAATATTTTTATATCATAGAATCATAGAATGGTTTAGGTTGGAAAGGACCTTGAAGATCATTGAGTTCCAACCCCCTGCCATAGGCAGGGACACCTCCCACTAGACCAGGTTGCCCAAGGCCACGTCCAGCCTGGCCTTGAACACCTCCAGGCATGGGGCCTCAACAACCTCTCTGGGCAACCTGTTCCAGTGCCTTACCACCCTTAAAGTGAAAAACTTCTTCCTAATGTTCAATCTAAACCTGCCCTCTTCCAGTTTGAAGCCATTCCCCCTCGTCCTATCACTACATGCCCTAGTAAAAAGTCCTTCCCCAGCTCTCCTGTAGGCCCCCTTTAGGTACTGGAAGGCCGCAATAAGATCTCCCCGGAGCCTTCTCTTCTCCAGGCTGAACAGCCCCAACTCTTTCAGCCTCTCCTCATAGGAGAGGTGCTCCAGCCCTCGGATCATCCTCGTGGCTCTCCTCTGGACACGCTCCAGCAGGTCCATGTCCTTCTTATGTTGGGGACTCCAGAGCTGGATGCAGTACTCCAGGTGGGGTCTCACGAGAGTGGAGTAGAGGGGCAGAATCCCCTCCCTCGCCCTGCTGGCCACACTTCTTTTGATGCAGCCCAGGATGCGGTTGGCCGCCTGGGCTGCGATCGCACATTGCTGGCTCATGTTGAGCTTCTCGTTGATCAGCACACCCAGGTCCTCCTCCTCAGGGCTGCTCTCCAGCCACTCCCCGCCCAGCCTGGATTTGTGCTTGGGATTGCTCCAACCCAGATGTAGGACCTTGCACTTGGCCTTGTTGAACTGCATGAGGTTGGCTTGGGCCCACCTCTCCAGCCTGTCCAGGTCCCTCTGGATGGCATCCCTCCCCTCCAGCGTGTCTACCTCGCCAAACAGCTTGGTATCATCGGCAAACTTGCTGAGGGTGCACTTGACCCCACTGTCCATGTCGCCGACAAAGATATTGAACAGTACAGGTCCCAGTACTGACCCCTGAGGAACGCCACTTGTCACCGGTCTCCACTTGGACATCGAGCCATTGACTGCAACTCTTTGAGTGAGACCGTCCAGCCAGTTCTTTATCCATCGAATGGTCCATTTGTCAAATCCACGTCCCTTCAATTTAGAGACCAGGATATCATGTGGGACAGTGTCAAATGCTTTGCATAAGTCCAAGTAGATGACATCAGTCAATCTTCCCTTGTCTACCGCCGCTGTGACCCCTTCGTAGAAGGCCATCAAATTAGTCAGGCATGATCTGCCCTTGATGAAGTCATGCTGGCTGTCACCAATCACCTCCTTGTTTTCTGTGTGCCTCAGCAGAGTTTCCAGGAGGACCTGCTCCATGATTTTGCCAGGCACAGAGGTGAGACTGACTGGCCTGTAGTTCCCTGGGTCTTCCTTATTTCCCTTTTTGAAAACAGGGGTAATGTTTCCCCTTTTCCAGTCGGCAGGAACCTCGCCAGACCGCCACGACTTCTCAAATATGATGGCTAGTGGCTTACCGACTTCATCTGCCAGTTCCCTCAGGACCTGCGGATGTATCTCATCAGGTCCCATGGACTTGTGCACCTTCAGGTTCCTCAGGTGGTCTCGCACTTGATCTTCACCTACAGTGGGCAGTTCTCCATTTTCCCAATCCTCGCTTTTGCATTCTGCGTCATGGGCAGTGCGGCTGCAGTCCTTGCCAGTGAAGACTAAGGCAAAAAAGTGTTAATCCTAACTATCGATGAAATTATGATTTCCATTTCTATACAATTTTTTTCACCTCAGTTCTGTGCAAATGGAGCTGTAGTGAATGTTATATGTAGATGAAAGGTAGACACCAAAGAAGAGGATTCACCAAATAACTAACTCACACAAAAGCTATCTCCTCTTGTTTTCTCACTGACAGGAGAGAATTACAGAAAACAGTTTATGTATTTTAGTATTTCATAAATCATCACTCGACATGAAAAAAAGTTTGATGAAAGAATCACTAAGCAATGCAACAGAATATGCCTTCATCCCAAAAAAGGTATTTGTTGGACCCATGCTCACTAAGCGAGCAAACATTGGGAGCTACCACTACCACACTGGCCAACCTAGGTAAGTTTAGCAGAAAACTATAAAGCTGATCAGCACTGAGTTCAGGCAAGTATTAGTTCAGTTAACACCACCATTCACTGCTGAAGAATGAACATAGAAAATTTCTACATGAAACAGAAAGCAGACAAAGTCTGGAAGTTCACACTTTTCAGTATGTGACTTTGATTTTTTGCTGGACTGTTTAAAAAGGCATCCACCCACAGTAATATCTGCATAATACAGAGGATTTCTGCTCTATCATTACTGCTGTAGTAAAAAAAAAGTTAAAAACATTCACCACTGAATGAATTCTTGAATTTAGTTAGCAGTTCTGTTTGTTCTTGGATTACTGTTAAGAGTAGAAAAAAATACCTTTATTATTCATCCACAGAAATGTTATAAAAATACAAGATAGTTACTCAAGTTGAAAAGGAAATGGTGTCCCTGCGACACAGATCTCATGCCTCACTATGTTCCTATGCAGAGGTACAAGGTACAAAGCTACGATAATTGTTACCTTGTTCCCTCAAAACTAGGAGCCTGTAGTACATCAAAAGGTCTGAAAGTAGGAATTAGAAGATAGATCAAAAGACTAGACATCAGCAACTCAAAGGATGCAACTATGTAGCAGCAAACAGTTCTGTAAGTACATCAGAGGGACTTTCAATGCAAGTAAGGCAGCACGTATGTGTTGAACACCTTGGCGATAAAAAGGAAATACTCAGTAGCCCAGGCCAGCAAGTAGAAATCAGCATACATAGTAAAAACACAAGCTGAATTATTCCAACAGTTGCAGCATTCTATCAAACTTGATACATTTCCTCTGGAGCAGAAACTTGTGCATTATCCTCTGTGACAAAATGTCCATTATAATGGAACCCCAGAGAGAGGATTTGGTCTGTGACAGATTCGAAAGAACTATATGTACTTAGTGGTGCAAAGCCTGTTTAAATATTGTGACAGGCTTCTGACAACTCCTGAGAGCTGGAGACTAGAAGGAGATAGAACCAGCGAGATTAACCACTTCTACAGTCCGATTATTTCTACAGCAATAACATAAGACTGCAGCGTATTGCAACTTTTTTGTTGTATGACACCTCGATAAAGAGTTTGCAAAATTTCACCAGTGGCCTGCACAGTTCTGGCTAGCTTTGAGCCTACTGCATTGTAAGCTGCTCCTGCTGTCCAGATCCTGTTGTCAACAGGCCTTAGAAGACTTCTGTCCAAAGATGGTGGTGCAAACTGCCTTTAGACAATGATACTGAGTTTCTAGCATCCCTGGCTGCTACTTGAAGAAAGCCATTCAGAGATCCAGTAACGGTCATACTTAATTTGATATCAATGCTTTTATCAGCTACTGGCCAACAGCATCACTGCCTGAGCTGCCTTTTTCAGCACAATCTCTCTGCATTACCTTTCTGTTTGATGATACTGGCTGCTTTACTAAAGAGATTCCACAGACCATTCTCCAAAGACTGAAAAGATACCTGAAGATTGGGATTGTTCCAGGAAGAAGAATTTTATCACTGCGTATCAGTCTTGCATAGTGTTGGGAAAAGGGATGCATTTCTGGGAGGGCATGTGCTTAAGGAATAAGCCTACACAGTAAAGCTAAGCCAGAAGTGCTGGACCAAATCCCTTGTAAACAGGAAATCTAACATAGTTCTGAAGATGCCTGCCCATGTTCAGGACTAGCGGATTGACTACTTGCTAGGTTTTTCAGTGAGTAAAGTATGCTTAAGAGGAACGGAGGGAGGACTGCAGCTGCTCTGATCTCCGAGAAATATAAATAGGCATAAGGCACGTTGTACCAATACATTTCACACTAGGTTAGTACTGTATGCACAGAACACACCTGCAGCATGATCCCAATTACATGAACTCAAAGAAGTCTACCCAAAAGAATTGACAATCGGGTTTTAAAATGCATGACACCAGTTTTGTATATCTTTTCTCTAAAACTTAATAAAATGTTGTTGGTATTGGCCTTAAGGTTGGTATAGAAGCATTGCCAAAATAAATGTGGTTTGTTTTTTAAAAAACAGCAACTTTTTTTTTCCTTTTAAATTCTCAGTATTAGATATCAGTCACATTTACCAAGCACGTTTCTTCCACATCTATTCTGCACTATTAAGCTGTGATCATTACTGCAGTATCTTAGTGTCTCATAAAAGCTGAATCAGACCTGACAGACCTCAGAAATTCCTCATCTGGCACTTCAAGCAAGGCAGCTGCCTGAAAGCTTCACTAGCCACTAAACCCAAGAGCTGCAAGAAAGCGCTTTTCTCAGCCAAGTCTTTATAAAGCTTTTCTCATACTTCCCGCACTCATCCCTTATGACAGCACACTTTATCTGCCCATTGTTACTTGCCAGATTCAGTCTTTGCCAGACAGTCTTTGAAGGGCTAGTTTGTCTGTGCCTTTTTTTTTTTCTCTTTAGTTAGTCATTAAAACTTACTTTCAGTTAGCCTTTATATGGTTATTTGAAGGACACTCTATAAAGTACTATGAGTCTACTAAACACTTACAGCAATCTCATCAGGATACTGAAAACAGGACCAGCCCCAGGAGAGGTGCATTCTGCACTGATTCATCCCCAGCAGAATTTGGCCAGAGATGGCAGCAAGTCTCATTTCACATTTGCGGTTTTTTTTTTGCTTATCTGGACTTTCAATTACTCCATTCCTTTTTCTTATTCAGCACAACTGCTGAAATACTTTCCATGTTCCATTTTTACCTTGTCCAAGAACATTCAACCTATCCTCACAAAATATGTGAGCCAAATATCATGATTTGTATGAGGGATATCCAGACTGACAGCTCTCTGCTAACTCATTCATTATCTATTCAATATTCTTACCACACTCACAGGCCAAAAAAATTCAATTGGTTGTCATCCTATAATTTCTGTAAATTTAAGACCTGTTAAGAGGCACAGCAAGAACTAATTTATAAGCTTATACATATTTAAAGCTACAACATACTCTCTTATATATTCTGTATTTAAAAAAAGTCTTCGTTATCTCAATACTGCAGCATCTTCCAGTGGCTTGTAATACCTTTCTAATATATTTATCAGCCAATTTCTACTGGTTATCATCACTGAGTATCAGCGATATGCACTGAACACACTTGATTCCACTTTCCAGCACAGGCCTTCTCTGTCATGAGCATCAAACCAACTCCTTCTAGATGGAGTGTTTCTGTTAACCTCTTTGGTGTCACTGTGAAGTCTTTACAGTTTAGTAGCTGGTCATGCTTAACTACAGGCTACAGGAAAATCAGTTGATACAACTTTGAAGTTGCTATTTTGTCTCCATGAATGTAAATTGTATGTTAGATCACATTACCCAACACAGAAAAAAAACATACCCTCCGATAAAAAAAACTTATCAAAACTAAAATACTAACAGGTAATTGGCAAGAAAATAGCTGGATCATATAGCAAATCTTATAGGAAATTCTATTTTTATCTGTTTCTTAACAGTGTATTTTCTCTGTTTTCTTAGGCAGAAGAGTTGTGAAAATACCCACCTATCTTTTGACATCAGCAACACTTAGTATTACATCTTAATCTAGATTTTTACAGCCATAAAGAAAACACTGTTCCTCAGTATGAAATAATGCATTTAGTATTATTCTGATAAACACAGAGAGAAAGCAGGACATGAGAATTTCCATGAGCAAAATAAAATTGGCAGTTTCCTTTCCGTGGGAGAGAACACAAAGTTGAGAAGGGAAATGAAGTTAATACTGATGCTAACGTGAAAGAAGAAACATTCTTTATACATGAGAAACTTACCAGTACTGTTCGCCCTTGGGAAATAAAGAAATGGCCAGATACAACAATGGTAAGGATAAGATGGCCTGATTCTTCATTTGATTCAAAAACCTTTAAAAAGACAGACAAAATAAAGATCTAGCCCTGTAAGCACAGAATCTACATTTTTCATTTCTAGTTCAAAATAAGAGGTTTCAAAGGTCAGTGCTAGATGTCGGGTGTATAATTGACCTCTCAGTAATGCAACTTGCCCTCTGCTCCCACAAGACAGCAGGCACACTTCAGAATTTTTTACTAATTATAACTCCATATACAAATTTAACTACTTTAAACAACCATCTAGACTCTTCCAACTTGATCTGTAGTTTTTAATATCACAGGTCACTGCCGATGAAGGAATAAAATAATAAAAAAAAAAGTGTCACTAACTATCAGATCATTGATGTGTTTACACTAATTCCTGAAGCAAAATCTCTCCCGATTCCTGCATTAGCTCCGGACTTGCAAAAGGTATCTGCAAAGGCCTCACTTGCTACACAGCGGCCTCCTAGACCCCAGTTACAGCCAAACCAAGCAGCCAGCCCCACCCCGCGCCGCCCTTCACCTTCCAAGAGGACGTGTTTTGCCCTTCATCGTCGCTGTCCGTCGGGGGTAGGAAGCGGCCGTAGAGCTTCAAGGGCCACGTCGTGGCGCTGCCGAGGAGGGAGGTGTCGCCGGCGCCACCCGGCGCAGAGGTCTGCCCCGGCTCACAGCTGCGACGGCCGCCCGCCGCCGCCATCGCTGCAGTGAGGGGAGAAGCGTGGCGCCGGCGGGCCAACAGGAGTTGGGCGGGAAGCAGGAGCCAATAGAAGGGAAGAGAGAGCGCGTGGGGGGGACTTGTTCACCAATCAGAGGGCAGCCTCCGGGTGTGCCGCTGTGGCGGGGAGGGAAGCGTGGAGCCGGGGGCACGCGCGGCCGTCATTTTGTGGGGGGTGAGGGAGCGTTGTGAGGCCTACGCGGCGCGAAGGAAGGCAGCGGTGTGGCCGCCCGCGGTCCGTTGCTGCGTTCAGTGAAATGCTTGTGGAAGCCGGCCACGATGTCAGCATGCATCTTTCCTCAGGTGAAATACGTCTAAGTCCATGTAGAAAAGCCGTCCTAAACTCTTGAAGTTGCCTTTTCATTTCTTGGTGCAAGGTGCTGTGCTCACTTCACAGAACTCCCAACAGTGCTTTTGTGGTAACTGGAGTGGGATCTGTGTTAAATGTCAAAAAGCAGTTCTCTTTTCACTGGGCGTTGCATGCTGTTAGCCAGCCCAGGTTTGTACAGCTGGATTAATAAATTGAAATTGCACTCCTCTCCCTTTCCATTTTGCTTCCTCACTGTTAATAGGATGCTCCTAGAATTATGTAATATTACACTTTCTCTAGAAATAGAGTGATGGTGAAATGACTCATAATAAGACTGCACTTAGGCATTCCATTTATAGTATGTATCTTGGCCCATTAACAATAAAAACATGTGCATTAGCCAGCCAAGGTCATTGAGGGGGCATGGAAGAGCCAGGTACCGCTCAGGAAGATGTGCTTGAGAGTCCACTGATCTGGATGGGCTTAAGGGTGCCAGTGACCACTAGCCACTCCTAAACCATCTGTGTGCTTGAGGGTACTGTGACAGTAGCTTTAATCCCATTGCCTACCACCAGCAGCACACACTTGATCAAGACGAAGCTTGGCTAAATAGTCACACGTCTTAAAATAAGCAGGACAGAGAAGTTTATGCCAATTTTTTGCTTTTTGTTACCATTACGGTTTGCACTTACGTTGCTGGCTTGGCTGATAGGAATAAGGTTTTAAACCTTATTCCACTTTAATGGAATGAGTAACTACTGCCTCATCAGAAATAAAACCTTCAGGTACAAGGTTAACCTATTGCTTAAACTGCAATGGTTTAATCTGTTAGAAAATATTAGATTGACATTTATGTCATGTTGCCGTTGTGTTTTTCATCTGATGTTACACCCTGAGAGCCAGATTAACATCTGAGGAGCTATCTCCATAATAAACAATTTTACAGTGCTTTCAAAAGGAAGGTGTTTATCTGAATGTTTTGCAGATAGGGAAACACAGGCAGAAAAGCATTAAATGACTTGACAAGGTCATCCAGAAAAATCAGTAATGAAACAGGGAATACAGTGTGGGCCTCCTAGCTGCCAGTTGCCTTCTCTAATCACTGCTTCCCCAGGAGGATTTCTCAAATTGCGCTTGTCAAACATTCAGAATTGGCCTGTAGACTTGGGACATTCTTGGAAATTACAGAAGCAGCTAAATATTATTGTCAGAGAAAGATAGTATGAGTACATATATTGAATCTCTTTTCCCCTAATTTAGCTGAAGTTCTGTGGAAAACGGTTTGTTTGCAGCATCTTTTAGCGTATAGTTTCCAAGAGTGATTTCTGGCAGACGTGCTAAAGGCTTCTGTAGGAGGAAAACAAAAGCTCAATCTTTTACCAAGACAAAAATTTCAAAATGTGCTTTCAAAAGAGGCAGAAGTAAACCAAAATCATCAGATGCTCCTGTGAAATCCTTTAAAGATAGTGTCTTATTGAAATGCCACATGAAAAGAAGAAATTATTAGGGGGATATAAAGCCAGTCACAGTGTGCAGAAGACTACAAATTATTTCTTTCACAGCTTTGTTAGGGCATCTCAGTAGCGTATACAGTTCCTGCAGTTTAGCGAGACCTGAAGCTCAGCCAGCACAACTCGACCGTGACTGGGCAGTATCTCATGCTACTCTTATATAGAGGTACCAGTCACAGCCATGTTTGCTTTGGATGCTGAACCTTAAATATGATTCTAGCAGCCTTTCATTTTCTGATCATTGGTTTTTGCTTGACTAGGGACTACTAGTTTGCTTTTATTTTTTGGACATGAACGCGTTATGTTTTTACATGTGTATAAAGTAAGGCTTGAAGCAGGAGAAATGAGCGTTGTGCTAAGACTGATATACAAGCTCTCGCTGATTCTGATTTCTTTGGGGAATTGCATGATTAGTTGTGTATTCAGAGAGTAGACATGTAGAAAGATGGTTAAAATGTTTTTTTGTAAAAGACTACAGAGGTTGCCAATTTTTTAAAATTACAGAATAGAATGTAGAAGAAGGAGACTGGGAGGTGAGCCTGACAGATTAAAATGTCTTTCATCAGAGATGAGATAGCAAATCCCACGTACGTGCTGAGGTTTTATCATTGTGGTGTTCTTCAGGTTTGCGTGAGAATTCAGAGACTGCAGTAGTAAAAGTTAAATCTCTCACTGCAAAAGTACATAGTCCTGTTAATAAGTTAGAGAAACTCTGCCAGAAGCCAAGATATCCTTGCAGGAAGAGAGATCTGCTCTGTTCCTGCACAATAAGGATTTGATAATGTGCTAATAATTGTTTTTTCCGTAGACAAGATGAGAAGGAATTTGTTATTGTTTGGGAGTAAAGCAATATGATGCAGTAATTTACTAGTCTGGATTATATACACTATATGTATGGCAATTGGTTTTGGTACTATGTATTTCGCTGAGCCATCTACATTATTGGTTTGTAATAATGATGTTGGTGATAATAGCAATAATAAAATCATATTACCATAACTTTATTGTCAGATGTGAGTGTAGATTTGCCACAAGTGCAAAGGATGAACTGGAGTAACTTAATGCAAATTGGACAAATAATGCATTAACAAAATAGAGGCTACCAGATGTGTGAAATGGATAAAATAAGCAACAAAAGGTACATTTTAGAAATTCTGGAGGTTTCCCTGTGGTACTGACAACTTACCATCTGCTTCTACCCAGCTGTGTTAAAGGAATAAATAGGATTACTCACAGTGGCATAAATAATGGGCTAGTGAAAATGTTCTATTCAGAATACTTGATTTATTGCTTTGATTTTTATAATAAGCAGCACTACCTTATGCTTTTGTTGCTTTGTTAGTAGTTGTGAGACTTCCTCAGTAACTGACAGGTTCATTCCATTAATCGACGTTTCACATAGTTGTACCTACTTTCATCTGAATGTGATCTGGCAGTCGGCAACCTCACTGCCCCAATCTCTCAGTGCTAATGAAATTACAGCATCTCCGTATTTGATTATTGCATACCAGTTCGGTACCTATCACAAAAATATCTTCATCCGGTTCTGTCGACATATGTCAGCATTGAGGGAGCTGAACTTAGAGTTTTCTTATGCAGAAATTTGAAGCCAAGGACCACGTGGTGTCCTGAGGAGTGTCAGACGTTCACACACCTATTAGGAGACCTCATTCCCCAGCTGTTGTGAACTGCAATCACTGAATTTTACTCATTGGTTTTATACTGTTTTTCCTCGCCAAAATCTACCCCTTGCAATGAGCTTTACATTTTTAAGTGAAAAACAGAAACCAAAACAGTGCATTTCTGACTGAACATACTTCAAGTATGGTTGTAAGGTAGGAGTGAAGTCTGGTGACTTGTATTAGGCATCAGGCTCAAATTGTAATTTGCAGTTATACCTCATAGTCTCTCTTTTCTCTTCAGTGGCCATATCCAGATTAAGATTGGATTGAGAATCCACCCTTTAAGCATCACAAGAATTAAAGGGTCTTTCCGACTTCCAGAATTTTTCCAGTCTTCCAGAATTTTAAGCAGCTGATCCGTCTCATTTTCCAAAGTCAAAATGTTTTCTCCAATGAAGTCTTCAATTATCCTTTTTTTTTTTTTTTCAGAAGTTGCTCAGTTTTAGTGTGTCTCCGGAAATGGATTCCATAAGTTCCTGTCTTGTTTCTGTTTATCTAATGGTGACATTTCTAACTCATCAAGTGTTGTATACCTAAATGACACCTTCGTCTTTCTCCCTAAATCATATTACTTGTGAGGATGCTTGAGATTTACAAGGAAGATCATGTAGCAGTGTATGTTGATGTGCACACTTAGTTATGTGACAAAAACAGTAGCTGTGTAGTTCTGTGGTTTGCATATCTTAATTGTCACTGCCATGGGATTTGCTGGAGTGTTTCAGATTGAGTCAGAAGCTTTAAATAGGTAGGTGGATATAGATGTCAAAAATGTCTATCTACACAAGGTCTCTGTGGCTGGTGTGCGACAAGTGGAAGAGCCCTGTGCCAGGTCTTTTATGAACAGCCAGCGTCGATAGAAAGCAGAGCTTGCCCACAGTCAGTGGGGACAAACAAAAGACAGCGTGACTGAATTTGCATGAAGACCCCTGATTTAGTGATGTCTTTGGCCTCGTTGTGTGTTTTCAGAGTCTGTTCCATAAAGTCTTAGACTGTTCTAGGGAAGGTCACATTTATGCAAAGCATAATGTATTTGCATTCCCTTTACTTCCTTTTAAGTTTTCTAACTTTAGCACTCATGGCACAGATGAAGGAGCTGCTGCCTCACAGATTTTCCATTTACATAAAAAAAACCACCCACAAACACCCTTCGCTTTCAGTGCATCCATTTTGCTGAGTGCTTTTCATTTTCCATGACCTTGAAAACATAAGGGCAGTTATTAATTAATTCAAATTTACAGATGGGTGGAGGGGAGAATTGCAGATTGGAGATAAGCAATTTGTTGTATGCCCCTTATTTGACGAGGATTGTAGATGGGGAAATAGCCCTCGCCATTGCCAAGACTTCCCATCCCAATCAACTGTGGTTTTCATTTAACCACTGGTTAAATAGTGACTCTAGCAGGAAGAGGAGTGTCTGGACTTAGAGTAATTATTGTAAACTGAGTTCCTGACAGGTTTGGATATCAACAGGAGCTGTAATTATTTCTGCTTTTTTAACTCTTGCATTGATTGACTCTGGATGTTTCCTAATGTAAGTCTGTACATACTGCTATAAATGCAACAATAATGGAAGGGACTTCTGGCTTCCACACAACTCCATCAAAGTTTGTTTCTGCCCAAACATATACAACACCATTAAGAGATTTTCTAAAGAAAAGAATAGATCTTTTCTCTCAGGCTGCATTTAACCGGTTTTAGCCGTTCTTGCAGTGAGCTTGTAGGGGAAAATACCTTTTTGATTCTCTCTTTAAGTCTTGACCCTGAAGCTGATGTCAGTGAGAGTTACATGTGCATAGAGAAGGAAGAAAATAGGTCTTGAACTTTTGTGCATTCTCAAAGAAGGATATTCTCTCTGCTACACCCACCTTTATTCTGAATTCTTTTTCTAGTCTACTGGACTATCATGTGTTCAACCTAGGATTTACTGGAGCAGGTGAACAGAGGACTCTAAATATGTGTAGCTAGTGTAATATATCGGTGCCTGTTTCTCCATGCCAGAGCAGAGTAGAGCAGAGTAGAGTAGAATAGACTATTTCAGTTGGAACCACCCACATTAGAACCACTTAAAGTTTAATGATAGATAGGTCCAAGACTCATAGCATCCTGTTCCAAATATACAGCCATTTAAAGCAGAGAAAAATCTTTTCCAGCTGTTAAGGACATAAGATTTTGACATGCAACTGAACAATTGCTATGCCTTCCAATGAAAAGTATACTATGTGGTACACTTAAACCCCCTTTGCTGCGTTCAGCTGTCCCTCTGACATATAACCTGGAATATGTGCCACATGAGAAGGAGCCTTTAGTCACCTAAATCCCACACTGTTTAGGAAGCAAGCAGCAGAATGCTAATAAATTTAATTTACTTGCTTAATCTCCCCTGTGTTTTGTATTAATATGAATAGCATTATAGGAGCAGGGATGTGCTTATATAACAAAATGTTCTCCTTCAGCTTAAGGTTAATGTAGTTACTCATATTTACCACACATAAAATGGAGGTCTTAATCTCCTGCAGCACGATACAGTAACTTCCAGGAGAGTTAGTTATATTGTATGCCAGGAGCCTCTGAGCCGGGGAATGGGATATCAAGTATTTGTAGTTTCCCCAAGTCATGTAATATTAGATAGTGGAGACATTTCCATCTCACCAAAGATGACAGAATCAGTATGTGTAGAAGAAGAATATTGATCAGAAGCATGCAGTGTTACAGGAAATCTTTGTCTGCTCTGGTAGCCTAAAACAAAAATTAAAGACCTGTTCTTTCTCCAGCCCTCAAAGACTTCTGCTTTGATATTGGATTGCATATGGTGCAGTGTAGAAATTATGCTATCCTGTAATGTACACTATTGTTTTCTTGCTAATTAAAATATGTGGAATTCATCATTTTTTCCTGTCAGTGCTTTGGGTCATGTTCCCTTTAGCTCACATTGATGAAATCTCACTGGTAATAGCAGACTGAAGCAGTATTACAGTCTCTCAGCACTTGACTGACTCAAAGACATTCAAAATAAGGGAATATTCTGTGAGATTATCTTTTCCCAGTCAGTATCAGGCATATGATATCTCCCTATTCTTGAGTGCTATCTTTCTGTATATCATAAGAAATTAATCTGTTGTGATAAGTGCAAATATCAATCTCTTGTGCTCCTGTATGATAGAGGTGGCCATACATAACTCTCCATTGTCCCTGATTTCATTTGGGCCACTTGCCAAATTGGCAAGCATGATTAAGCTTTGAACATTTCTTCAAGAGATAGTTTTATAACAACCCATTTTCAGCTCTGAGCCTGCCTTAGAAACTCTTGGACAGGAACTGATTTTGTTTTCCCATGTTTTTATACAGCCAAGCATTGTATCACCATTTCATAAATACGAAATGTCTTCCCTGTACTCTAAGTTATCTTTTTGTTAATTTTAATACAGCTGCTTAGTTCAGTCTAATTTTGTTGCTGCATGAAAACTAAGAGATATATATTGTCATTCTTTGTAGAACCTGCATATAATTCTGATCATCCAGCAAATTCACAGCAGAACAGTTTTGCCAACTTCAGCTGATTTCTCCTTGATATTGTTTGACAGAAGGTAAGAATGTGAGCCTCTCTCAGTCTTATTTGTTGTTGTTACACAAGACCTGAACAGACAGGGATGCAAATAAACACAATCTTAGTTGTTATTCTCAGCAAAAAAATCAAGTGTGATAGATGGAATGCCATTTGTGATAGAAGATATTTTGTTTTCCTATCTTAGAATTCCACAGATAGGGTATTTGCTAACATTTAACAACAGCCTGATGTCAGTGGAAAACGGGAATGTCATTTCACATTAAGCTGTCACATTAATCAAGAAAAACATCATTTTTAAGAGATATTTCTGCTACCTGAACAGAAGTGAGGCTTAGGGTCACAGTGGAAGGTCGGAGATCATTTTCAAGTTGCTTTTTCTCCTTGCTCCAAAGCAATGTTTTTCAAAATCAGCCCCTTTCCAAAGTCAAACAATTTAGTGGTTCCACTACATTCATTGTAAAGGTAATTGTAAAGTGTCTTAATTACAACAGTGCTAATGTCAAATAATTCGTTTGTGTCTGTGTTTTAAGAGGCTGACAGAGAATATTTTAACTTGAAGGGTAAAGGACTGGAAGGGAATGGTTTTAGATTGTGCTAACATTTCCACTGCCTCAGAGTCCATTCCATATTCCGTGTAGTGTGACTCTGTGACTGAAAACCACTGCTGTAGAGAATCTACAAATTGCCTAACTTTCTACCACTCTGGGATTTCTTCCAAAAAAAAAAAAAAAAGATGATTTTGGTATGATTTCCACATATTCACCATGGATATCTTCGTGCTCCCTGGGTGGTCAGGCAAACCTGTTAGAAGTAAGGTATCATAAAGGCTACTGCATTAAATTACCTTCAAAACAGAATGAAGCTTGCTGGAATGGTGGTGGACTTTACCTATTTGTCTTGGTAGTAACAGTCTGAAATTTGTTCTTAGGATTTGTGCTTCTACCCATGAAGGTCCAATCCAGCTGTATGTACTAAGGATAGTTTAATGCCATATAGAAGGTACTGGGCAAGATGACCCTGCTTCTATCATCATGAGTGCTGTCTTTTCCATTTGTAAATATCTCACTAGTGGAATAAAAGCCGTCATACCAAAGAGGCTCAGTATTAAAATAGTAACATAGAAACAATTTGAGAGTATTTGGCAATTTTAAAGGTATTATTGGACAGTGCACAGCAGAGAATACTTAACTTTGCTTTTTGGTGTAAGTGCAGACTCATATGCTTGCAAGTAAAGCTAAGCACTCTCCATATTTAGATTAAATGATCCTTTAAATCTGCCTGGGCTTTTCATTTACATTCAAAGCAGGATAGCAAGGTGATGCAATCTGTAGCTTTTCTTCTCCAGCAGGTACAAGTTTTGTAAGACTATTGTTTCTTAAGGTTTTGAAAAGCAAAGAAGAGTATACCGCATTAATCTGAGAGTTTCTTGTAAAACAGAAAAATACATTCTTTCATATGTTTAAAAGTTTTATTCTTTTTAAGAAAAATGTATAAAAATACAGAACACATAGCTGACTGTACAGCAGCACACAATTCATCTGTGAGCGTCTTTGCCATAGGGTGTTGTGGATGTCAAAAGTTTACATGGGTCTGAAAAGTAATCAGACAAATGCAAGAGGAAAAAAAAATCTGTGGTGGGCTGTTAAATGTAGAGATAGCCGTTATAACCAGAAAATCCTCGAGCCATAGCTTGCTGGAAGCTTTGAAAGTATAGCAGGGAAGTGTCTTTATAGGATTTTCCTGTTCTTATACTTTTCCCCAGAGATTCGCTACTATTTACTCTTCTCGTGATTCCTTCCCTTAAGAATAGGTGGCCTTTCCCCCTCCTTACCTCCAAAAAGCAGGGAGAGAGATACAGGAAACAGAGACTAGGAAGATGTAGAAAAATAAGTGAGTTCAGGAGACAACAAATGAACAAAAGAGAAAGCGTTGAGGGTTAAGGAGTGAAAAATATAGGGACAAGAAATCAGGTGGGGACACTGAGTGAAACATTCCCAACAGTGCCCACTGCTCCCTCAAGGTACCCAGCGAGATGATGGATGCTGAGAGAGGTTTCACAGTCACTTCTTGGTGTTATGAAGGGCAAGCCTGGCTAAGATCAAGAGGTTGACAAGGAAGTCTTGCAACTTAGTGCAACTTTGAATAGGGTGAATATAAATAAAAATGTGAAGATAAAAAACAGAGCTGAAAGGATGCAGCCTGGCACACTGAATGTACACATGTGGTCTCCCTCTTTCTCAGAGGAAACATGAGTCAGGAGACCCTGTGAATTGTGTCATGAACATGCCTCCTGGCTGCTGTTGGAGACTGGACTATAGCTAAACAAATCTTTAGTCTGCACCTCTATGTCTGTTCTTTAATATATGATCTTTTTCTTGGTTCAAAATCGTGCTTTTTCTAGTTGCTTCTTTGAATATTAGAAACCATACAGAAATATGTGTTGTATTAGCCATGCATAATATGCAGGAAATAATTTCAGACACCAGTCTTTATCAATATTACAGTTTTGAAAAAATGCTATTCTATTCATCCTTTAAAAATCCCTTTATTCATTCTTTAAAAAAAAATTCAGACAATCCAAACTAAAAGAAACTCTCAGCATATCATATACAGCAGCTGGGGAACTAGAATTTTGTGAATTTTGCACACATGCACACACATTACTCATTCCACCAGCGTGCATACGTTCATCCTCTCTCTCTTACCTGCTTTAATAATAAG
Organism: Anarhynchus alexandrinus; assembly: GCA_008711295.1. Lineage (NCBI taxonomy): Eukaryota > Metazoa > Chordata > Aves > Charadriiformes > Charadriidae > Anarhynchus > Anarhynchus alexandrinus. The sequence goes on along the minus strand of VUYV01000008.1, from coordinate 1,734,979 downwards.
CCTTCAAGAAGCAAGAATACGTGTCCTGAAACAACTTCTGTTGGTTACTTAATTGCTAAGTGACCTTTTCTAGATTTGCCAAATCACTTCTGCCAAGGCACCACTCATCGGTATTTAATATATACCATGAAGTGCCACTCAATTTTCAGATACTTAGCTCATCTCATGCAACTTTTTTTCACAGAGTTGTTATTTCCATGAAGAAGAGTTTCCAAATTATTCCCTGTTGTCAGAATGCAAACAGACAAAACTGGGTAAATCCTCAGCTACATGAAATATACTGGGAGACAACCATTAGAATCACACTGTCATATGCTTTAAACTCAGATTTTTGTCTTGCCTTAAAATGGTTGTAAATTTGTGAGAATAACCTTCAGAATCAGAGGGCCAACTAGTGGTGCCAGGCATGGGGAGACACTGTTTGCAGTGTTCAGCATGGACAGTAAGATGGGGAAAAAGTACACAACAGATGGCAGCTTTCTATAGATGAGAAGAGATTCTTTTGCAGTTCCAACTGTTTTTTACTGCTTATCACACTGTAGGCGCTAGCTAATCTGATACTTTCACGCACCAGCAATGTTTTAGGTAACCATCCCCCATAGCCTGTACCTGTGGGCCAAAGAAGAAATTGGGTAACAAGTGCATACAACAGGCAACTTTGACGTGGTTCAGAATACAGGGTGTCTTTGCCTGTAATATGAAATATAAATGTAACTCCATATTGCTGTAATAGGAAATACAGGAATAATAGCCACTTACATTCATAATGCTAACTGATCAGCTTCATATACAAGCTCATGGACTTAAGCTGTTAGGAATTTTCTCCCATTAAAGCACATATAAAACAATCTTTTCATGACACAATATCTTCAATCAGTTTTTTAAAGTTCTATCATCTGCTCATGATATGTAAATAAATAATATTTTCTCTCTAACAATCTATCTGAAAATATTATAATCAAGAATTGGTAGGTGAGAGTTAAGGGAGTTCATCTATTGCGATGAACTATGCAATTTGTAATGCCTGAGCAGAATAATGTGTTTGCTTCTTCCATGAGCACTAGGGCATATTTAGTTATGAAGTAACAATGAGATGAAAAGCCTCAGCCTTGCCATAAATTCATATGGGATTAGCACCAGCAGGCGGCTACCCTCTGACTCCATTGGGGCCATCTTGCTTGCATTTTATAGACACCAACGGGCAATTTTTAGCATCAGCATTAGTTCATGAGCCAGTTCATCACCTCTTCTATTCTAGGATGACGGTAGGCTTAGACACTCATACTGTGCACATACTACATGCCAAGCTCTAGTTTGCAAGTATAAGGAGTAGAAATACAACTCNTTTTTTTTTTTTTTTTTTTTTTTTTTTACAAGAAAGGTGGGAGTATCTATTAATGATGTGACACAAGAACTGAGGACCTCAGCATATGTTATACCTTCTAAACTTAATCTGAGTCATATGCCAGAGGGATCAGGATAGTTATTATTATTGAAGTGTATGTGTATATTATTGCAAGGGTATAGAAGAACATTCAAGGAAGAAATGTCCAAAAAGGAGTTAAGTCAAATAGATAGACTGCAAAATACTACTCTATCTAGGCACTTAAAAATGTTCTCTGAAACGGTTTGAAGATCCAGAAGACACTGGCAAGTCATTGCTGATTAAAGAGAACAAGTCAGGGAGTTTAGGTTACAGCTGATGACTTTTCTTATATGAGAGTTTCCAAATTCCATTACACTCATGTTAACTTCAGAATTGTTCTTGCTAACTTTCTCCATTGAAGTGCATTGCTTGAAACTTGATAAAATAGAAAAAGTAATTATAAATTTGGCTCAGAGAAAGACAGGAACTATGTCTGGTTGGATCTGTGGCTGTTCAATATTCATTTTTCTTCTTCTTTTTGCACAGTGAAAGGACACAATTTATTTTTACAATTGTATTGAGATATTTGGTGGATGCTACCAGATGAGCAATTTAGTTGGAATCTTCTCACTGTACTGTGAAGCTGTTCTTGGTCAGTCCTTTTGTTCACACACCACAGAATTCAGAGCTCAAGAAAAAAGGAGGGAAAAGAACAAAAGAACAAACTTCATGTGGTCACGTTGCTTAGCATACAGCTGGATGACAGTTAGATACAGCGAGGAAAGCTGTAGAGGAATCTATATTACACACCTGTACACTGCACTAAGGAACGCTACAGTAAAGTTCAGGATAGTTTCTTGAGAATCAGAGACTCTGTCAGGAACATGCAGCCTGACTTGTGTACCATAAGCTGTAGAATTTTACCCAGTGCTTCTTACTGCAGCTTGTAGATGAACTAGAGCATTTCTCTGAGGAGCAGTGATTTGATCTTGGTATAAAGCCACTAAATGATGCTGTACCATTTCAATTTAATCAACTCGATTAGGAAGAGAAATCTTTTTTAAAAATTCTTCTCTTAAAAGCAGTAGTACGTCCTCCTCTTCACCATTCTGTGAGTAGGCCAGGCATAAGCTGATGATCATAACACTTTGTATACAAGCTCTTGAAACATTCACTTTCTGTCAAGTTGCACATTTCGTGCTGTCCCTCTCAGTACTGCTCCTTGCCCTCAGCAGGTGGTATTAGTACTGTGACTGCTTTTCCAGATACAAGTTAAGAAGTGTCTTATTCTTAATACTTAGGCAGTGGCACGTACCTCCTTTGATATTGCACCTCATATTTCCTTCTTTGGGCTTAATATTCTCAGACCTATCCCAATAGTTAGAGTTGTTTCATTCCTTATCAGAAGTTGAATGTGGAAGCATTTGGAGATGATGTTGAAGTTCTTGAATAGTCAAGTGTGCTTCTTGCTGTGAGTCTAGGGAAGCCCTGGCTTATGACACACAGTAGGATAGATGGAGCAGTTTCCCTGCCAGTCATTACTGTGGCCTGTGAAAAATGTTCCTGTTGGGTTTCATGCAAATGGCAGGTGCTGGGTTTAAAAAAACGAAGATGTGAGTCTAACAGGAAATTCAAAGAAGAAACTGCAGTGTCTCAAAGTCCCTTTGAATTACATTTGGGTAGGAATGATTCTACCTGCTGGCTGCTTTCTTCCCTTGTGTGGTTTGCTGCTGTGCTGGCTGATGGAGAAAGGTGGTAGAGTCTTCCTCCGTGTTGTGAAGGGTGTCTAGGTGTGTGTATGTATATGATGACAGACATTGCTGTTGCCTAACCAAGTCCATGCTTACCTGCCATATTTTAAAAAAAACTAAAACAGATGGTAGAAGATATAACAGGCCCAACAGCAGCGTAAACTGGTGGGCCATATTTATCCTGCAGAGCAGGTACAAGTGAAGGTATAACAACATAAATCTCTCTCAGCTACACATGTGCTCAACCCAGCTGTGGAGGGAATTAATACACTGGTATGAACAAAAGACTCCAGTTGTCTGGGACTATAGTATGGTTCTGCAACTGTAGTGTGGTTCTGAGTTCACCTCTCTGTTTAGCCTGGCAGCTATGGACTCCATTAGAAGTATCTGGAGAAGGGCAGGTGGGAGGAGGAGGCGTTCATTCCTCCACGAGGCCTTTGCATGAGTTGCCACAGACACACAGCCACTGTGCAGTCATTCAAACACAGAAACCTGCAACCAGTGCTGTGTCCTGACTGGATCTGAAATTGTGACCAGGGAATAAGGGATGTCTTAAAGAGTGGCCAACTACACTTCTCTGAATTCCTGTATTTTGTCTAGTAACCTGTTTGCTATTCTGCCTATTACCTATATCCAGTAGTGGGCAGAAGCTTCAGTGTTTTGTCCGAAGATGCAGTTAGGTACTTGCTTAGTCCTCCTCTGGTCTAAGATCAGTGCTGACTCCTGTCATAATTGAATGGGATATTTTTATTCTAACAGCATAGTCTGAAAAGGCTAACTTGTTCTACCATGTATGGCAAATGGATCCATCTGCTGAGCCACCTGGAAAGCCTCTATTTTTAGGCTCTTTCCTCGGAGCAGTTGTAATTTGAATTGACATATTGTTAGCTAAATGCATGGCACACTGGGCAGTAATACCTCTGGAACCATGCAAGTTGTTGATGTTAACAGCACTAGAAACAGGGAACCTAGTTTGCTTTTTCCAAGCAGGAAAACAAGCACAGAAGTTTAGCTAGTATAGGACTTGCTTTCAACAGCTAGAGCTGAGCAGTCTTACCAAGTCAGTTATTCAAAGAGAGCAAAAGGATGAAGGACACATATTTTATCTGTCTGGGAAGAGTTCAGACTGTCAGTTACCAGTTGATAGGTGCGGCAGACACAAGTGACTGTAGCCTGAAGTACGCTGTTTAAGTTAGGTACCTAAAGCCTAATCTGTACGCAGCACCTATGCAGTTTTGGCTAACATTGTTACATAGTTATTTTTTAAAGAATTTAACAAAAGTAGTACCAATAGACATTATGAATGTATTTAATTATGAAATAATTTCTTCAGCATGTTTACACAGTTTACATGAACTTGATCGGGAATTAGTATATCTCCAAGTGCACAAGGTTTTGTACATGCATCTGCTACCTGCATATACTTGATGATCAGGTAATATGGATGACTTCTTGCTTTGGCAGTTGCTATTTTATACATAGCGATAGGCTTCTGTCTGTAGGTACATGTGTTAGTTCAGAAAAGAGTGGGCGTTGGCCTATAGCGTTTCTCCCATAAAGATAATACACATTCTACAATTGTCCTAGATTGACTGAAGGGAAAAGCAGAGGGACCATGTCATCCTTCTGTTCCTCACTGTAGGGTGAGAAGTCATATCTGGCCAAGGTGAACCTTCCAGGAGAGCATCCAGTCCTGATACAAAGCTATTAAATGACTAAAAATTCGTCATCTTTGGTAGTTTGTTCTGCTAGTTAGGCAGCTTGCTTTTAAAATGTACTCTCTGTTTAATCTCCCACTTATTTTGAGACATTTGTTATCTTTATGTGTTTCTGTGCTCCCTTACAAAGTTCTTTAGTTGTTAGTGTAATGCCTTTTTATAAATAAGCACATCGCCTCTCGTTCCCCTTTTACAACAGATTAAGCATGTTGAACTTTTCTCTTACTTTAAGGCATTTTTTTCCCACATCTTCACACTTCTTCCTCACTACACGGCTGCGTATAGTCCATGGTCACAAAAGCCCTGAGAGCTCATGCCCGCCTTTTCAGGGCCACTGCTTTGTCAGGGTACAATCCCGTAATCTGTAGATACTTCCATATTTTGTTTCTACATATATGACCTTGCATATTACTGTATTAAAACACTTTGTTAAATCATTTCAGTTTACCAAAGTGCTCTCTGTGTTGCGATGACAGATAAATTGTTATTTATCACTTTGCCAATCTTTGTTTCATTCACAGAAGGAATCGGCAAAGACTTTTGTGTATGTGGATCCACAGGAAGTTAGTTTGAATGTGTTTCTGTGTGTATTTGTGTGTGTGTGCAGATGCGTGTTTCTGTTTGCTTTGGTATCACTGTTAAATGTTGGATCCAGAACTATTATTTCTGGTCCCTTTTTCCCAGATCAACTTTGACAACTCTGCCAAGACAGATTGGCTTGGAAATCTGATTTCCTGTTTGTTCCTGTTGTGTTTTAAGAATAGGGAAGTCTAATTGTAGCTCTGCAAGAAGCCACATGGTGAAGCTTTGCCAAGTGGAAAACCTGTGCGGTCCCAGGAAAGCAGTAACACCTACATTTGCTGCGTTTGTGCATCACTTGTACAAATGGATGCAGTTTAGGTGCTAGTTTTTGTTAAATTGTGAACAAGGGAGTACTTTGATTCCACTCAGTCAATTTGCAGCACTGTTTCCTTGCTCTGAAATGCTGACAAAATCTCAGTAATCCATATCCTGCCTCTAAAAACATGCATTCATTGAGTTTAAAATGATTTCCACTTAGTTTTGTGTTCGGAAGGCTGACAGACCAGTGTATTGTCTGGCAATTTGAACTGACTGTAGTACTTTTCTTCTGTAATATATATCTGCAGCAGTACCAAGGTGAGTCAATATAATACTGGTCTGTTTGGTCTCAGACTTTTTGTTGAACTAATGTATATGCCCCAGATGTGCAATCATATCTAGAAAATAGGTAGCGTGAGGCACTTTATTTCTGCTGAAGTACAGAACTGTTCTTATGACATGGAGGGAAAATACGGGGTAATAATTTCTCTGGTGTTATTGATAAGAGGGCAAGAGACACGATGATAAAATCTGCTTGTAGATATTGGTTGCTAGGCAGAGCGAAGTGATAGTCTTTGCCTTTCCTGTTTGGATCTCTATGGCCAGATGTTCTTTGTGTAGCTGTGAAAAGACTAACAATGAATGAAAGAGGATCCTAGAACACAGCTGTACAAAACTGGAGGTCACTTTTCTGGTTTGTCCCCAAGCATTCTTTGCACTGAAAAATGTATACACCTCAGTCTGTGCTGTACATCTGTCCTCTAGTTAGAAAATGGGAGTGATACTACTGTGCTTTATGATTGTGAAGAGAGAGAAGTAACACTAAAATGAATTCACAGTTGTGACGCATTCCTACAACAAGGGGATGGTGGGCAGTGTGACTTGAAAGATTAAAGCTGCTTCCTGAGTACCCTCAACAATTGTATTAGATCCCTATTAATTACAAAGGAATCCAGCTCCAATGACATTGCTTATTGTGATTGTAGGAAAAGTCAATAATATTCCAACTATATATTGTTTCATTCCCACTAGAATGTCTGTTTCCAGATAATATAGCAAATGGTTCCAGTCAGTCAGACACTGCTGCTATACCTCAACTCATCGAACACTGTAGCTGTTCAGAAATCCAGGGTAATTGTGGTACACACTTTGACCCTACTTGTCAAAACAATCAGTAACTCAGGGAGAGGATGTCTACCAAGGCTGCAGCATATTCCTGTGGGATATGGAAACTTCTCCCCTGTGTAACAGAGGACATGATTAATTCTGACTGTGTTGACACAAGAAGGTTATTGGATAGGATTTCCTTGTGAATGGGCAAATCCATTCCAAGCAGAAACCCATTACAGAGGTGTCAAACATACTCCCATTGTATTCTGAAAACCCACTCCAGGGTCGCATAAAAACAGCTCAGGGTGTGCACAATTAAAAGTTACAGAGAAGCATCTATGAACTTGTGAATTTTGTAGTATTAGGTAGTTACAAAACAATATGGAGAAGACTAATTTTACTGAAGAAAAAGGTTAGCTCTGCAGCCTCCCTGTGTCTCCTCAGTCTCTGTCTCTGTGTTTTCAATAGCAACCATCCATTAGTCTCTAAAACTCTGTGACTTTTGTTCATGCTCCTATGTGTCCAGAGACTCTGGTTCCCACTCAAGGCAGTCATCCTTCTCCAGACACAACTTCAGTACCATCTGGAATGAGGTCAGCCCAGGAGGGAAGAATAGGTGGCAGCAGTTAAAGCTGAATGAGGCACACATCATGGTAGATGATCAGGTAGAGAGATGTCTACCTCAGTGCATGCAGCCTCTGCTGTTTGAAGACACGTGTCTACACTTGACAACTTCAGTTAGTGAATCAGGAGACTGGAGGAACCTTTCCTGGCAGCAAGGGTAGGATTTATTTCCCTTAGTGTAAAATTTTGCATGTCAGATGTTCACATCAAAGCTGGTCACAACATAGCTCACTTTATAGCCACTGGAGAGGAGACACTACCAGAGTGTCCAGCCCATTATAGATACAGATCTACACATTTAGAGTAAGGAATGGTGCCTCCATTGATTATGAAGAGAGACAAGTAAATGACTTATGACTTAGATCGACACTGCAGACATCCATGTTTAGTCAAACGAATCATACATCTGAGTGATGCATTCATCACTATTATCCTCTAGAAAGAAACTAAGGACCTTGACAAATCTGATCACTTTTTGCCTCAAATGCAAGGTGTGCATCACCTTGACATTTGACAACAAATCTGTGCACGTGTAGATGGGTAAGAACTGACCTGCATATACTTTTCCCTCACTGAGAGGATGTAAGAACAAGTAACAAATATTACTCATGGTGCTGTAAGCACTGATGAAAGATATTTTGGTGTAAGGTAATGGATGTAGTATAGATGTGTAGAATTCCCATTGAATTCAGTAAGATTTAAGTATGCATTAAACCTCTTTGAGTGCTGCACTGACTAAGGTAAGCTCCCCTTAGACAGCAGTCTCTGTTGCTCCATTAATCTCACTGAAGTCAGAGGAAAGACTTGCAGCTATTAAAAGTCACAGAGAGGTAACTGTTACCTCTCTATGAAGTTCCAACATCCTCCTTTAGCAACTGTTGAAAAGCTCTGCCCATGACTCATAAAGGCTTCTCTTTTTATGACCATTTTGGGCAGGTACATTTTGGTGGACAGAGCAGTGTGTCCTTCTGGAAGGTATAGGTAGGTATGGATACCATTTGATATTTTTCTGGTGCCACAAGAGGACTAGATACATCAGCACAAAGTATTACAGCAGTTAACAGGAGTGGTGTGATTGCAGGGGCCCTCTTCTGCTGTCTAGTTGTGTAGATTCCGTTGGAAGAGTTTACTGCTTATCGTGGTCGTAATACAAAAGAGTGCTTGACAGAGCACCAAGTCTCAAAACAAACAAGAAAGAAATATTGTTTCTGCCATTTCATTCATATATTGGACACCTTCTAACTAGAATATAAAGAGAACACTGTGAATAATCAAGACATTTTGTATGTTTTCTTGCCAGAAGATGTGTTAGGCATATGGTAGGCTTTGGAATTTATTGATTAACTCTCTGAGTCCCTGCCACAGCTTTCTAGAAGCATCAAGCCCCTTAGGAGATTATCCGTTACGATACTGGATGCTCTAAAGGAGTCTCATGGTTAGTGGAAGACTGATACTAGGAATCTCACTGTTAATACAAGTTCAAAAACTCAGTGCATAGAGCCATGGGAAAGGAACCAGTTCAGAATGTTTTCTGTCCTCCGGAAGTCAAGAATTAGGCTATGGGATTTCCGAACTTTAAGTACTAACTAGTATTTCATATACATAAGTGCTATATATAACCTACATGTCACAAATTCTACAGTAGCAACTACTATGTTAAGCCCTGTAAATACATAAATCAACTAAGTGATGTTACCGTTTATGTTGTTGTTAGATGAACAACAGATGTTATGTTGATGTTAGATGAAAAGGATGAGAATCATCCTTTTATTTGGACAGACCTTACTGATCAAATAAGATTTTTTCCAAGTAAAATGTAAATTCCAAGTCAATTTCAGCCCTTGTTGCAAAGAATAAATAAATAAGCAAACATACATATTGGTCACACAGCACTGCACAGTTGTAAGGCATAGCAGGAACACAAAAATGTATAATTGGGGGTGTAAGCAGACCTTGAAAAGCAATGTGTTTAGTCCTTAAGTATTTAAAAAGTTAATAAAATTAAATGTTATTTTCAGCATTGTACTTATCTTAGAATTTCATGGGATTCCAGGTAGTTGCCTGATCTGTTTAGTTCTGCTTTTGTATAGTTATTGGTTATATCATTCCTTCTGCTCCTGAGGTCTGGAAGTGGAAACTTTACAGCTTAATTAATCAATGCTTTTGCTATTTTTATTGTCATTGTGGGATTTGGAATTGGCTAGGGTTCTTTTCGTGCTCTTAGCAATATTCGGACCCATTTGTGTTTTGCCCTGTGAGTATGTAAGAAAATGCCTCAGGCCTAAAAGAAAACCTGTACATTCTCAGAAGCATAGTGACTGATATAATGATTTTGGAATGTATAGCTTTAAGCATTGGCTTCAATGATGCTTAAGCACATTTGTAATGCCAAGCATAAATTCTAGTCTGGTATTTTTTCATTAACTTGGATATCCAAATAAGCATTTTTCGCTGGTACAACTTCTTTGAAATATGATAATTTAAATCTCAAATATTTGCTTCTTGATGTCTGTGAGGTAAGTCCTCACTTAAGCAGTTAACCTGCCTTCAAGAGAAAGGTGTTGGTGACTGAATGGCTGCTTATTTGCAGTAAATCTTTTCCAAAGCGTGGTCTGAATATATGGGCTTCAACTCTGCTCTCAGTCTCACTGAGTAAATACACAGGAATTCATCCCAATGTCATCAGTGGAGGTACTCTAGAGCTTCTTATATTAAATCAGATTTTTAAAAATTCATTGTTCTACCTTCTGTGGTGGCATACAGAATTCAGATTGCCTTTGCCATCTGGAGAGGATGGTTGGATCATTTTTCCCAGGTAAGTGAACAGCCCACTGGTAGAAATAGGATATATTTTAAGTTTGCCTCTCCGACTGAGCTTGGCAGCTGTGGAAGTTTAAATACAGTTTCTTCAACAATATAGTTAGATCTTGGGTTTTTCTTTTCTTTTGAGTCTCAAAATATTTGGTACTTCTCAAATGCAGGAGCTTCTAAATTAAGAGTACAAGGCAAACATCACAGATTCACATTGTTATTTATTTTGGGGGCTGGTGGTAGAAGATAACGTTTGTAGATGTAGAAAAACATCGAGTGAATTGTTAGGCAGTTATTATTGTAAAATAGATCTCTTGGTTTGAAGGCCTGGTTTAAAACACTTGAATTGGTAATGCTAAAGTAGAAATTATTTCTGAAAAGACACTGAAGGTGTAGTTTCAGTATTGTGCAAAAGTCCATCTTAATCTGAGTGATGCTGTGAGGTCGTCCTTGTACACGTGTAGTAGGTGGTAGAGAAGTGTGATGGAAGGAGAAGAGAGAATAAGATGATCAGGTGAAAGGAAATATATTCCTTAATAAAATGAACTTGCTTTCTTTTGGAACAATGAGTTAGGACAGTTGAAGTTTTGAGAAACCATTGGCAGTCAAGGAACAAGAGTATTCATTTTGTACTCCCAGTATATTTCTAGTCCATGTTACTCAGCATCACTTGTTTTATGCCACAAGTTCTATCTACATGGGTTGGGGGAAGGAGCAGGTAAATTTCTGCTGTGTTGTGAAATTCCTGGTTTCTCTTTAGAAGATTTCTTTCTGTAGCTGCAAGGAATAATTGTTTATGATAGCTGTAGATTCTGTAGAAAGATTAAATCCTTATCGCAGATTCAAAAAATAAGCAAATTCCTGGTATTCTAGATCTAAGGAGTGGGTACATGGAGGCTGTATGCAGCTTTGTTGCATGTGTCTGTCTATCTGAATAGCAGTAGATATGATATATGGATATCTAACTGAAGGTTTTTCAAAAAGTGCACTATTTAGATTGGGCATATATTGGGTAAGAAACCCTGCCACTGATGTGCATCTTTGTTCATTGCCTATATGCATACATGTGCATTTATATAAGTGTCCACATATACGTGCACATCTATATAGACTCTGGAACTGAAACCTCAGTTTTGAGCTTGTGTCTTGGTTGTCAGTCTGCAAATATGATTAGAAGATAGTATGGCTGAGACTTCAGGTTACTGCCAGAAATGGATCATTCTATTTTCTGAATGCTGCAATTTGTGTAGTTCTGTATTGCTTCTTGGATTATGTCTCAATCGCAGTGGAGATCAAGAGTGGAGTTAGGGTGAGATGTGTTGTTCAGCAGCTTGAGATTGCTCATTGGTAGTACCAGTTAGGGGACTTGCTTTACTGTATCCCAAGTCAGTAGGTGCCTGAACTGCAAGGGAATGTTTCATGTCATTCATACATTTGCTGTTTGATGAACATCACACTTTGGACTCCTTTGAAAATGCTGCTTCCATAGCCCAAGTTTTGACTTGAGATAAAAAACTAAACCACCACTCTTAAGTTCAGCTTGAGCTAAAAGACCAAGTTAGAGAAATAAATAACTTTCTAGTAAAGCAGCACAAAAGGAAATGTGTATCATACTCAGAGCAGTGGGGTGTACAAAATATTGTCAAAGCTGGACAGTATTGTTGCACGTACTTCGAGGATAATATAGACCTCAAACAAACTCAAAAGAACTCCAAAAGCTTCACTTTAATGGGGAGAAAAAAGTGAAAATATATGGTGTAGAAAACGGCTTTTTATCCCAGTCTGATTATCAACAGGGTGCCTCTTTGTCCAAGACATCATCGATTATACCTTTCCCCCCAGACCTGTTTACTGTAAAAATCTGTTTTCAGACCAATATGTAGTAGCAACAACAAGAAGAAGAAAGGCAAAGAAAACCGACATTTTACCCTTCAGGTACAGAGAAAAGGATCTATTAGTGGTAGGGGATGCTATTTTAGAAGCGTTACCACTGTCCCACTTATTCACTGGTCTGATCCATCCATCTACCTTTCAAAAAGCTGTAACAATGGCAGGAAGAAAAGCCTTTAGAAATATATGCGTGTCTTGCTCCTGTTTAATTGGTGTGTTGGGTGACTGAGCTCAAAAGACTTGTTCCTTGTCAGTCCCTGTCCCAGTTCCTGCACTGCTGTGAGAGACTGTCCTCACCATGTTCCTGCTGTGTGTAACACAATGCTCAAGCACAGCTGCAGAAGACTTTGGGTCCCTCTGCTGTATATCGCTGTCACTGACAGCAGGAAGGAAGATGAACTCTGTTGAAAAGCATAGATGCACATAGTGCCTTTTTTAACTGCAGGGAAGAGTGTAATTTATTTCTAACTGCAGTAAAGAATTTAAGTACTGTAAGGGCCAAAATCCCCAATCTGTTTAAGCCCTGCTCCATAGAAACCTGCTAAGGCTTTTGGCTAATTTTAAGGCTTCATGTTGCAGGGGCAGGGTGTGAGGGAGTTTGAACAGCATGAAGTTTGATCTGGTTTACCTTGTCCATCGAATAGTTCTAGAAGCTGGAAGTCACTGGAGTTCAGCACACAAATCCTGACCTTCCTTTTTACTCGAGCAAAAAAAACCCAAAAACAAATGGTTTGTGAATGAGACAAATAATCCTTACGGAGTCAGATCTGCTTTGGCTTTAAGGCAATTTTGTTAGTGAAGATTGTCCCTAGTGTGATAGTCACACTTGAAATTTACTTTGCTTAGTAACTTTGTGTTTACACTAGAAACCTAGAAGCTTAACCTTGCAGAAATCATGAAATTGCATATGCCCCTATTTGCACTTTTGGGATATTAATCCTCTTCTTGAATAAGGGCAAGAAAAAGTATACTAAGTTTCCTAGGAGGAAGACTGCTGTGAAAGTGAGCATTATTGCAATTCACATGCTTGAGTGATACATGACTACAATTTGCTGTGAACTCTGCAGCATTAGCAATATTTTCTTCATTCTGTTGTACTGAGATTTTATAATTCTGCTACTTTAAAGTCAATATAACATGACGGCAAATCAACCTATGGAATGGAAGCATACTTCAGTGCATACACTCATCCTTTTTAGTATTTGTAGACAGGGGTGCATCCCATTGGAAGTAGTTTGTGCCTATGTTGTGAAAAGCTTAATATGGGAAATTGAGGCACACACATCCATCAGATTACTTGCCTGCCCAAAAGCTTGCCCCATTTTTCAAATTACACCACTGCCATTGAATATGTATGATTTTCATAATGATGAATATTTAACAGCCCTGAGGAACTTCAGACTTCTACACATCTATCAAGTGATTCAAGCAGAAAGACTTGTCCTATCCTTGCTTGTGCCACTCTAAAAAGGGAGAAAGTTTGCTTTCCATGGCTCATCCAGTTCGTAATAGGCGAGCCAGTTTCTATGTAGGAACAGAACTGAAATCTTTTAATGTTCTCTATCCAGTAGTCAAGAGAAAGCATTGATTCTGGCTCTCTACTGATGTGAGCATGTGAGCGAGATTTGTTCTTGAGGCCGTGGTTACCAGTGCCATTCTCTAGTCACTCTTTCTTTCTAACGCTAACTCAAATACATTAGACACTCTTTATCATATCCCTCATCCTAGTTAGTCCTGAGACTATAATTTTGTTTTGTTCCTGACAATGAATTGCAGCTGCACAACAGAAGTGTATGGAAAAGGAGAGAACTATGAACGAGGAAGTAATCATGGAAGCACTGCTTCTTTAATTCCCCCCACATGCATCCCTGTCCCTCTCATCCATGCAGACACCACCTCACCACGAGGTCATAGGTGAAATTACTGTTTCAGGGAGCAGCAAGAGCAGGGCTGTTCTACGAGAAAAGGCAAACCAGCAGCTGAGGGAGATCACAGCACAGGCAGGAGCAGCATCCTCACCAACAGGCACAGTCCCACAGTACATCAGCTGGGCAAGCAGGACAGGGCTGGTGACAGTAACAGATTCCATCAACAGTCCAGCCATCCTCAGGCAAAGAACAAGTCAGGTCCAAGGTCAGACCAGGAAAGTGAAATAACAGCTCAGGAACAAGCATGGAAGCAGATACACCTACAGCATAGCTCAGGCCAGGACTGGGTGCCCAGGCCTGAGCTTGAATGGAGCTCCTGGAGCAAAAAGCAGAGGTTGTTTGGGTAGGGCTGGTGGGGCAACTGGTACACTGAGGACCTTTTGTCCTGTTGGTGCCTAGTGGTGTCTATTGGTGCACTGAGGACCCTGACACTACGAGTTGAATAGGGATCTCTCTTTAAAAGATGAGTGCTCACTTTCCTGTCTCCTCACACAGTGCTGGCTGGCATTGTGAATGCAGAGTTGCTGTTCCCTTCATTCGAATGAAATGAATCTGTTAAAGCCAGTCGCAGCCTGACCATTGCAAGCAATTTATGGTAAAGCAATTCTGTTGTTTTCTGAAGTGTCATCACAAGCCAATTTGAAATGCGGGTTTATCTTCCCATTTCTTTAACTGCTGTTTCCTGCAAATTCATAGGATAGAATAAATGAAGAGCACGTAGTAATAAATTACTCTTGTTGAGGCCTGCTGGGTGTCCAAAACTGCAGACAGAAAGAGATCATTGTTATGGTGACAGTGAAGTCAGTGAAGGATGAACCTTCCCCCACCCTCAACTATAGTCATGAAAATTCAGCTATCATATCTCTTTAGTCCATGATGTATGCCAGCTGCCACTCATTAAGCAGCAGCAAAGAATTTACATCCATCCCTACCACATCTGGTTTACTAACCAATGATTGGGAAGCTTTTCTAAAGGAAACAACTTGTTTCTACCCTCCTTCATGTATACAGCAGCTTGAGGCGGGGCTATCTTTTCTTCCTTAATTCCTAACTATTTATTTTTGAGGCAAACACATAGCTGACATTTCCAAACCACTCCAGTGTCTTCCTATCTTATAGGCTCTTCCATGGGCTGTTGCTAAACTGTCGTTTTAGACATTGCATCTTGGCTTCTACTCCACAGGAAACTTTGCTCCAATTCAAGACTAAAATATTAGGCTATTCCCCCAAAGAGAAAGTCCGTAGTTCAGTCAGATGCTACAGCTTAGTGATGAGTCCTTTCAGTTCCATACAGGAGAAGCACTATGGAAGTTGCTTATTAAGGAGAAGCTATGTTTTCTCATTTGGTGTCATTGTTTCGAAGTGCTATTTAGTCATGGGCCCTGTGTCTTGGGCCTGCCTGAGGCATTGCATCTAAAAAAGCTGGTTTAAAGCATACTTTGCATCAGATTCCTGAGAGTTAAAGTTGATCTGACAACATTCAGTGCCGTAACTGGTCTTCTTTGTATTCCCTATTTTAGCACATTCTTAGTAAGAGAGCTTTGTGATAATCTCTCCCTAATCCTGCAGAAACCTGGATTTTACTAGGCTGCCAAGGGCTATGATCTGTAGAGGCTGGATTTGGGATATAGATGCACTCAGGAGCATGGTCTTTCTTACACCTGATGGGGTCTTCCCAGGAATGATCAGTCTGATTCTCAGTCTATTATTTTTGATTCTTATTTTTTGGCTACTAAGAAAGTCTTTGAAATCAAGGGATTCTTTCACAGATAAGCCATGATCAATTTACAAGCCTATTGGTCTTGCTTTACCTTTTTGATGAGAAATGAGCCCCACTTCTACCTTCAGTTTATTGATCAAAGAGAAGGGGGCTGCCTGAGTTAACAGCACATCCTCCAAAATAAACCAAACATTCCTGTGTAGGTCAATACATTGAGACTTGTACCAGTTTGAACTAGACTGCAACTGGTGCCCCCAGAGCAGAGAGGTGCTGCATCTTTTTGTTTTACCAAGACATCTAATGTCATGGAAGAGGATATACATATTAACAAATACTTGGTGTTCTGGTTAATAAAGGAACTCATTTTCCATCATCCAAGGAGCAGACATTGATTTCTGTAAAAATCCAGCAATCTCTGACCCAGAGAACAGATCTGTTCACTATTCTTGACCTACGTTTAAAGGTTTTCTAAAAAACTGGACAGTCAGGGATTTGATCTTGAGTGATTAATGAAAATCAGAAAATAGTCGATCCCTAAGAAGGTCTGATAAGTATTTCACAATTGCAGCAGCATCCTCACAGACTTTATTCCGGTTGTTCAGTTGACATCTTTGAACTCCTTATTAGTCTCTGCTTTTTTTCTGTCTTGCCCATAACCATCCTGACTGAATCCAGGGACAGGCAATTCTGTCACTGTCTCTATTAAGCTCTCAGCATTCGTTTCTGAGTTACCACAACAACAAGGATTACGTGACAAGCAAATGAAGAACCAGTCAGATAATGGAGTTTTTAAAATGGGGATTACTGGTGCTGAAGATGTAATGGCCTCTTTGATGCTGTTACTATCTATAGCACAAATCCTTCTCAGTCTTTGGACTATTGACCTGACACACTGAAAAGGCTCCTTTGCAGCCCCTATTGTCCAAAGAAAGGGAAAAGCTTTGAGCTCAGACATCTTCAAGGCACAGGAAAAACACAAGGCCAAGAGATAAGCTTAGTAATTGGAAGGCATTTTATTTCTTTCAAGCACAATCCCAACGTTTTAGCAGAAACCGATATCCCGATTTTATCTGTGTTGCTTTTTCTCTAAGGTGTGCACTCAGTACTTTGTAATTTCTAAAGATATCCTGAGCTGATCTCCTCAAGGCCAGAGCAGCAGCCTTGCAAATCAGGGTCTGCTGAAAAGCACTGCCTAGTGAGATTTTGGGAAAAAGAGTTGTCTCTGACACTTTGACCATTGTACCTCTTAGAGAGTCTATAGGTCTCTCATACAGTATGACTGGATATATACCTTTACTACCCAAGAATAAACATAGCTGGATTTTGGAATAACTACATTGATTGTTCTTGGTTTGGGAGATACCAGTTAATGGCAGCAGAATAATTTGTAGAAAGGTGAGAATTTTTAGCCTTTGTCTTTAACGTAATGCTAACTCCCTGCAGAGCTGTTAATGTAAAGACAACCTGCTCTGTCTGAATTCTGCAAACATGAACTGTTTGTGCTTTCATCCAGAGACCTCTTGAGGTTTTTTACAAATAGTTTATCAGGTTCATAATATTGTGAGGAAGTAGGGGAATGCAATTCTCCCCATTTTACAGATACAAGGTGAAATTCTTTCCAGAATTAGGCAACATTATGCTTTATAGCAGAGTTGTGAAGACTGCCTGCAGATTCTTAACAAGTGTAGCTATGCTTCACACATGTACACACAGACATACACGCACCCTTGCTAGGTTCTCTGATTAGCCCCTGGTTTTGTGAGACCTCTGCGGGATATCTGGCAATTAGCAAGTGTTGGACTAGTTTCAATTTGCTCTAATTTATGTGGGTAAAAGAAAACTGAGGGGTGAGGCTGAAGGCTACACTTGTATAGAAGTTGCCTCCCTCAGTTTTGACTCTGCTCCTCAGCCACATTCAAGGACAGGCACATGGAAACTAAGAATAGTGGGACTCATTCAAGTGCCTTTTCATACAGATACCTTATCATTGCTGTCACCATGAGTCTCTGTTACATAGCAGATGCTGTCACTCGGTGCGTGAACAAGCCTCCCGCTCATGCTAACACATTTGTTGTTACACTGCCCAAATTCACTGAGGCCGGTGCTTCCTTTTTCTTGAATCGCCCATTGTTGCCTGTTTGCAACTAAGGACTCAAAAGAGTTGTCCAGGAACTTGAAGTAGATGAAGTGTACTTCTGCAGTGACTTCCCTTTCTGTGCTCCAGTTCTATATATCAGAGCTGTTCAGGCATTTGTGCTCAAGACCTTCATTTCCACACGTTTTGAACATTTCTCTCTTATCAATTGCACTGTTCATGTAGCAGCAACATCTCACTCTTGGGAAGCTCTCTTGGGCTTTAGCCTATGCTGCCTTTACTCCATTCTTTTTCCCTTCCTTCTCATTATAGCATTTCATAACAAACTAAATTTCCCTCCCCCCTTGTATTCAAACATGTCAGCTGTTGGTGGGTGGTTATCATGAGCCCTCAGTCATTGCTGAGCCAAGCTATACATCTTTAATTTTGTTAATTTAATCTTTCTTCACCAGTCAATCCCTGCAGCTCCCTAATCACTTGTGTTGCTCTTTTCTGAACTCCCTACAAAATCTGTCAATGTCTTTATGGTAATAAGGACCCTATCACAGAACACCATGTTATAGATGCAATTTCACCACAGTGGGAAAGAAAACATTTTACTGTTTCCTTGTTTCATAATACAATGCCACTGCAGATTCTCCCTCAAAATTGCTTTATTTTCTCTTCCTTTTTGCTGATATATTTTAGTGAAAACTTACCTCCAATATTCTGTTTATCCTGAGGCCTCAGGTCTTGCCCATGGTCGCACATGGTACATAGGACTTGGGGAAGTTACTGGCCTCAAGTTATTTGTAAGAACAATCCAACTTCTTTTGATTGTATTTTGTGTGTGGGAAGGACGATGGTCTTATTTATCAGGGCGAATAGAGCTTGTGGCAAGAGTCTCTCAAGGCACACCAGTTTAAATAGAACTAA
The DNA here is from genome assembly GCA_008711295.1 of Anarhynchus alexandrinus. Taxonomy (NCBI): domain Eukaryota; kingdom Metazoa; phylum Chordata; class Aves; order Charadriiformes; family Charadriidae; genus Anarhynchus; species Anarhynchus alexandrinus. The sequence continues at coordinate 1,716,211 of VUYV01000008.1, read as the reverse complement.
ATTCAGGTAATGAGTCATGGCTGGAGCTGAGAACAGGAGACAGGAACTCTGGTTACTAATTTTCTGCATCAACCTTTGACCTCACACCTCAGATACACAGGCACCTTCCCAACTGAGGAATGGCCCATATCTGAAACTGCTTGCTTTTAACTGCCCCTGGCAAGCTAAACAATCAGTTACAAATTTATGTTTATCTAGTGTGCAAGCACACCAGAGCTGGTTGTCTGCAAGCCCTGGAGGGAAAGCAAAGTTTATTCGCAAAAGCGGCTATACACATTCGAGACTGCACTGTGTGAACTGATCTGTTCAGATTGGAGCTGTTTTAGGTGTTATCTGTTACATAGATAGTGACAAGGTGAAACTGTGCAAATGGAAAATTAGCTGACGTATCAAAGTGTTGTAACAGAGAAACGGCATTGGTATATTGAATTGGGTTGGTGCTCAGGAGACCTTGGCCCTACACCTGCTTTCACCAGTGAATGACTACGTAGGCATATTAAATCACCTTCCCACCCTCATCCTCTCTTTGCTCTTGTCATGGTTTAACCCCAGCTGGCAGCTAGGACCAGCAGCCACTCACTCACTTCTCTTCCCCCCAGTGGGATGGGGAGAAGAATCAGAAAATTAAGGAAAATGTGTGGGTTGAGGTAAAGACAGTTTAATAAGTAAAGCAAGAGCCATGCGCACAAGCAAAGCAAAACAAGGAATTCATTCATTACTTTCCATCGTTCAGCCATCTCCAGGAAAGCAGGGCTCCATCACGTGTAATGATTACTTGGGAAGACAAAACGCCATAACTTTGAATGTCCTCCCCTTCCTTCTTTTTCCCCCAGCTTTATATGCTGAGCACAACATCATACGGTATGGAATATCCCTTTGGTCAGTCAGGGTCAGCTGTCCCCAGTTGTGTCCCCTCCCAACTCCTTGTGCACCCCCAGCCTACTCGCTGGTGGGCGGTGTGAGGAGCAGAAAAGGTCTTGACTCTGTGTAAGCCCTGCTCAGCAGTAACTAAACCATCCCTGTGTTATCAACACTGTTTCCAGCACAAATCCAAACATAGCCCCATGCTGGCTACTGTGAAGAACTCTACCCCAGCCAAAACCAGCACACCTCTCTGACCGTTTATCTAGAACACCTGCCCTTTAAAACAACAGCTGCCTGTCAAAGTATGCTTTGTGCAGTGCCTAACACAGCAGAGCCTGGGTTTAGCTAGGATTCTCCTATAAATCACCATAATGAAGCCTATCACAATAGAACCAACTACAGAAATAGAACAGAGTGATAACCCCCTCACTGAGTTATTTGAACTATAGTGGGGCTAAATCCCACAGAATCTGCTGAGGACAAGACTGGCAGCAAAGGGAATCCAAGTAATCTAAAACATGTATGAGCTAAGATACACTGGGACAAGAATAGACGGCCATAAGCTGGCTGCAACTAAAATTTAGGCTGAAAAGTAGGAAAAGAGCTTTCTAAGCATCAAGCCAGGGATGTTTTGGAAGAGTTTCCCACTAAGGAAGTTGGAGGCAAAAGACCTAACTTTTTGTACTAACTACAAAAAAAACTAACTAACTACAAAATGCCCTCTTTAAAGTTCATTAGTAACAGGATATAGGGCTTCTTCATATTTTATTAAAACATGGGCAAGTCATGAAGTTTAGGGACAGACTCCTACTCTACATCTTCCTTTCTCAAAGCTGTGTCAGTTCTTCATTCCTTCTCTGTTCTTTTCTAGCTTTAATTTCTACAATTAATTTCATTCAGTTAACTTGAACAAGAATCTAAAACAAATTTGTGAAATAAACTAAGCTCAGATCAGAGAGTTTGACTTGTCTATTCTAAATCTGAGAATCTGTGGCTTCACAGTCAGGAGTTTTAACAGGACTTTTGTCTGGAGCACATTGCCATAATGCAGGTAATTTGTCCCTTGATTGCATCAGTCCACTTATGGAAGTTTGCAACTTAAGTGTACAAGCAAATGCACATTCTTCACTATCAGTAGGAATCGAGCCTCTGCTCTCCTGCCTGCCACATTTGATTTATGCAGCCCGCTCCCTAGGACTTGCCTGTTTTCTTAAATAGGTCAGTCAATATGTAAAGTGGAACCTTAGCTAGTTATCGCAGGTGAGAAAATCGGTGCCTTGGGTTTCAGCACAATCTGCTGATACAACCTGGTGGGAAAATTACTTCAGTGTAAAAAGCCACTTTTGTGAAGGAACAAAGCAAAGAGGAATTTGAATCTACTTCAGAGTGGCTGAGAAACTCTGCTTGGTATCTGCCTGTCATTGTCCCACCTAACAATGCATTTGCTCTAAAGTATACAGCAGAAGAACAAGCCCAATACTTCTTGGACTGTAAAATTGCAGGAACTCTACCTGAGCAGATCAGTGTTACTCTTGGGCCAGTAACAGGTCTCTGAGAGGTCTGCTGGATGCAAAGTCCAGTCAAAGCCAATCATAACTTCAAGGCCCAGGCAACACTTTTTTGTAAGAGCTGGGTTTACAGCATCTTTTTCCAGAAGGTTTTGCAGGGTAATGCTGACTGGCAGGCAGGACAATCTTATATAGACCCCGCACTTGAAGAATTAAAACAATATGTGGAGTGGGAAATACAGTCTGAATCAGTTGTTTCTGTTTGAGGTCTTCCTTCAGTCTGTGATTCACTGCTTTGTCCTTTCTCACATGACGGCTTGTCCTGCAAGGCAAATCACAGTTCCTCTGTCCTTTTTTACAGGGAGTTACGTATGCTGCTGAAATTAGAGTCCTGAGACTCCTATAAAGGTACTATCTGATACTGCTCAGTCAGAGCCCAGTACAGAATGTTCTTCAGGGCATCCAGCACTTCTTTCTGAAAACATCTCAGCACCTTTCCTGGCAAGGAATCCCTTCCTGATGCCTCTACCTTACCTTGCTATTTTGCGTGTCAGAGCGAACCTGATCGAAAGGTTACTGCTACTGAAAAAGGGAAGCTGTATTTCCCCAGCTAACTCCTACACTCTGCTGCTTTTACTGCCTCTGGCTCTCATCAGGTGCTTTAATAAACAGATGTAGTCTACTAATCTGTCAGACAACTAAAGAAGCAAAACAAAAAAACCCTGCTTTTTCTGGATTAATGAATAGAAATTTTTGCATGGGAAGGTCCCAAGAGTGCAAGGAACGGGGAAGGGAGAGCAGAGCTGGAGGGTGAAGAAGACCTCTTTCAGCATCTGCCAACTGGCAGATCAGTGTGTGAAACCACAGCTGTAGTTTCATCCTATTATTTTCTGAAAACCTAGAACCAAATTTCATGGTTCAGGGAGATCTCTCTCCTAATTATGCAAAAATATCTAGAGGGTAATGATCACAGACCACAAAGCACATGAATGTAGTTTCCCTTGTAACTCCAGTTCTAGGTAAATTTTGGCAGAGTTCAACCCTTAATAGTGAGCATTCTTCTCCTGGGATGGAATCTAGGCTAGACTCATATATTAAAAATAAAAAAAAGAACTAGCTTGTCTCAGTGAAACACAGGGTGGTGACTGTCTGTACGTCTGTATTGCTGTTGGAACTTCAACATGTTATTCTGGATGCAGACTGTTCTTTCTGCTTCATCCTTAGCCTGGTTTCATCTGTCTGGAAATGGCAACTGCGAGGGTTTGATAAATAGATTGGAAGGTTGTCCAGCTTCACTGTGAGTGTCAGCCTCAGAAACTTGCTTATATAAGGAGCTTCTCGGTGATTCACAGCAGCTATCCCTGCCGGAGCTGCCAGAGTCGGCTGGGAGAACCATTCTCCTGCTCTCTAGTGGTAGAAGCACAAAAAAGACAAAAAATGTTGTTTCTTCAGAACAAACTCATACGTGCGTGCCTTGTTCTTGCCGCACAGACCTGAAAATGGCTGCCAAATTCCAACTGGGTAACTTGGAAAATGGAAGTATCTAAACTACCAAAAAAGGAACAAGAAATTGTTTACTCCGGTATATATGTATATGCGTAGTCTTATCTGAGAGTGTCAGAGCAATCATTATGCTGAATTGTGGAAGCTTTTAAAGTGAGAACTTTTTTGCTTTTCTAGGAGCCCGTGCAGGAATGATTTTGCAGAATGAAAATTTCTCTGCCATTAGCAGTAGATGGCCCAGGACACACATTGCTCCGTTTGGTTACAGTCAGTAGATAGCAGCAGTAAGCAGAATCCCCCACTTTGTGCTGGGACAGGCAGAGCAGCACCTGGTGAGAAACAGAGTCTGTTTCATGCCACAGTTAAACAGCCCTGTGGTGTGGTTCATTAGGGAATAAAAGTGGCGTGTGAGGCCGTCCTGCATGCTGAAAGGAAGTGGCAGCCTGTTGCAGAAGATGGTCATCAGCATTGTCTGCCAGGGGCATCTCGAAGGCCTCTCCTGGCAATTCATGGAAAGTGAGGGAGCTGTAGCTCCCTCTTTGGGAGAGCAGATGTCCTGTATCTAGTCATAGCTGATTTCTTGTAAGGGTCTCTAAGCAGGTGCATACTGTCTTTTCAGAGCCTGGAAAACTGAGAGATCAGTCAGTAAAACTGGAGGCAAAACTAGAAATGAAGTCCTTACCTACCTCCCTGCCTCTTATCTCAGGGGTGGCTAACTCATTGTTTAATTGTGGCTCACAAGTGTCCACTGAGGACATCAGCAGTATTACACATTGTCTGTGATCCCTTATGCCAGCATAGCCGGCATGAACTGTGCAGAGTGATCTGTGTAACTACCACTCCACCAGAGACTGGGGTCATGTAGCAAAAACAGTAATAGCAGGGAGGCAACAGGCTCATCGGCTGTCTGTCAGTTAAGGACACAATCCTTAAACACATACCTGCGAACACTTACCTATAAATATAGTTGAGTGCATATTAAATTAAAGGTGAATCTGGATTTTAAACATGTGAGAATTTCAGAACAGTGACGTGTGCTGGAGCCTGTCTACAGTCCTGTATAATAAAATAAACAAAAAGTTCCCTTTAAGGCTTGCTTTAACACGGGCAACTTAGAACAGATGAGTCAGTGCTGGAAAATTGCAGATTATTCCCTTCTCCTTCCCCATCCCGTGGAAAATAAGGAATATAAGCTTTTTCCTACAGTCACCTGCTGACATGTGAGTAGTACATGATTTGACACCTGGATAGGCAATCCTCAGCTTAACTGCCTCAGTTGCTGAAGTAACTATTTTAATCAGTGTTGCACAGCACCCTCTTCTGCTGAGAGGTGATGAGAAGTGGAAATCCCTGGTCTGTCTCTCTTTCCTGTCTCTGATAGGCATTTATGTACTGAAGAACAAGGTAAGTATAAAAACTCAATTACAGCAAATAGGGGAGAATCAATAAAGGAATGGGAAGCTGGCAGCCACACAGATGAGAGTTTATCTCTGCAGCAGAATCCTGACACACGACATTACAAGAACATAGAGTGCTCAGATGAGTTATGAAGATTGATATTTATGATGATGACTTGCAATTGTGCTATTTAAAAAACCCACCTATTTGGTAATGAAAACCTGCTGGCAAGATCTGATCAAAGAGGTGAAATTGCAGGAAGAGTAAAATAAGATCAGTAAATCAAATGCTCTAAATCATCAGTGAGGCATACTACAATTAGGGTTGAATTCAAGAAGGCAGAATTATTGGAATTGCAAGCATAAATCCATGTCATGCATGTGCTGCCACTTCTTCTGGGAAACACACGCTCACCTCTAGCATTTCCAGACTGACCTCTGTCAAGGGCAAAAAGATAACAACTGTCTCTAACGTGATGATTCCCATTGACTACAGAATGTTTCAGTTCAACAGAGGCTACGCAGGCTTTGAGGACCCCCATTTTATTACTTTCGGAAGGCTTTCAGATTTTGTGTCTTTCACATCAGCTTTCACATATAGTGCGTGATGTTCATCTGCAGAAGTGGCCCACCGTGCATACAGCTGGATAGGAGCAGAGAGACCAGGTGGCTGTTGGTGGAGACTCAGAGACCTTAGCTGACTTTGCCTGGGAGATTGTTCATTGTTATTGATCTGAAATGCAAAACAACCTTGAAACAGCAGTGCCTTCTACCTTTTCTGACTACAAGCCTTGTCTCTCTCTTTTTTTTTTTTAATTCCACTTGCTCTATTTGTCTTATTAAAAGTTCCGGTTCCGAATGATATACTTGCTAGAGTATGGTATCTGCAGCACATGAATCAAAGGTGAATAAGGCCCTCTGAATAATGCAGTACAATTTCTTGTGTACTGCATTATTATCTCTTTTCTTATACATTGAAAGAAAAAAAAAAAGTGAGACTATCTAGCCATAAATTTCCAGCCTGGGATTTCTTTTTTGGTCAGGGATGTCTACTTAGAACATTCATATCAGATGGAGATTGAAGCGAGTTGTTCCAGTTTCAATGGTCGTGGCAGCTGGTAGATCAGGTTTAGTGGAAACAAACATGTTTTGGAATGCATTTAGGGAAATGCTTAGCAAAAGCTGCTTTGAGTTCAGTGACAACAGCTGGATTTTGGTTTTAAGAGGCAGTGTTGAACGGGCACAAGTAGAGAGAAATAGCTTGTTCCAATGGACTGATTATGGGATGAGGAAATTAGGAAATCCTGTCTATTAGTGCCTGGCCTGCCACTGTTTTGCTGAGAGGCCTTGGTGAATTCTTGTAGATTCTCTGTAGTGAGCATCTTACTTATTTCATCCCATGTAGCATTAAAGCTTGCTTCAGTGAACAGTCACAAAGGCTAGCAGCTTGATACGGTACAAATGTGCCTTGCTTATAAAATTAAGCAGTGTATATGGTTTCCCTCTGTTAATTTTTAGTAGAGAGGAAAATACTGGTGATAGTCATTGTCCCAGCAGTGGGAGTGATAATATGTGTGAATTTCCTGTTCTCACTGAAGGAAAACACAGATCTAAGAGTGCCTCTGTCTAGTTTTCCCCTACTGCAGGAAATCCTCTCTCTTTGGTCCCTTTATAAAGAGGAACTAGAATGAAAGAGAGGATTTATAAGTAAAGAAGCCCTCAAACTAATTTGGATTTTGGGGGATCTTTAGCTTTTTAACTTTCCTCCTTTGTAATACGCTGCAGAATGGTGACTAACGATTAAGGAAGTGATAGCAAGGCTGTTACAGGTGATTAATTCTGGGTCCAGCATTGACTTTGTTGGGGTAATCTGGGCAAGGTAACAATTTTTCCTCCCTTTCCCTACACAGAAACTAGACAGAAGGTGCTGAAGTGAATTTGTACACCTGCAGTAAGTAGCATATTTGGTGCAAAGTAGAGTGAACTTATTTCAGTGGCTCCATGATTTTCATTCTGTGTATACTGAAAAACTGCTAGAGGGAACTTAGTAAATGAATGGTTAGTTATTATTCAGTCTTCAGAATGGCTCCATCCAGTTCTTTAAAATGCCAGTTTATTAGTCATTTTACTTAGCTACAAGGCATTAATAAAACATGAAAGGCTAAAGCTGACTTCATTGCATTTGGAAATCCATGCAGTATAGTTACACAGACTGGGAAATCTCATTATGTTGCCTTCATTTTCAACAGGAAAATGGACATTATGCACCAACAAAGTTTACCATTTGTGGGTTTTAATTTGGATTCACCATTAGGCCACGCTGCCTTACTCCCAGCAAGATATCTGCAAGAAGCAAAGAGATGACCCCTGAGAATCCATTGTGTGCTTTGAAGCAAGTTCATATTGAAACTGGAATTGTGATGGTCCAGCCTGGTAGAAGCTCTGAGTACTCAACCCATAAAACCAAAAAGTCTGCATGCACTCCCATTTCATGCGGGCACAAGCATCTGACAAGCATGTGTGAGCCCTCAGGGGATAACAACCCAAAGGCCATATGACACTGTCATTTTCCATGTAGGCATATTAGGAATTCAATCAAGAATATGAGAGAAGCCAAGGAATAGGAAGGAAAGGTATTATCTCAGCTTCAGGCACATGTGACTATGCCCCTCCAGGCTGATTTTAATCAGAATGCCAGAGCTGGCAGTGAAAAGTATCAGAAGTGTAAGCAAAACACAGAGCTTAATAAGGAGTATGGTACGATGTCAACAAGAAGAGTGTGGAGAGTTCTTGGCTGGCTTGCAAAGCTATGTAGAATCATAGAATAGAATCATAGAATGGTTTAGGTTGGAAGGGACCTTGAAGATCATTGAGTTCCAACCCCGCTGCTATAGGCAGGGACACCTCCCACTAGACCAGGTTGCTCAAAGCCCTGTCCAACCTGGCCTTGAACGCCTCCAGTGATGGGGCAGCCACAGCTTCTCTGGGCAACCTGCGCCAGTGCCTCACCACCCTCAGAGTAAAGAATTTCTTCCCAATATCTACTCTAAATCTCCCCTCTTCCAGTTTGAAGCCATTACCCGTTGTCCTATCACTACATGCCCTTCCCCAGCTCTCCTGTAGGCCCTCTTTAGGTACTGGAAGGCCGCAGTAAGGTCTCCCCAGAGCCTTCTCTTCTCCAGGCTGAATCTTCTCCAGGCTTCATCCATGTAGTGGGATAAGACTGTATGTCAGATCAAATAAGCAATACACAATTCAGTATTCTTGTCCTTTGAGTACTGTAACTACATGATATACACCTTCTGTGTAGACTGGGATTTACACAACCGAATGTTCAGACCCCAATTCTTACTGCAGTTCTGCTCTGGAGAGTGATTTTCTGCTCCAGGTAATGGAGCAGTATGTGTATGAGGGCTGTCTGATGTTTACAGAAGATATTGGCAGGGACAGAATGGGGATATTGCCAGTCAGGTGAAGGCAGTATTGCATTGCCAGGTGGGTGTTGTGGCAATAGTAGTGGCAGCTCTTAGAAAGGAAGAACGATCAATCCATTTCTGGTTTATAATACTGGTTTTATAAAGGGGACATGCAATGCTTGGCTACGATCCTATTAAAAGTGCAGCACAACAAAATCTGTGAATGGCTAGCTATTTTTCCCAGCTTATAAGGAAAGCTTTAATAGCCAAATAGATCCCTATAACCAAAACCAGAATCCTGAACTTCTGAGGACCAGAAACCTCCTACAGGACATGAACTTGGATAAATATGATCTAGTTCAGTCTACTTGGGAAGTGTCAAAGTGGCTTCTGTAAAGGGGAGTCCTAATAGTTTACAAATCTCTTGGGCATCTTTGAAGAGTCATCAATAAATGGAGTAAGGGTGATCTGATTTATACTGTCTATTTGAATTTTCAAAGGGCTTTGGCAAATAAGTTTTTGCGGAAACTAAGCAGCTGAAGAGGACAAGGGCAGGTCCTAGCATGGGTAAGGAGTCGGGTAGACAATAGAAACCGATGGTAAAAGTAAATGATCAAGCTTCACAGTAGAAGGATGTGCCAATGGAGTTCTTTAGGGATTTGTGCTGGGATGTAGGCAGTTCAGCATATTCATAAATGACCAGAAAAGGGTGTGAGCATTCTAGCCACTATTACTGGTCATTTGCTTTTCCAGTTTTCCAGATTTTAGTGTAGAAAGGAACATTATTAACATTTCCTCTAGCCTTCAGTGTGACATGAACTAGGACTAACACAAATTAATTGCAGATTCAAGTCTAGGATTTTTTATAAAGAATATATAATCTTGGTTTTAAAAACTCCTGTGACAGAGAATCTACGGAAAACTTCATCGTGTTCATCTAGAGGTTAGTTGCCCTCAACATTAAAAATTATTAACTTAATTCTGGCCTGAATGTGTGTAGCTTCCAGGGAGCATCGCTTTTGCAACTGTGTCTGCTGGTGTGAGGATTCCTCTGTGTTCAGGTCTCCACCTCTCTATGTGGGTACTTACAGATTATTATCAAATAATTACTTATACTTCCTTTTGCTTAACTAAAAAAGATTAAGCTCCCAGGATCTTTTCTGTTAAAATATGTCTTCCAGTTCTTTTCCGCTGAGAAGGATCTTCAGCTTAGATTTTGTGCCAACATCTTCTACCACAAACAGCAAAGGCAGTCCTGAGTACAGTTTATCCACCTCTTGAGAGTCTTCTGCACTGGGGAGGCTTTCCAGGAAAAGGGGAAGGGCAGAATCACCAAAGCAGCTCTGATACCACCCTTTTGTAGAGCAGGGAGTAAGTGCATGGTTGAAGTCTACATGTTCTAGCTAGCTTAGACTAATATAGATCTGCCTCTTGTGAAAAGCCAATGTAAGCTAGTGAAGTCTTCAGACTATTTAAATCACAGGAAGATGTTTTAACGAATTCTGTGTCAGCCCTAGGCTTGATGGGAAGATAAGTAATTTTGAATCTCACATTCTTTAGGTCTCACAGCAAGACTCAGTCTTCTCTATTCCACTCCAGTCTTCTCCACGCTAGAAAAAGTTAAGTGTTCTCTTGTACTGAAAAGTGTGGGTGGCAAACACCTGTTCTGAACCTTTTCCCCTGCTGAGAAGTTTGAATTTAAAAAAGCAACAACAAAATCATGAGCTTTTCCCCCCATTACTCATGAACTGGGTATTTTTATCACCACACATTTCTAAATAAATCCTGTCGCCTAATCCTGTTAAGTGAAACCTGCAAATCTAACAAGCACAGAAGTGGCTAGTAACGTATACAATTTTTCTTCAAGCAGACTTTGAACAGCAGCCTGTCGAGCATCCACTATGACATGAAGTTGCTCAGAAGGGGAAAGTGGTATTTGTTATTGTTGTTGTTCCTTAACCTTCAATGTTTCCTCTGGGGTACAGTATGCACTGAGATCTCACCAGCTTCAGAGTGCTGTTTAGTCTGACATCCCTCTATGTCAGACTATGAGAGTAGGAGGAGAGAATGATTGCAGTGTCTAGGTCTGGCTTGCTAAGCTACTTTATATATATGTATGTATATGTATGCAGGTTTTTTACAGCAGTAGCGAACAGAAGCAGCAAGCAGAAATAAATATATTTTGCTAGTAACTTCCTGTTAGACACTGTAGGAACATGTATATCATGGGAAGCTAAATGGACAGATGTCCTGTGTCACCTCAGGCAAGTCTCTTATACCAGACCCAGTGAAGGATATAGGTGCTTAAAGGCGTTGTGTATTGCAGCGTGTAACTCCTGGGGGCCCGACCAAGCCCAGAGTGGGTCACTGAACATTTCTGTCCTGTGCTGTAGTGGTTCCCCAGGGACTACGGGCCAGCCGGTGTGCTGAGCAGGAAGCAACCTAGCCATGAAGGAAATGCTGACAAAATCAAGTAGCCGCAAATTGCTTCTCGCCATCGTCTCACCCCGGTTGAGTCATGTGCGGGACTGCATTTGCCTTCACATCATCTAGAACCCGCTCATAAAGATTTAAGCTTTTTTTAAGAAAAAACAGAACAGTTCATATGCTTTTCTCCTAAATTGCAGCTGGTGAAGCAAATGCCACTTTCCTAATTCCCCTAGTGTCCCACAGGAAGCATCTTTGTGAAGTTGCTCCATTGAACAGAAGATTTAAAATTCCATCAGTTGGTAGGAGAGCACAGGAGGGAATATGATTCTGTCAGCTAATGGTTTAGGGGAAAAACAGGAAGGCCTGACTTCTGGTCCTGTTCCCAGGAAGGTTTCTACAAACCACAGGGGAAAGGGCATTGTCTAAAAAGAAGAGAGAGTCCAGGAAGCAGCATCTGGAACTGCTGTGTATTGTCCTGCCCTTGCATTAAACAGCACAGAGCAGTAACATTAGATGCAGTGTGAAGTTTTCTCATTGATTTCACTGAAAAAAACTTCAGCATTCACAGAAGAGCCAGGTGAGCAGGATCCCTTCCCCTCGCAAAAACACACACGCACAAACACAAGACTACCATCCACTGAGACAAATTTATACAATGATGAACTGATACTATCAAGGCAATGGCCTCAAGTGTCTGTAGAGCTTTGTTTAAACTCTTACACAAAGGTCAGCGGAGTGTTGAAAACAAATGAAAGCACAGGCTGCGAAAATTAATCAATGGGGAGTCCCTGGGTGGACTTCTAGAAGTGCCGCAGCGTGAGGCAGGGCTGGTCACTCGCTGCCTGGGCTGAGCTGAACACAATCTTGCAGCTCAGCTCCAGGAGCATCTGAGCATCTGACATTGTTTAATTGGGGCCGGCTTGTATGGCAGCGTGGAAGATAAAAAGTTAGTTAGTCCTTAGTCTCTGTGCCTGAGAACTAGGGAGATGCCTGCATGACAGCCACTAATTAATACAAGGGCTTACAGTCTGAATAGATGTGGCTGGCAAGGACCATCCAGGGAAGGAGAGGCACAGATATGAAAACACTGAATGAACCTTCTGCCTCCACCCTTCTGGGTTTACTGGATATTTAATCTTTGTCAAGTGTACAGCACTTGCATATCCTTTTATTAGGAAGTCCAAATATCATTTTATTATTAGCCACTTGGGTAATACATTGGTTCCTAAAATACCATTTAAAAAAGAGAACAGGAAAAGTGCATTTTCTCTTTTTTCTCTTCTACACATACAACTTTCTTGTTCCCAAAACCAGCAGGTTTTGCTTCAACTGTCAAAATAAGGAAATTCACTTTTTGGTAAAGATAAGGTTTTCAGAATGTCAGCTTAGTTGGTTGAGAGCAAGAATGACCATAAAGAAGCTTATAATAGAAGCTCATACCCTCCTTAATTGTAGCATTGCAGCACAACTTTATCATACAGAAAGGCAAATGCAATGCAGACAATTCTCTCCCTGCCCTCTTTCCGCGTCCTTGGTTCCTTCTCTTCTGCTTTGGATCCACCCTTCCTTGTCTTTTTTCCCTGCTCTAGCTCCTCTCAACAAAGCCTTCTCTGAAACTAAACAAGCGAAAAGGAAATGCGCAGCGCTGAACTGGCATTTGAAGACCATGAGAGTGTTTACTCTACTGCTGTATTCTGTTCTTCTGTTTGGACTGAGACCTGACTACCTTCCTCTGTTGGGGCTTTGGTAGCAACAGAATTTTCTAGATGCTTCAGTAACACTTATAATTAAACAAAAGTAACAAATGACAGACAGAGGCCCAAATTGGACCTAGAGTGCTTGTTTGATCCAGAATTGAGGTAAGAGCTTGATTAGCAGAAACACAAATGTGCATGTGTAGACATAGGCATGCGCAAACTCAGGAAATAATCTCCAGATTTAGGATAACCACAAGATCTTTCTGGTGTTGAGTGGGTTACATGCAGTATCACTGAAGGGCTGGTTTCTAAAAGCAAAGCCCAGAGAGAGGAGACCTTTATTTTAATCTTGTAGAATTATTTGTAGCCTTATCAACTGAAGCCTCTTCCCTTTCCTTTACTTATCTACTGGCTCACTGAGGCACTCGGCATTGCTGACAGTTGCAGACACTGCTGCTGAGCAACAGACATGGCGGTGGCACAAATCACTCTGCTCTTGCAAGATAATGGGAATGTCTTGAGGACTCAGACTGGCCTAACCTGGTTGCTTGTTTGTAGAGGATATACGTATGCCAGTAAGGAATGAAATGCAGACAGAAATACTCTATCTCCCTTGCCTTTGGCCTTGTTTTTATTGGCAGTGAAATTCTACTGCATTGAAGTTGCTGAGTGGGAGGGAAAACTACCTGAAACATCCCTCTGTGGGTAGCAGCATGACCAGGGGTATCAGTAAGGGATAATGATAAACTAGGATCTTCTGCTTGAAGCTCTTCTACTGTCATATTGTTTAGACATGCTGGCTAAGCTAGTTTTTGCAATTTTGCTATCTTCAGGAGTTCAGAAATCATGAATAAGCATGAAAATGCCTGAGTTTGTTCTCCAAAATCATGACTTTTAGCTGCTTACCTGAGGAAATAAAGCTTATACAGTCATGCATTGTATCCGTCAGTCTGTCAGTTCCCGCCTACTAGTATTTGAACCTGTTTGATAGTTTAAAACAAATTTGACAGAGGGATTTTGTCTCAAAGATAGTATCTTCCTACATGTTTGTGAAAGTAGGTAGCTGGAGTAAAGAGAGAATTCCTGTTGAGTCATGGAGTCGTAGAATTAAAGGATAATTTAGGTTGGAAGGGACCTCTGAGAGTCTTCTGCTCAAAACTTCTGCAGCCTACGGCACTGGCATCAATAAATTACTACACATCAAGGAATCCATATATGCCAGTACAATTATGAATTATAGAGGAAAAGTTTTATTGAATGCTGCACATTAGACATAGGAGACTCTAGTCACAAGGCATAAATCTATGGGACATTTCTTTCATAGACATTTTGTTCACAGAGCATCTTGTTTCTAATTAGTCTCTTGTTTCAAATTTTTAAATCTTCTGCCTGTTTTCAGCAATTTGCTGCAGGGAGGCATTGTTAAGATACATCCATTAGGATTATGAGTTCTTAAGTCAGAGCTGTATAAATGTCTGACAGGTGGTATGGCTGTGAAACTTCGGTTTGCAGTTGCATCTACAACATGATGTTGAGCTCGTTTGATTCACATACTGAGGAAGAGAAAGGGTTAAAGTCAGCCCTGACAGAATTTAGATCACTGGGAGCAGAGTCTAGACTTCGAAAAGTTGGGGGCTGCCATTACTGTTGTTGGAGACAATAGCACATTTACCATCAAATCCAGCACTGCACAATAATAAAAAATAGTACAGTTCATGTAGACAGAAGATACATCGGTGGGGACAGACTCATGAAGAGGGATCCATTATTCTTTGTGAAGCTACAGCTCATTAAATGCTGGTGAAAGGCACTATTTTCAGAAAGAGTCGTTTGATAGTCACTGAACTGATCCAGTTTGAGCAAACCTCCCAATGCTGTCTCAACCCTCTCCTGAATAATTCCAGATGAGGGTAGAAAAATAAGCTAGTGCTCAGTTTTTAAATAGAAATTTGATGGAAGGCATTTGGAAGGCAAATTTTATTGAAGTCTAAGATACAAGCTTAATATGAGCATCTCAGTGTGAATATTGGAAAATTCACTGGTAGAGTTTAGACCATAATGTAAAAATGTAGGTACTTCGTAAACTAAAAGTAATTGTGACTAAATCATATAGTTGCTCTAATCTCAGCAGCTTCTCAGATTCTATGTAATTTCTCTTCCTCATAGCTTCATACCTGTTTACCTGTCCCTATTTTCCTATTTCTATTACGTTTTCTATTCTCCAAGCGGCATATTAAAGGTCCAGTGGCACGATGCTCATGCTAATCAATCTGTTTCTAGCTATGATTTGTAGCTACTTGCTCCAGTGAGGATTATCAGCTTTTGCAAAACATCTAAACATCCTGAAAATCTCAGTTTTATTTTCTGCATAGTCTGTAACTTCTTTCTGTGGATACCAACATGGCTGATTCTCTGGATAACATTACCTTTTTTGCAGTCCAGAGGCAAAGCTGTTTGTTAGTTATAAGCACATTCCCAGCAACCCCCCTATATCCTAGACAAGTGCTTCTATTTTCATCTTGGTTATAAGGGTGAAGAGAGTGGGATTGCCCCAGATTTGTTTACCACTGGAAGCTGGAATGAAGATTGCTTTCCAAGTATTTCCTGATCCAAGCTTTCCTGTCCTGTTGCCTATCTCATCTCCTGCCAGGCTCCACAGTCCGTTGTTGTTAAGGATCTGTTTAGTATTTCTCTAGTCCCACTGATGGACTTTGAAGTGTTCTTTCTTCCACACCAAAACAATTCTTGCACAGCAAAAGTGGACTTCTTCCTTCCATTCTGGCATCCAGCTCTGTGGTATTCTTCTCTCCCCTGCCCTCTGGGCTGACTCCCCAGACTCCTGCATCCTGGCATGGATCTCACTTCCCATTGCTCAGCTGTTTCCTTTATCCTGGCCAGATGCTCAGGTGCCCTCTTCTCTGTGCCTTAAATAGGTTTCAACATATGTTCCAGCAGTTCAATCCCCTCCCACTTTACAGTTTCTATAAGGAACTTGGTAGAGCAATGAGAAAGCACTGGCTGAATTTCAACGAGTACAAGTGTGACAGCACACCTGGGTAATTAATAGCAGCGACGGGGAGATAGGATTTGTGTATTTATGGTGATTATTTCTCTGTTATCTTCTAGGTATGATAAAAGCTGCAGAGGCAGCAAGTGCAGACTCTACCACTAAAATTCTGAGGTAGAATTTCCCTGTTTTGTAGTGTTGAATATTTCATGAATTTCAAATGCCAATTATGAGTTACTTGCTGCCTGCTACAAACAATAGGCAGCTTTGAAAGGACTTGCTCCCATTCTTCCAATCTATACCACATATTTTTTGACTCCTTTTTTATCTGAGAATCCAAGGGTTCAAGGGTGATGACTGAAACTCTCACCCAAGCAAAGGTGGTCCTAACAGGCCAAGCTTGCATTGCTGCTTTCTGTACTCTGAGCTAGAGGATATCAGTTTTTATGGCTCTCAGTCTATTCTTCTATAGTCGTGAGCTCATTAGGAATACGATTTTTCGCATTTGCATTGCTGCACTGGATTTTTATTAAAATAGCACCACATATATATGTATGTATATATGTATATATGAGCTGGCAAAATCCCCTAAGAAACAAATGGATCTTTGGCTGCTTCATCTGCATTCTCCCTACTAAATCCATTCCCTTTGTATCTATGCCAAGTCTTGGAGCAGTATCTGACAAACATTGTTAAAAAGGAGATCATTTCCCTCAAAAACTGTTCTCCCTTTCCCTGGCAGGTGGGTTTCTCTATACCCTCTTTGAATGTACCATGCAGCCAATGACAGGCAAGACTTAGTCCTACAGCAGGCCTAGATTTTCTGAAACGTTCTAAAAATGTGCCTATAAAGGTTCATTTGCTGACATGGAAAGCACTGCCATAATGCTGACAATAAATAATGTCCATGATAGTAGTTTCATACCATTAGACAAGGATAATTCCCAGCCTCCTGCACTTAGTTCTTGGAAGGCTCTCAAATAAAATATCATTACTTTGAACTTCTCTGGACACAAAATTGTCATTACATTTTAAGGACTTTAAAACTTTCTCTGAGTTTGGTACCTGTAACTCCTGGAGCCAAGTTTTTAGAAATGTTTAGGAACCCACACTTGGAGACAGAGCGACACAAGAATGCACGTTCTGGCTTTTAGGACTTTGGGCTACCTGCTTTGGGCTATCTGCTAGACAAGGCCTAGATTCGATAACAGCACTTAGGTTCTTATTTCAAGTTAAGCATTTTCTTTTTTTTTTTTTTTCAAAATAGGACTACGGTATTTGCTATGATGATGTGCTCAAAAAATTGCTTCAAAGCAGGAGTGATACTGAAGTGAAGCTTAATGCTTTATAGTTAGGTTTAAAGAAAACAGACGTGGTCCCAAAAAAATAACTTAAAAACCTTCTCTCTGAGGAATCGTATGCATCATATATAGACTGGACACCGGAGGGTGGGAAGTGCTAGCCAGAATTCTGGGCTGGGGGATATCTGCATGCTTCTGGAATTGTGCAGCAGTGTGCCAGTCAGCCTGACTCAGTCTTTGCACCTGATAATTTTCTTTTCTAGCTACAGAACTGATAAAGGAACATTCTGCTGCTTGGATGCTCTGTTGTGTTCTTTCCCCACTTCAGGGCTGTAAGAGAATCTCATTTGTGTCATCAAATAGGGCGGCACTCAGAGAATAACCCTAGAAAGGCCAGGAAATAAAGAGTGTGGGTATTTTCCAAGAGGCAGCTAGAATACCTATAGCTGAAAGAGGACGAACAGCTTGATTCCTTGAGCACGTCCTTCATTGCTCTGTCATTCTCTGGGAACATTAGGGACTGTGTTTAAGAAGCTGCATCAGTTTCAGATGTTATGCACCTCATTAATCAAAACGCATCCTTTTGGAAGGCAGTTGATTGCAGCTTAGGCACAGAAGTGCTTACACCTCAGCCTCCCTAGTGCCTGGAGGAGGGAAGAAGAAGAGGAAAAAGACCTTTAATGTTATCACTGGCTTAGTTCACATTATCTAATCTACAGGAGCATTTAAAAATCAACATTTATTTCCCCTGAAAAGCTCATTCTACCAGAAATTTTTATGAAAATAATAATATGAAATAATATTTGCACTGGGTAGCTTCGCTGTAGAGTATTTCAAATGAGTCACAGCCAGTTTAGGTTGTGCCAGGAGGTGGGAGGAGAAGAGTGAAGCAGGTGAATGCATCAGAGAAAAGATTCAGGAGAGCGAGCGAGAGAGCAGGCAGGCAAAGATGAGGAAGCGTGTGCTGTCTGTGTGTATGGTGAAGTCACTGCTGAGGGCTGCATTTCCTTGAAGTGAGAGCTTAAGCAACATCCTACTGCTTTACATGGCGTAGTTACCTTAGGGCGGTGACAGGTGACTTCTGGAAGGGAAAAGGTGAATATTTGCTTATGAAAGCAGAAGCGCGGGGATTGGGTGAGGATTTCCTTGCTGCTCACAGTGGGCATTCGTTGCCTGCATTTAGCCTCCCTGCCTGTCTGCGCAGTTCACGTGGTTTCCTTTTCCTAGGAGGTATGATTTTAAATGTATAAAACAACAAACATTCCAGAAAGCCTAGGATATTGAATGTATGCAAAAATATATGCAAGCAGTCTCTCATATGGCTAACCAGATTCTTAATTTAACTCCACTGGTTTCAAAGGCATTTCACTAGTAAATAATTTGAACTAGTTTATCAATCTAAGAGCTTATTAAACATAATGGAATAAACAGCCATTCTCAGAGAAGCATAGGGCTGGACTGATTGCCACCTCTTTTCCCTCTTTCCTCAAAAAAAACCTCTCAAAGAACAAAAAGTAGGGAAAAGCCTGATTTCAGCCTTTTTTTCCACTGCTTCGGCCTCTATTCTACGAGGTGCATTGCAGCCAGCAGTGATAGGTAGAAGGATTCCCACCAGGAGCCGTTATTTTCCCAGGACCAACCTCCTGGCAGACAGGCGAGTGGAGGGTGAGCCACAGAAAGTGCTGACTCAGGTGCCCACCGGGAAGTGGGTTTCCCCGTGCCGCGGGAGAGCCCATGCATCCCACACGCTCCTTCGCCATCCCAGTCCAGCCTCCCTCAATCCGGTAGGGGAGCTCTTGAAGANTTTTTAAATATTGAATGACTTCTACAGATCCAACCCCACAGGGGAGAAATAGTGTCTAAGGGGGGAAGCAAGGCAGCGAAAAAATAAGAAACCTTCCAAACCTTCGGTGGTTTGCAGACAGGTACAAAACACACCGTGTTTCCCAGCAGGCAAACTTCTGCTGGAAAAGACAGACACTTCCCAAGCCCCTGCTTTGCATGCAAGTGAGATTTTCAAGGTGAACCGCTGTTTTTCCTTTAGGTTTGGATTCGCCCCTTCCCACAAACCCCCTTCTGTGTCTTCACACGCAACAAAGCAGCCACAACTCCAGAAGGAGAAAGGATCGGCAGCATCTAAGAGAAAAAGGAATCTTCCTGCTCCTATTTTTTTTTGTTTAATGTTTATGATGCTGTTATTTTTAAATTCGCGGCCGCCCGGCAATTCCGTGCCCTTACAGCGAGGATGGCGTTAAGCCCGGCGGTGTCGCCGAAAGCCGAGCCGGGGGTGGCTGTGGCTCCCCGGCGGGAGCTCTGCAGCGCCGGGGCGGCGCGGTGCCCGCAGCCCGGCGGCGGCGGCAGCCCTGCGGCGCCCCTTCGGCCACGCACACCCCCTCGGCAGCCAGGCGTTGCCCTTTTAAGAAGCCCGGGTGCTGGTTCAGGTAGGCAGAGCCTGTGTGCACTAGTCGCTCCTATGGCAACCCAATAGAATGGGATCGCTTCATGAATATTCCCAGGAGCTGGGGCTGCATGAGGAATAAGTGATGACAGTGATGTAAGCAAGCAGTGGCTGCTGCAGGTTGCAGTTCATTGTGTTATTGGCCGGCAGGTTGAGGAGTTTGAGGCACCCGGGCTTGAGCTTCGCTTTCCGGATGATGTCTGCCCGCCGGGAGCCACGGCACATTTGCATCTCGAAGCCAACATGGCAAGGCGGCTGCTGCTGCCGCTGCCGCCCTCCCTCGCCTTCCAGCCAGAAGTGTGTGGCTCTCCTCTAGACTTCTTGCCCAGTGCTCTGGATCTGAGCAGACAGGGATTGCAGTAACACTCACCGAGGGGGAGACAAGCAGCAAGTAGCCAAATCGGGACAACGGAGGAGTCGAGGGGAGGGGGCTTTTTTGCCTTCCCTCTTTTTTTTCCCCCTTCTCTTCTGGATGCAGAGCCCGTGTTTTGATGCAGAGCCTGTGGATGCCACAGTCTGGTAAGGAGATGACACGCCAGTCTCTGGTCCTTTCAGCCCCTTGAGCTGGGGGCAGGGGCCTGGGGGCAGTGACGGTTCCCTTCCTCGGGCAGAGCGGGGGGTGTCTCTCCCTCTAACTGAGCAGCAGCAGCATCGGCCATGGACAAGCTGCCCCCCTCCATGCGCAAGAGGCTCTACAGCCTGCCCCAGCAGATAGGACCCAAGGCGTCGATCATGGACGAGGAGGAAGACAGCGACAAGGACACCCGGAGGAAAAGCATCAGGCTGAAGCCACTGCCTTCGCCCTCTGCTGGGAGCACCCGGGCAGTCGGGGGAGACCCCGGCAGAGGGGGGGACCCCGGCCTCCTGGAGACGGAGGCAGGCAGCAAGGGCGCCAAGACGAGCACCAACGGGGACTGCCGCCGCTTCAAAGGGAGCCTGTCCTCGCTGACCAGCAGGCACCTCCACGACGCGGCCGAGGAGAAGAGGCTGATCGGCGGGGAAGGGGAGCCGGCCTCCCCCTGTGAGGACAAGAGCCCCCCCGGCAGTGGGGAGCTGGAGCAGGGACTGCCTGCGCCCCCACCACCAGCATCCCCCCCGGAGCCCCAGCAGCAGCCCGCCCGGGCTTGCTCCTCTACCTCCATCAAAGTGGAAGGAGGTGGAGGGTGCGACCAGATCACCCCCGATGAGGAGCAGAGGCTGGGCCAAGCCGGTTTCATGCAGAGGCAGTTCGGGGCCATGCTCCAGCCGGGGGTCAACAAATTCTCCTTGAGGATGTTTGGCAGCCAGAAGGCCGTGGAGAGGGAGCAGGAAAGGGTTAAGTCTGCCGGGTTCTGGATCATCCATCCCTACAGCGACTTCAGGTACAATCCCCCCCCTCCTGGCCCACTCAAAGCTAGCTGGCTTGCCCCTTCCCCAGCCATGTCCAGCTCAAACCTTCCAGCACAGAGCACACACCCAAGCGTAACTTTCCTTGTTCATTTCCTCCTGGTCAGAGGAGCTGAAGGACACATCCGAGATCTGCTCCAGCCAAACAATCTGCAGGTTTCGTTTACATTTAAGCTTAATTTTAGTGTCCCCACACTATTATTAATTTTAAATTGTGTTTTTAAAACAATAAACGTTTTCGCTTTGGCTTTTTATAAGGGTAAGCCTCCCCGTAAGTTCAGTGTAGATGGGGAAAAATGTACCCACCTGATGCACAACTCTAGACTAAAAGCATGGTGTCTGCTGCTTAACTAGTCCTACATCTCTTGTTCGGCACATATGGTCTGCCTGATTAATGTTTCAGTTCCCATCTTCGTGCCTCAAAGTCCTCTCCCTTCTTCCCCAAGAGTTAGGGAAGGATGTTGCTACTGTTGCTGTTCTGTAGGGCTTCTTACTGCAGCATCACTTGTCAGGAATTGGTATGTGCAAGGGATAGCAGCATTCATTAAGAAGGAACTTAACACCTTCAGAGTCTTACAGAGAAAGATTTTCTCTTTTGCATCTGAAGATACTTATTTGCAAAATTAATTTGGATAGGGAATAGTTAACATTGTCTTTATGAAAAAAATGTTTTTTTTTTCACTCAGGCAGCAACATTTCCATGAAGGTTAATAAGGAAATTCACTTGTAAACCCTAGAGCCAATTTTTGCCTAGTTCTGTGTAGCAGAGGGATTGTGTTTGGGTATTTCTAAGTATTGTCTACTGCACAGGTGAATTGTCCTCTGCAATATGTATGTAAAGTACTGCAATCAATAATTAATTACTTAGTGCAATCAATGGCTAAGGTTTATTGCTTCAACTTTAATTACAACAGGCTTACATGTCACATTTAAAAGCATGCAGCAGAAGCATATTATTCGAACACATATCTATAAAAATGTATGATTTTATTGAATTCTTGGACTTTTCAAGAAACCTTGCCTTATTCCCTAAAATACAGTCAGCAAGATAATTGCAGGAAGGAGTGGATTTGGGTGCCCAAAGACAGAAAGGACAGAAACCTCTCAACACTACCTTTTAGGGATTTAACAAGCAGTCCACATGCTTAGAAGATTCAGCACTGGCACTGAACAGATTCCTTGATATTTGCTTGGATTAACAAATGTTATTAGAAGGCTATGTGAATTGGAAGACTGCACTGTCGTTTAAATTCAGGGCATTCAAGTGTCCCAAGCACACAGCTGACCGAGCATATGAGGGTTTCCAGCAGCTACATCACGATACTTAGTCCTTGCAAGTACAATCTTATTCAAACCCAGATTGGAAAGAGTATAAAATTGGCTGCCAGTTGTGACTGATCAAGTAACACCTCACAAACACAGTGCAATATGAGAGTGATTAGCTTTAAAAAGAACAAAACCAATTTCATATTCTTGGCTATAGATCTTTGTATTATTTGCCACAAGTCTGGAGTTAAAAACTAACTACTGTGCTTTGTTGGGTTATTCTAGCAAGGTGTTCTCTGTGTGTCGTACCCTCAAGGAATTTTGGATTTAGTCTTGATTGTATTTGGATTTATGCAAAAGTAGCGTTCAGTTTGCATATCTTTTATGTATCTGTATAGTGAATTTATTCCCTTCCATCTTTCTGACTATGTTTTCAGCATAGAACCAGACTGGCAAACTTCAGTAAGAGGATTGTAGCAGTAGCTGAGGTCACCACCTTGCCCAAGGTGAGATGGTCCTAAGAATTTATTTTTTTAAGATTCCTAGCGAACCACTGCTTATTCCTTAAAACAGCACGATCCTCGGCTATAGGGCCACTACTAGCCTTATGCAAAGGAATGAAATATGCAGGCAAGCTAGACTCTCCCAGGCCAGATGATCGCACTGAGTCTGCTAACACTCAGATGTTCGTATGTATGCAGATATATATGAATGCATGTATGGCTCGTTAGTATTAATAATAAAAACCTGCCCTGACGTAGCTTTGCATTTGTGCAGAGAAAGCATAGTGAGTTGGATATCTGTACCCTGGTGCAAGACACTCTCTGCTTGGGGTCAGATTCCAGGTAGGCTGATATCTTGCCACTCTGTGTTTCTTCTAAATTGATGCTAGAAGCCTAGCACACAAATACGTGCTTTCTCCCTAATATTATATATCAACATCACATGTGGCAGCGGTATTGATTATACAGAGAGACATCTGAAGAAGCCAGAGGAGTTGGATGCACTACTGTATGGTCAGTACGTACATTTTCTGGGGAACTTTGTTCACCCCTGTTTCTAGGTCACTTGCAGTGTATCTGAATATGACTGCCATTTAGACAAAATGCATGGGCTCCCGTGAAAAATGACCTATGAACAACGACTGCCTTGAAGTAGAAGAGTGGGAGCTTTCCCAGATTCTGTTTGGTTTTTGTATTCCCTCCTTCTCTGAATGCTACTAAAGCATCTGTCTTGGAAACAACCCACATGAATATGAATAACATTTTTTGACCTCTGAAATGCAGCATATTGCACCAAAGAGCAGATATTATCAAAATATTTGCAAGAGCTATATCCTTGACCCAAAGGACTCTATTTTCTGCTCTGCAAATTACGCAGTGTAATGCGTGATTGCTCCTCGTTATAGATGGGTGCAGATTCTGGAGCGTCAGGATCTTGTAAAAGGCGTGAGTCTCAGAGTCTCCATTATCCTGCACTTTGCTGTCACCAAAGCTGTGCAGCAGCATTTGGTGTACAGCTTTCAAGTTAATAAATATTTAGACCCAGATTTCTTTTCTGTCTTTGGAGAAACCAGTTTCACCTCTGAGAGTGAGATGCATCTCCAGGCATTTTGGTAGAGCTCCAGACCTCAGGACTCCTGTCTCAGTACAGCTTGAGATGTGAAGTTTTGAATGGAACACTCCAGCCCTATTTACTGGAGCTTGATTCTACTGCGAAATGACATCAGTGTAATTCCTCTGACTTCATGGAGTTGCTTCTCCTTCACACTGCGTGAGAGGTGTTCCTCTCTTAGAATAGAACAGAGGCTTTCATCATAGTCTCATTAAATTATAATTTTAGCATCTAATATGGCTAATTCCAGTGGCAAATCTATGACCCTCCAAGAGTAAAGCAAAGTAATATAGATTAAGGCTTTGTTGATTTCTGCTTTTAGTCCATTGTGAGGGGAAAAGACACCAAATGACCTTTATAAAAACCAAACTCAGTGCTCCTGAGTACTCATGACTAATGCAGTGGACTAGTTCTAGAAGCACTTAAAAGGTGTCTTAGCAATTTCTAATGAAAAGAAGAATACTGGTTCCTATTCTGAGGTGGAGATGTATGTGCTAGCAGCTTGAGTTTATTTGCATCTGTGGTTGATCGCACATTGGTGCAGAGCCAAACTGTATTTCCTAGATCAAGATTTATCTGTGACTTTGAAAGCTTTTTCACTGGGTAGATAGAATTGTAATTTATTGCTTAGAGGAAGCATTGATCCAGTACAATTGGTTTAATAAAAAAATTCCAGACAAACAATGATCTATCTAGTTTGTAGCTGACTGAAGCATATTGGTTGTAGCTGCTATCCAGAATGGCTTGCAAAAAAGTGTAGCGTGCTGCTTTTAGAAAGGCCTGAAAACAGATACACTATCTGAAGGACCAAAATAGTCCAAACAGTGGATGTAAATAGAACTGCACATTATTCACTGCCCAGTAATCTATTAACTTCTTCACAGAAAAGAGAAGCTGCTGCCTCCTTGAAAACAATGGAAAATATTCCACTCAGTAACAGTCCCATCTTCAGATTTTAGAATTGTTCTTTTCACTGCTCTCCCTTACTTGTCTGCAAACAGATCCTTTTTTTCATTTGCTTCCTCTGCCAGAGCTCCCTCTCTGCTTGGAAACCTGGGGAGATTTCTGTGGCACCAAAAGAAATAGATGCTCAGGTGCGATGTATAAGGTAGGGGAATTCCTGAAGAACAAAATCATTAGCTTACCTTCATGCTGCTCCAGACCTCTGAGCTGTGTCATTCAGACTGCATTCTCGCGGGGAATCATCAGTGGGATTTACTAATTACAGTACTAAATACTGAACCCAATACCAGGGGTGGGATTAAGCAAAAATGGGAAGGATGCGTGTTTACCTTTTCCACTCTCCCGAGTAGAACTGATTTCCAGAGTGCCTAACGGAGTGCTGCTCTGTCTGTGGAGACTGTTTTCATTTGTAAGCTTTTTGTTGTTTTGTTAGAAGGGTAAACGATTTGTGAAGCATACAGCGCTGCTCACTGACTTTGGCAGTTCAGTTAGGTGGGTGTTGCTCTCCCTGCTCTCAGACAATAACGCCCTTTTCTTTACCTGCTGCCCAGAATGCTGCTTCTTGTGCCAGCCTTGTTTCATGCCTGTCCACATTCAGAAGCTGCCCACAATGGCAAACTCTGATCTTGTGACTTGCCCACTGCTTACAGCAAAGTAAAATGAAAGCTACCCATTATGTGAGTCTTATGTCCAGCAAATTCAAATTCTGGTTCAGTGAAACCTCTGCTTAAAGGGAAAGGTCGGGGAAGCAGTTGCATTAGTAGCAGAACATATGCCCGTCATTAGAAACAAACACAAAGTGCAAATCAGGCACAGGTTTATTGGTAGGCAGCTCATAGATTTGGCTAACTTCTTTTCTTGCTCATGTGAATGGCAGTTTCCTCAAAATAATGTGGGGACACTGCTGGCTGAGGAAGGGGAAATGCTTTGCTGAAGTCCGATCTTGCTGTCTTTACTGCAGACAACTTTCCTGCCAATTCCCAGGGCAATTTTGCTGGAGCAGAACGAGGGGATCCAAACAGGAATAATATAGGGATAACCCAAATCCCACTGAACAGCATGGATTGGACTTCTGTTGTCTTCAGTGGACTGTAAATCAGGCTGCAGGAGAAGAAACATGGTTTTATGACCATGAACTGAGGGGACCAAACTAGTGCAGCCATACTTCCCAAGTCCATGGGCAAGTCATCACATGCTTCATGCTCTAGTTCACATGTCATGAGGCAGAGGGTAAAAAATCCCTCTCTAAACAATTGATGTGGGGATATAGGTTTTTGTATGAGAGATGTTACATGTTCAGATGTTTCAAAAGGCAGTGTTTGAAAACAGGAAGGACTCAGGAAATGAAACACCTCAGTGTATCGCTATAATGTGTTTTAAGACTATTATCATATAATATTACAGTATTTTCATGTATGTTCACGTGCAGAAAATGAGATGAAAGAGTGTAAATAAACACTAAAGCAAGCACTGAGATTTAAGGAAGTGCTATGATTAAGATTTTCTGCATAAATTTAATTCAGGAGGCCCTTTGTACGAATCTCTGCCAATAGATGAACCAGTTGTCTCTTCCACAGAACCCCATGCCTCATTCAGTGCACATAGGGATGGTTTCTTTGTGAAAAACTATTTAACATTTTCTCCATCTCTCCTTATAAGATAACATACCATATTTATCATATCTTAATCAGATCCTATTCTGAAAAAACAGGTTAATTTCCTCATGGCCCTTTTTTTTCTTTGGCACTTATAAAATATTCAACTATAATATCAATAAATGTTCATTTCACTTCCTGACACTTTGGCTAGGAAACAGGTACTATCATCCTCAGTTTATAACAACATGGCAGAGACTCATAGAGATTAAGGTCAAAAACGTTCATTAACTTGGTGTAGTCAATTTGAGGACCTGTTTTGCAGAGTACGTAGCATTACACAGCATACCTTACGTTCAGAGCTCTGCCTCTGTGGGTGCTTACTAAGGAATCAGACATCACTGTGACCCAGAGGACAAGGGCACGGAGGTAATGACTACCTGTTTTAAGAGTAATGGTGCTTTAAGAGGATTGGGACATTCCAATTTGGGCCATTTCTTAGACTTGCTTGGTGAGCAGCCAGACTGAGAAATAGGCATGCCGATCCCACCCACCCTCTTCCCAGTCCTTTGGTATTTGTTATTTTATCTGTTGTTATAGCAAAAAAAAAAAAAAAATCATAGCTGTAAACAATGACATAGTGTTCTCTTTAATAATCACCTAAGAATATTATTCTAATTACAGTTTTGGATTGAGTGATTTGCCTAACACCTCTGCAGGAACTTTTTGGCAGAGACGGAATCTCATCTGCTCTAGCCATCACATCTCATTCTACGGTTCCTTATCTCTTTTATTGCAAACCTTCCAGATTGTGCAAGAAATGAGCTTCTATAGAAAATCTCTTTCCTGCATATATCGGCCTCGAACCCTTCCTCTTGTCTTGAATGAAGCATGAATTCTATGGGAAGAACTGTTTAGAATCATGTAATGACTGTCACATAATATGTATGTACAGCTAACCTCCGTCCTGCTATTTCATAACCTGAGCTTTTGACTTTGCAGTCTAATTTTTAATACAGTGGTTTTGTACAGTTGTTAAGGTTTAAAAAAACCAAATCAATCCCCATCCTCATCATAATAATATCTCTGGGTTCATTAGCAGGTGTGGATCTTTTCGAGGATATCCTGCACTGCCCTCTGCTCTGAATTAAGCAATGGCCGTAGCAGGTAGTTACAGCAAAAGAACGATGATGTACCAGATTCTTGGGTTACTCTCCAGGCTTGGAAGGGAAATGTACTCTGCTTATTACAAACTCTCTGCTTGTTTTCTCTCTAGTACCTAAGCATGACACCTTCTGCCCCACTCTCTCCAACCTGTTGTTTTCCCCATCACTCACTTCAAGTTTATGTTTCTTATCCAACCAGTCCCATCTCGATTTTCTGGGCTTCTCATGGCAGGTTTCTCCTCTAGCCAGTCCTAGGTCCCAACGCCCAGCTTATCACTGTTTTCCACCTCACCTTAGTTTTTAGTAATGTCTCTTCTCTCCCCCCTGCCCATGCTCTAGTCGCAGTATGTTAACTCAGTCCAGTTCCCTCCCTTGTCAGTCTCCATCCTTATCCTTTTTTTTTTTCTGGATGGGTCACCCCAATATAGTTTCCTCTTCTTTTATATATTCTTAGTTGCTATCATCCTTCTGACTCTTCAAACAATCTCAGTTTTCTCAGTCCCTGCTTTCCTTCCTGATTTAACAATGGATCATTTTGCCTAGTAATTTAAAACCCTTCCACATTATCACTCTTTCCATCCTGGGACGCCACCAGCCCAGCAATGTTTAGACAAACTCTACCTATTTTTTTCTTTTTCAAACTTGAAATATATCTATTCTTGGAGCTAAGCAATTAAAATTATGCATTTGCACAGAAGCACTATCTCCACTGCATTTGTGTGAAACAGATTTTATTTGATGGGAAAATGTGTTTTCTAAAGGTATTTATTGGTAGTAGGCACACACAGAATCAGTGTAGGACTTTTCAGTATTATTATAAGTAGGTAAATTAAGTTTTCAGTTCACTATTATTCTGGTTAGGTAACTGTGTTAGTGCTTTCCGTTGCATTCATTTTTTTCTACTGTAGAGTCACTGCCGCTACACTGAAATCCACTTATTATACAGATAAAAGAGTGATCTTTGTCTGGAGATAACATAGTGTCATTTTAGCTTGAAACCATTGAAATTTGTCTTTGTTTCTGATGTGTTATGAGCATCTCATTAGCAAGCCCATGAATCCCTCAGTTTGCTCTTGAAACCGACTATCTGAGCTCTCATCTCTGCCAGAGCACAGATTTCTTCCTTTCTCTTATTTTTGAAAGCTGTGTTGGTGCCAAGACAGTTATAGGTCAATTGAGTTATTGTTGGTTCTAATTGGCACTCTAACAAGCTATTAAATCAATTTACCTACAGATGAAT
This sequence comes from Anarhynchus alexandrinus, assembly GCA_008711295.1. NCBI lineage: Eukaryota > Metazoa > Chordata > Aves > Charadriiformes > Charadriidae > Anarhynchus > Anarhynchus alexandrinus. The sequence goes on along the minus strand of VUYV01000008.1, from coordinate 1,687,400 downwards.
GTCACTCAAAAAGAAAGGTGCCAACTCCTTTTCTGTCTTTGAGAACTTCAAAAAAACCCATTTCCACTGATGAGTGTAAGGGAAAGAAAGGCCAGTCTGTAGGGAAGTGGCTAGTGAGAGCATAAGGTTTTGCTCCTAAGTACTTACGCCATGTGGCCTATGGCTGAACAAAGTCCAGGCTGCTCCTGTGTGCTGAGGGGTGAGACTACATCCAGAACTCAAGGCCAAGAGGGAGAATTAAGAAAAATCACCCACTCTTACAAATGCTTTTCTATCCCTTTCCTGGTTTGTAACACAGCATGGGTTTATTTCCATGTGGAGAGACCTACATCCTCTTCTCCTTTATTGGTTCTCAGTGTCCTACATGCGTTCCTGCAACTGGTGATGCAGGTGTAGTATCCACAACCATCATTCAAATCAGGCAGCACCTGGCTGGTGACATCATTACCTTTTTGGTGTCCAGTGACCTATAATTTCATGAGATTTACTTGCTCTGTGTTGCAGAAGAGTCAGAGTTATTATGGTGAATAGGGTTGATTTAAGTTCTCTTCTGAAACATTTAGATAACCTCTTCCTCTAGCAGCAATACAGTGCTCATTCCCACATTGTCTGAGCATTTCTTAGTGAGACGGTTGTAAAACAGTCGTTTTTCAGCCTACAAGTCAGGAGAAGGTTTCTTGACCAAGCGGCACTTTAAGTTCATCCTGGGGTCTCCAAGTCACAGCTGCTTTATATATGACAAGCAATAAGAACTGCTTGGGTATCCTTGCTTAAGTGGGCAATTTTTTTTTGGTGAAGCACAAGGCAGATGAGAACGCAGCTTGGCTTTGTGCAGCTCTACAGCTCTGCAGTGCTGACAGCACTAAACCCAGGGTTTTGTCAGCAGACAAAGCAGGTAGGACTTCAGAAACAGAGAAGACAGAACAGACGTGTGCTGGACTAACAACGTGCTATTATAGACACCTTTTTCTGCCCCTTTTCTGTGTTGAATGGTTTGCTACCTGGGAAGTCCCTTTACAAATTTAAATTATTCATTCCATGCAGTATATTCACAGTGGCTGACATCAAATATGTTCACCCCGTGCCTAGTGTTAGCACCAGACTGTAGTAAACCCAGGCTGTTAACTCCTGAAGAGACGCTGCCTGCAGCGGGGGAAGACAGTGCCACTGAGAGCAAAGCAGATGAGCAACCAAAGGGGAATTCCAAGGTCGGCTTGAGGGCCCACCACTTGGACATTATAGGGGCACAACTGCTTCCCCAGCGATACGCAAAAGCTAATCTCATTTGTGGTGACTCGTCCAAATGTGCTAATTAAGGATTTAAATCTCTGCCTCTCTGGATGGAGAGGTTGTCTGTGTTTATGCATCTATTGTTAAAGAGCTTAGAGGCAGGAGAGGTGCTGCAGGTTGCCAGCTGACTCTAGTGTAGGAGCTATAACTCCTTTTTTTTTTTATTTTCACAGCTGTGTTCAGGGTTCTTGTGACTGCCAGGAAATCAGTAGCTGTACACTGAGTAACTCCTCATCCCTGTATGCAGCTCCAATGAGACTGTATGCAGAGGAACGCTGACGGGATTCGGTTTCCCTGGTCGGAGCTGCTGAGCACTGTTACAGCCTGATGCTCAGTTCCACCCCCTGCATGTTTGGGGGATGGAAAACCTAGCGAAGTGCATTTGGATTTGCCAGGGTGTGGGAAAGAAACATCTTTGAAGTTATCAGCTCTCCAAAGCTTGTTAGGGAGATAACAGCTGCATTCCAAAGACTCAGGGACTCCACATTAATAAGTACCTTCCTCCCAGCCGTTGCTTCACAAGTGATTTCAGGGCAAGGTGCTAACTCATCACCACACTAACATCATTGTTACCCAGTGCAATGTCTCATCTGCAAAGGAGTTGTGTGTGTGCATGCGTATGTGCGTGTCTCCGGGGGATGGGAGGAAGTGGAGGCCCCTAGTTATCCAGCCCTGCTCTGCGTGTTCTCTCACCTCTGTCCACGTTAGTGACTAGGCTGGAGAGATGGTGCAGAGCACAGGGCTGTGGGCTGAGGGAGCACGGTGACATCTTGGCTCTCTGCAGAGAGACAGAAGTTGCGTTAGGCATAGTGAAACAGTGCAAAGGTGACATTTCCTGGCAGTGGCAGGATTTGGACTAGCTCGCCCAACAGTCAAAATGATAACAGAAATGATAATGATGACTAACTCTGTGCAGCTTTTTTAACAATGGCAAAACCAGTTTCATTAAGCACAAATTCTTGATGCTTGATTTTTCCCCCTTCTCTTTAAAGCATTAATGTGTGCAAAAGTTTTATTAATAACAAGAGGAATATTTTTTTCCACCCCTGGTTTTCTGTGAATTGTGGGGAAGGCAGGAGAAAGGACTGATCTAGACTACAGCTTATGGTCTGTCCTCCTTGATGCCTATACAAACCATTTGTATCATTCTGCCATGCTCAATTTAGGTGCAGATACCACTTTGAATCATAAGCAATGTATAGCGGGTAGAAGGACAAACTGGAAGGCAGGTCAGGCATCTAGTATTGACCCTGTGAGCCATCCTGAACAGACTATTCTGTGCCTTGATTTCTCCAGCTTTGAAAAGGGGGTGATGGTACTGCCAGGGGCCATGGAAGATGCTGTAGAACTCTAAAATATTTTAACATAACAGAAGATGCCAGAGTAGATGTCAGCAAGGGTGTGATTAATATCTACAAGGCAGTTTCATGAGAATTTCTTCATGATTATCCTTTTCTGTGCACTGCTGTTGATTTCATTACATTTCTTGTCCATCTTTTGTTAGGACCACAAAAATGAGTAGACCCATATACTGTTAGGTGATTTCTGAATAATTGGTTCCTTTATCTTAGTAAGGAAACTGGTTACCAACACCTGTACTGTTCCATGTATGATGCTATATTGTGTGGCACATTTAGAACTAGGCTGGAAGAAGATAGAAAAAAAGCCTGCACGGGGAGGGAGATGATGAATTTTACCTTTTGTGTCTGTAAATGAGAATTGTGCAGCCCCTACGTGGTGTTTGGAGATGCTCTAAAAAGAAAATGTTCCCTCTTTTCCTCACCGGTCATGTACATTTCAAGGTGTGCTGTCCTTTGCTTTGGGAATATACAACTTCTTGACTTTTGTAAATACTCCTGAACAAAAGATCTGGCACAGGAGCTGGCAAGATGTCTGTCCTTTTCTGTGGTGTGGCAGCTTTAGAAAACATTCTCTAAGCTCGCTGACTGTTGAATCTTTACCATAATCTGTTGTGACTCTTGGCTTTTAGTGCAAACAGTAGCGTGCTTCAGATCATGCCAGCCACGGTTAAGGTGATACACCGTGTATGCTACGGTTAGATAGCAACTAGGCGTGTACCACAGTTGGGAACTGGAACAAATACCTGGGTCGAAGACATACTTAAATCAAACTCCAGGTTTGACAATGACTGTTGGCTCAACCCTGACTGCATTTGGGAAGTTTCTGGTCCTCAGTTTTGCAAAACCTCATGTAAAGTCGCAGTGTTCGGAGCTTCTCTGGCTGTATTCCTGTTATGACTGGGCTCCCCTGCTGTCTCTCTGCACCACAGGCACTCCTCTCTCATCTACTCCTGATCCATCACCCAAATGGGGTGAATTCCTCTGGCTTCTTGTTGTCTACATATATTGATTGAAAGTTGGGCCAAAGTGCAGGCTTCCAAACAAGGGCAGTTCTGCTGGTTACGTGCTCCTTCTTCAGCACAACCAAGAATTTAGGCTAAGGGTGGCAGATGTGGGTATGGCCTAGGGCTCCTGCTTTTGAACAGGGGATCTGGAAGCCTCATCTGCAAGTAAATTCACACAGCAAAATCTGCACTGCAGACAAAAAAAAGATTTGCCTTGACATCATCTGCCCTGCTCTGAGATCCGCAGTCAGTCAGGAGAGCAATGCACAGCTCCCAGCCTCTCTAGCTCAGTAGAATTAAGGCTAAGCTTCGTCATGAGCTAATGCGAGCTGTTCCCACCCCAAATAATTGGCTGCTGGATGGCTTTGTGTCTGTCTAACCATTACTGCATGTGGGTGGATGTGTTATGTGTGTGTGAATGAGTCTGCTTTGGAAACTAATACATAACATCGGGGGTGCATCTAATAATACAATACCTTGGGAGTGATGTGGATGTGAGAAGCGTAAAACAGAGCTGAGCATGTTGAACATCTGTACAAAGATCACTCTCCCTGGTACCACAGGATGCTGATTCCCATGGGCAGACCACCACTACCTCTTTTTTGCTCTTCTTCCCATGGTAAAACACCTCAGATGTCTTTCCAGTCCTCTGTTTTCCATAGCTGAAATTTAGAAGCAGGAAAAGAAAAGCAGTGAAATTTCTCAAAAGCTCAGTCCCCTGATCAGTGCAACCCTCTTTGCAGGGCAGAGCATCCCATGGTGAATAGGAAATGACAGAGGTGTTGGCTTGTCCATAGAGATGAAAGACAATGCCTATCCATGAGCATAGCTATTGGAGACACTGATGTATAGAAGTCATGCATGACTTGGGGAGATGGGAGTTGTAACCCCTCTGGGACTTGGCAGCTGTTATAGGGTATTATTTTCACAAGGCTGAGCTGTTCTTAAACACTTCCTCTAGTGTAATCATCACACACACATTTTCTTGGTAATGGCAGGCCATCAGCATTTCTTTCCAGTCTTCTTAGATAAGATGTACAGAGACAAGCTGTGAAAGAGCTGAACAAGATGCCTTGACGTTAGTCATTCACATTTCCTCAGCTTGGCCCATGAATAAGCTTTAGGCCTTGCTCTCTGTACACATCCTTGGGGCTGAGGTTTTTTTCAGGGAAAAAGCACCTCTTTAGAATAAGGACATGTAAGTGGCAACTTGTGCCTGCCCCAAACTTGGACACTAAGATCTGCAGTCCAGTTAGGAAAAAAAGACATATGGTTGGCTATACCTCCGGTTGTGATGGTTCAAGGTGGAACATAGCTTTCCTACAGCCGGTCACAAGACGAGGGGAGAGAATTCTTCACCAGCTCTTTGAAAACTTGTTTTTCAAAGGAAAAAAAGTATGGACCTGGTTAGCTCAGAAAGCAGAAGGGAGGATATTCCAAATAAAGTAGTTTTATAATAATACAAACTACCCTGATCACTCAAAATCCATGGCTGTTGACAGAGCAGACTACTAGCCTTTATAGATAGCCAGATAACACTGGGAGTAGTTTTAATGCAGTTTAAATGGTGTGCTTCAGCTTTATTCATACCCTGCCCTGAAGCAGCAGTTGTATGTTGTTCTGCTGTATCCTGTGTTAACTGCTGCATTTCCCCTCGGCGTTAGCCTTGCTACAGTGCAAGGCTGGGTAAAATTATTTCTCCACACACTGGGGATCTCGTGGATGCAGAAGGATAGATCATCATTTTTTTGAAATGAGTTTTTATCAGTAGACATACAGAGCCAAATTCCTTGGTGAGAATCCATTGCAGCTAGTGACACCAGGAATCAGTTTTACTCCTTGGAGCTACTTCTGGCCTGTCTCCCTTGTATACGTACCTCTGAGGCACATATGGGCACTGTGTCTAGCACCGTCTGAGACCTGCTAATATTGCACCACAGTGAGAGATACCAGATTACATTCACATTTTGATGTTTGTGGCATGGATCTTCAAAGCAGGATTTAGTGAGCTAGCTCTCTGTTGCTACAGTGGAAGGATTTTAGAGCAGTGAATTTTCTGCTCTTCACCCACAAAATAGCTATTTCTGATTCAATGATGTCTTCCATAAAGGAGGTCCCTAATTTACGATCTGAATATCTAATGAGCTAAAATGTTTTTGGATATACTTGAGAGCAGAGCTAATCTGCTATCTGCTTTTCCTGGACTCCAGTGAAAGACCTTCCACTGTTCCCCACTGAAACCAGGGAGGGCTGAGGACGTTGGCTCGAGTGACGTGCAGAGCTTTCTTCCAGGTACCCTCATCACTGAACCATTTTTGTACTTCTCTTCCTCAGCCTTCCTGTGATCTACTGAGTGCCAGCCAGTTGGGCTGAGTCACATCACATATATTTCTGGTGGGATGTATTTGAAAGAACACGGAGGAAAGCCCTAGCTTTTGCCTTACTACTGAGCTTACTTAAACAGAAGGACTAGATTAACTAAAAAGAAGAAAAACATAGAAATCATGTAATCAAGCATCATTGCAGTGCACAAGTTCCCAGCTAGTTTACATAATGTGCTAGCACATCCCTGCTCCTGCTGAAAGCAAAGGTTAAGTCAGTGCCTGCTACAGTGGCCTTGAAATTGGTATGTGTAGAAGTAAAAAACTACAAGTATATTTCATGTTTTAGAGAAGAGGGCCTTTGAGAGTTCATTCTTGTGTTGTTTCTTTGAAAAGCTGGAATTTATTGAGACATTGCTGCCATGATATGTACCCAAAACAGGGCAGGGAACAAACTTGCCTCTAGGCACCACAAGCAAAGGGTAAGACATGTCTTTTCTTTTAAGACACAAAATTTAAACATCTGGAATAGTCTTTTGTGGCTGTAACTTTCAGTACCCAGAGCATGCTTAGGTTCTTTTGGGGTTTCTTCTTCCAGACTCAGGACCAGAAGTACATCTTTCTATATTGGGGAAGAGGAATGTGGCATCTGCAAAGTGCTGTTGCTCATCTTGCAGTTGCATGTGCTTCTCTGGGCTTCAGGCCCTGTTCTCGCCAAAAGAGGAAAAGAATCTAGAAAGAGCTCTGTGATGAGTTCCTGCCTTGAAGTAAGGGGATTTAAAATTTAAAGCAGGATCAGGTAGATTTAAAATATACACTTACATTTTAAAATATACACCTCATTTGTTAGTGGAATCTGCACCTTAAATAGGCAGGAAAGTGCTTGACTATCACTGCCTTGGAATAGATATCTGTCCTGCTATCCTTTTGGTAATTGTTTACTGTGTCAACAAAACTACTTCCATGTTTCAAGGATACCTGAAGTCTGTGGTATTATATTGGTCATATGTCCTAAAATCTTTAAAGAGATTGTTATTCCACATTCGCTTCGTAGCATGTCTGAGCCCTGATGCTGAAGTGCAAATACAGGGTTTTTTTTTCATTATTTATCGGGTTTTCATGACTATCACATCTGCCCTGTCCCAGCTGTTTGTAGAAATAGCTTTGTAATATTTCTGTGAAATAGCAAGGATATATATTCCCATTTTATGTCTGGAAAACTAATATACAGACAAACTACATTATTTTCTAGAGAGTTGCTCACAGAATCTGAACTTCAGTTGTGTAGACAGCACAAGTAGTTCCTCAGTGACAGGACTGTCCTACCTTTTTCTGCAGTGTCCCTCTAGGTAGGATGGAAACTGGCAGGCTGGAGCCTCCTTGTTATGTATTGATGGAAAATGGGCTGCATCAATCTGAATATATTTCTGAAACAACTTGTTTCTGGCAGGTTGTTCATTCTAAAAATATATTTATTTCTAATTGCTGAGCAGAATGCTTAATGAATTCTTCCTTCCCAAGAACAATTAATCAAAGAAATGATTTAGGGCTGGCACTTGCTCCCCCAGGTCTCAATGGCTGTGTTCCATTGACTCAAATAGAGCAGATCAAGCCCAGCCCATACTGGAAAAGATTTATCTAAGCATTTTTTAATGGTGCCCATCACTATTTATCTGGATGTCCCTGGCAGAAAAATACTGTATGCATTGGAGGAGCAGCACTGAACATTATAGCAGAGTTACGGCAAGCTGCTGTGTTTTGCAACCAGTGTTTTCCTGGTTTGTATAATATTATGCAAACTCCCATTGATTGTAATGGGGATTTGGAATCGTGAGGAAAGAAGGGGCTGCAGTTACAACTTGCTCCAGAAGGTCTCTTGACTGGAACAAACTGCTGAAGCAGACTGTGTGGGTCACTGAGACCCTGCAAGATGGATTAGAGCTTTAATAAAAGAGAATCCCCCAAGAATCCCCACCACACCACAAAGATGCGCCCTTTCTGCAAAAGATCAAAAGTTAGAAATTTGAAGCATGTTGTGGAAAGAGCGGGGGAGATCCAGCAACGTCCTGAATCTTGGCAAAAGCCAGATACTTGGGCAGTGAAAATGCCCAGATCCCCTAGCACCTGCCTCCTTCACAGGAGTGTTATGCAGCATGCTCCATGCCACACAGGAGGATGAAAAGCCAAAATGGCTTTTACCAGTCTCACATGAGGGAAAGGCCGTATATGCCCTGAATGTGGCTACTGAATTTTTTATATTCTGTATAATTGGTGATTCAAAGCATCCTCTTTGGGTAAGTGTGTCTGACAGTATCCTTTCTAGGGGAGAATATATTTTAAATGTCCAGTTTCTGAGTATTTCATTTCTCCTATTTCAAAGTGTGCACCAAGTCCTCCTCGGTTTCCCCCAGGTCTCCTGCTGCCCTTCAGCTTCTGCTGGGTTTCCCCATTTCAGTCAGTTCAGTGCAGAAATGTTTGTTGGGACACCAGATAATAGTTTCTCAGCAACTGAAAAAGGCTTCAGAGCACAGTGGCTCCTTGCATAAGGAACTGCCTTTCTGTGGAGCTGAAGTGCCAAGTTGGGAGCTGAGCTGAGTGCCCTTAAGACATCAGAGTGGTTGTCAGGATTCCTGGTCTCTCTTCTCCTTTCTCCTGTGGACTTGCAGGTGAGTGAGGCACTGCAGAAATAACTGCCTCTCCATGCCTCAGTTTCCCCAGCTGGCAGATGCTGATGCTGAGATTCAGCCACCTGCCATAAAGTGCTTTGAGGTCAAAAGGAAAAAATCCCTTGTGAGCTACATACTGTTTGAGTACATGCAGTAATTAATTCAGTATCCGATGTTTGGAGGGGATAGTGAATTCACGTGGATGCTTTAGATAAGCATAGCCTTAGCACAGTATGTTTCTTCTGAGACCTATAATAATCAGAGGCAATTGGACTTTTTTTTTCCTTAACTGCTGCATTTTTAGAAGGTGATTCATCTCTTGTCTGGGGTCTTGGATACCTGAATAGCCCCAAGATCCCAGCAGCATTAGTCTTTTTGAGGATTCATTGTGCTCCAATCCAGTCTGCATAACTCATTGCAAACAACAGTCTGATGTTAGCAGCAGGAGAGTTGGGGAGGAAAAATATTTTCTGCTTTTGAAACTGAAACACACATAGTCACCACTAGGTTATCATTTCAGATGTCTTACTCCCTCCCACCCCCATCTTGTCTTCCCCACAGAAAGAGACTTTATGGCTGGCATTTTGTGCTGAAGCTTGTCTGAAACAGTGACGCCAGCATTAACATTTCCCACCAGGGCTGAAAGTAATGATGTAAATTAGTGTTCTTCTGTTGATTCTCATAAAGTAATACCGATCAGTAGGAGCTAAAGTTTGGAAACAGTACAAAATATATACTCCATCCATCCCAATCCGTGGTTCTTACACATTGCTCCTTTGGCATTCCCCCAGCCTCTAACACTTGAAGCCATACGTCTGTTCACAAAATAGGCAGAAAATTTGCTCTAGAGTTGTCATCCCTGTTGGCTGAAGTGTTTTTAACCCAGAAGCAATACCTGTTAAAGAAGGCATTTAACTTGGGAGTGTAAGTTGGGAGTGAACTCTCTCTTCCAGGTCTTCTTACGCCTGTGCTACATAACCCCTAGGTGTGTGGTGAAGTGTCCTTGAAAGGGATGAAAGCTCATGCAGGCAACATGTTCTGTCAGTCTGGCTTTTTCTCTCCTCAGTGAGCACATGGTTTGGGAAGTTTTGAGCCTTTAGATTAACACAGCTTTCAATATGATCATTCCAGCAGACCACTGGAAAACCCCAAACTACTATTAGCTCTTCCTGGCAGCTTTTTGGATTCCCATCCTGCCGTTAAGCAGGAAAGAGGTTAAACTTTTCCTCCCAGCCCCATCTGGCATATCCAGGGCTGACACAGAGCGGTAGGAATAAGCGTGCACGGGTGCTGAAGTCTGGCAGATGCTGTTGCTTGTCTCAGACTGATAACTCTAAAAGTTGAAGAGAGAATAGAAGAGAGCACATGTGCCTTATCCTGCAAGCAGAGATGTATCTCATTGAGTAAATGGCTTCATGGAGCTGAGTAACAACTGGATCAGGCTCAGATTTGGTCGATCCTCGGGCACAGGAAGCTTTTCCTCTGTTTTTTGGTCTTGCATTGTAAACTGGGTGTAAATGGCCAACTATTCAGGTAAACTACATACATAGTTGTTTCAAAGGCTACTTAAGCCCACTAGTGACCTGCTGCGGAGATGGTTGCCCTGGTGGTGCGTGGTTCAAAAATTACAGTGGGTAACCCAAACCTGGGTCTCTAGGAGCCTCTATGAGAGCCTAGATGTTGTAGTAAGAGACCTTCTGTTTCTCCCTGCGTTCCATTTGGGGAGACTGGAGTTGTGATTCCTATTCAACGCCAAGCTGTAGAAGACTTTTTCTCAGCCTGGCAGATGACTTAGCTATTTGCTGCATGCATTTGTCACCTCTTTGTGCCCTACTGCAGAGCATGAGGGCATAAATTTGTCAATCCAAAGCAAAACGGCAGCTACCTGAAAGCAGAGCAATGTCCCCTCCGCTGTCCCCCACTTTCTAAACTGATTCTTATCTAGTTATGTGACTCATGTCATCTCTCTGCCCTATTTTAGTATTTAAATTTAGTAAATTTGGGTTCCAAGTGGTGAGTCTAACATCCTCATCATGTAAACTCATATTATGTCAAGAGAGCCATGTCAACACAAAATAGTTAAGGATCCAGCCTATCATCCTTGTAATTTACTGAGAAAAGTTGGTGGAACATACCTGTCCATTAGTTCGTGTCATATGTCCTCTGCCACTTTTGCAGTAGCATTTACTCTGAACTAATATACATACATACATGTATGTATATCATCTATATAGATGTAAAGTCTGTACCTGCAGCACTGAATCCTGTGTGAGCTGCTGTTAATACTCTGGCAAATAAAGGTGAAAGATCAGATTCAGAGAAGTGGGCTTTGAAATCTCTACCTGTATGTCTCAGAGAAATTGGAGTCTGGGCACTGTGAAATAAGATACAGCCCCTTTCCTTCATATACTTGGGTACAACTCAAACCCTTGGCCCAATATCGCTGCTTTTGGAGACAATTCAGAACTCCATAGTGCAGATCCACCTTTCTGCCAGACTGCCTGAACATTTGAATTTGACTCATGCTAAATGTTGGATATGGGCCAAGGCTTGAACTTCATAATTTCACAACTTATGCATGTCTTTAGGCTTTAGTCCTTCACATTCCACAACATATTCATGATGACTTGGAAGCTGCAGTCCTTATTGATCTATCTGTTCTCTACAACAACAACATATGGCACGTTTCCATGGCAATAGGTCCCCCTAAAGGGGCTTCCTTCCTTTCCTCAGTTTATTGGTCTTTTTCATTATTAAATCATCAGAGATAAATGCATACAGAGAAGGGTCAACGTCTGGATCAATGGACAGCAAACAAAGAGGAACTTTTCCATATTCATACAAGCGAGAGATTTCAGGAGATCAAACAATGCAGAATTGCCAGGCCCTTAGCATGTCAGTCTCATACATAATGTATTCTGGGAGCTCTATGAAATCAATACACATCAAACACCTTGAAAACCTTCGGGATTCAGCAAGGGGGGGGGTGGGAATAGGAGGGGAGAATCAAGACAAATTTTTGAGCGCATTAGATATGAAGAGAGGGTCAAGCTCTCTGGCCTGGGCTTTCTGCCATGAGCACTGTTTTGGTTAAATGCTACAAATAAAAAATTGTACTTAATTCTTTAACCCTGGGAAGATGTGGTGTCACAGGTTCCTTCTGATGAAGTTTGATGAGACAGCCATGGAGTGGAACACTTCTACTGCTGTGATGTGGCTGTGTAGGAGGTAATCCCAGACCACCAGCAGCTGGGGTGCAGTCTGTCTATACCGTCCCTCAACAGGGAGCCTGAAGTGGTCTAATGTACCACCAGCAGGGAGAGGAGTCCATCCAGACAGGTTAGAGCTTAGTTTGCCAGTGGTGGCACTGACCTGGTTTCCTTCTACAGGAAACTTGTGCTTATGAATCTCCCACTGAATCTGTACCATATTGTCTTCCCAATGGTGTCTGCAGCCACTGCTGCAATGAATTTCCACTGCAGAACAATTTATATCTTTGATCACCTCAGTGGTGCTATGAGAACAACAATAAATTTTCTAGGTTCAGTGTGTAAATGTTCTTCCTTTAGGCCTCCAAAAAGAGGGAATAAGCTTTCCTACAGGTAGTACCCGCAAAAATTTCACTGCTTTTACAGCTTGTCACAGGGGAATTCTCCATGAGCTAGTAATAGCTGCATCCAGGCAAGTGAGAAAATATTACTAATGCTGTTTTTAGTTGGAATCGGGATGTGTGCTCTATTGGCCTCCATCCTCCAAATTTAGAGCCAGAACAAGCGAAGTCTCTTGTGGCAATCTCTGTTTCTGTGTGTGTATTCCCCAAAGGGGGAAATGAAATCTTGTTTATTTTTACCTTTCTGGGAAGATTGGGTTCTAAGTACAGATTTAAGATACGGTTTAATTTGTTAGGATGATATCTGCAGGCAGGAAGGCAGCGGGAGTTGAGGAGAATGGTCAATTGACTACTTCATGCAGAATCCGCTGTGACTTTACTTATTCTTGTGACATGTTTATGTTTCAGCATTATGGGAAATGAAGTGCAGGAACATATTATTTCTGTGCGATACAGTATGTCTGCACACCAAGGACTAGGTGTAAGTGTTCCAACACATTTGCATTTATCAAATCGCAGATTGCACTTAAAACTTGAAAATGCTCACACAATTTCTCTTAAGCACACTGCAGGGTTAGATGGTAGATGTTGACTTTACAGATTGGATGTCCAGAACTCCCATTATCCCAGGACATGTGCAAGCCAGGCAGCAGTGCTGTAGCCTCCATGAATTGCTTCTGTCCTGACATGCCTTAGAGTGTAATGAAATGACACCCCACAAGGTTTGCTCAGTCTCCAGGAAACTGAGTTTAGTGATACCACTTGCTGTGTAGTTCACATACACCATATGGCATTTGGGAGAACTTGAGTGAAAGATAGCACTATCTAGTGGTTAGAGCGTGTTGTCCTAGCCAAGTCACTTGAATTCTATCATCATCAGCTTCTTTATCTGAGTGAAAGTTACATACACTTATGAGAAGGGGTGTCAGCAGCTCTTTGGGATAAGGTTCCTTTTTTTTTTTTACATGCTTGAACAATACTTTTCTTAATGTGGTTGTGGTTCATGGCTGGTGCACTTCAGTGCAAAGATAATACAAAGTGCTTGGGGTTTCTGAGACAGAAAAATAGGAAACAATGAAGTTGTTCCAACAAAGTCGCAGAACGTCAGGACTGTCTGCCTTGGCTCAGTCACAAAGCCCGTTTTAAACTGACGAGATGGAGGCCGTAGAAATGTCTCTATCTTGATAAATCTAGTTTTTATGGGACAATCACCACCAGTTTCTTGGTGGCTCTTCTAGCAGCTCTGGTAGGCAATACTGAGTGTCCCCACTATCCAGAAGAGCCCCGGAGGGGAGATTTCCTTGGAGGTCCTGGCATATGGCACGTTCTCTCTATCTGCAGAGGCCAAAGCCCACACAAGGCGAAGGCTTTGCTGTTTCTCCTTAGCTAATACTTGATGAAAAAGGCAACTCCCCTGGTAATGAACTCACGTTGTGTTTGGCAGTTTTTGACCAGAGCTGGTGGGAAGTGCAAGGTCCAAGGCTTTTATAGTCATAGCAATAAAAGCCGGGGCTCCTCCAGGGGGGCTGTCTGTGTTCCGCTCTGACCGTGCTGGCAGCAGGGGCTGTGCCAACAGCTACCAAACTCTGTGTTTATTCAAAGCATTGAGCTGTTTCATAGTTCAAACAAACACATTCCCTGGTAGATTACCTTCAACATAAGGTCTGCTTTACTAGTTCTCAGTTCTTTTGAATTCTCCTGTAAAAAACTCTGTCACGCAAATCTTCATCTCTTTAAGAAGCCTGACAGTAGAGTGGGTGTATTGTAGGTACTATCAAAGAACTAATAATTTAAGCTAACACATATTGATATAATGTGTTGTGTTTTCTAAGTTAAAGAAAGGGCATAATTCACAATGTACTCTTATAATTGATTAAATGCATCAGTGCCTCAAATGTGTTGTTTGCAAATTGTCGAGTATTATAGCTGGAATAAAAATATCACTAAGTAATGTGTATATTTATATTTTTACAATGGAAAAGAAAGGAAATTTCCCCTTTGCTGCTACTGATCAAATTACAGTATATAAGATGACTGGAAACCTCTTCTGAAACTAGGCAGCCATATTTTCTGGATAGTAGTTCTAACTGAATAAGTTACTTAAGTCTTTAGTATCTCATAGTCTATCTATTTGTAATATAGGATGATAATACGGTCTTAATTTTATGTGTTGGGATTTAATTAATGTATGGACATTACTTTGAAAAATGCAGGGTGTTGGTTATTGTTTAATAATGTATAGTGTTAGATTTAAAAACTGATGATAGAGAAGCAATAAAAAGCTAACATGCTACCTTGCTTGGACTGCAAATGCCATTTTAAAGTATTACATAAGCAATAGCTTTCTTAATTTTCCACTCCCCAAAATCCATGTAATTATATTTTAAGGTAATAATATGAGCATATGTGTTAAACTCGAAACACAGTACGGAATTCTGCACTGTTCAGAGGGGATTAGGTGAGCAGTTATGTAGACTGGAGATAATCTAAGTGAAAGGCTAAATACAGACCTTGGAAGATAGTTTGCCTCAAGTAAAACTGACAGTTGAATTCAATGAAAATTTTGTCAAAGACAACATGTGAGTTTTCAGAAATCTAGATGCAAAATGCTCCAAGGCACATACCTTGTTTGTAGCAAACACTGTACTGTGAGATATTGCTACTCGTACGCCTGCTTATATAAGCACTTAAAATTCATCACTAGCTAATAGTCCTTTTGCTCCTGATAGGAAAGTTAATCACATGTAGAATTGTATCCCATCTTAGTAACTCACTGAATCCACTTACTCCCTGATACCCAGCTGAGGCATCATGATGACTACGGCATCGAAGTTCAAAAGAAAGATGAAGAGCTCAGACTACCAGCTGTACAGGGCTCCCAGTCCTGCCTCCTTACTGTCACCATGAGGAGACAGTTGGAACATCTTCCTTAGACCCACAGGTACAGGTAATCAGGATGTAGCCCTTAACTGCTGTAGCAGCCCTGGGTATATCTCCACTGTTTATTTTCTATGTATTTGCACGGCAGTGAAGTTGAATTTGGTGCAGCCCATGTTCTGTAACAGACAAGGACAACCACAGCAGAATGAGAAGCAGCCAGCGCTGCTGAAGCAGGCAGCCAGGGACTTCTAGAGGAGGCTGGGACACAGCAGAGCTCTTTTCCTCCTGCTGTCGTAATGCATGGCTAATTATCAGTGCTCTCAGGGGTTTTATTCAGGATGGCAGAGGATACATATTATTTGCATAGATTGGTCAGAAGGAATTAAAACTGTTTGTCTTATTCTTTAGCTGGGTCCCCCTAATCACTTCCTGTCATATAGCGCACAGAATATTTTTGTAAGTCATTTGACTCTTTTTTTGGTGGGTATTCATTTCAAAGAGGTTTTCTAGAGCACAGGTATTTGAATAACTTCCTATAAATAAATGAATTCTTCTAGCAAGTGAATTCTTGGACTCAGTAGCTGGTTAAGTGTCCTTTAGTGTGTTTAGGAGCAGTGAATCACCATGTTCCTCCTATTATCTCTGTGAATAATGCAAAGTTTGTAACTCTCCAGTAGAAGTACACCTACTCATATCTGGGAGAAGTAATGCTTCCAAAGACAGGGAAGGATCTCTTCCTGCGTTTTCTCTTTTCTCTCTCCTCTGTGTTCAGATACCTATGTGAATGGCTGCTTTCTGGAGTAAACTTTCCTCCCACCGTTGCTGCTCCAGCCACACCAACATCTGCTAATGCTCTTTACAAAAGATGTTTTCTATTTCTAGCCCGACTAGCAGTCCTGGGAATTAAAGTGCGACCTCTTTCCTGTCAGGATAGTTGCTGGTGAGCACAGCAGTGTCTAATTCAACATGCAATCCAGAAGGGGGGGAGGGGAGCTGCCACCCTGGAGAAAAAGGGCAGATTTTCATCAGCTCTTTAAAGGAATAATGTAGCAATTCCTCCCCATGCAAAGCAGGGGATGGAGATGTCATTTGTGACTCAGTAGGTGGCACTCTGTTTCTTGAGTCAGCACCGAGCCGGTGTTTCTGCCTGGGCTTGGTAGAGCAATTGGATTTATCTTTGGTTTTGGTTTTAGCAAGATGTGTTCATTAAAGATCTGTTCTTGTAAGGTTAGGAAGGTTGGCCACGGTGTCTGAGCTGAATTCCATTGTTGGTGAGAATATCCTGGCTCCCTGGCATTTTCAGTTAGATGTGTTTTTATTTTTTGCTTCCTTTCTGTGCACTTTCAGGCAGTGCCTCAGTTCAACCCAGAGCTGACCGCTTTTCAGCAGAAGCTTAAAACATCCAAAAAGCTTTGTTAATTTAGAGGTGAGGTTGCTCGAATCTGTTTTCTCTTGACAGTGCAAACACTGCAGAGCAAGAACAGAAGTTAAGGCTTATGAGGCTTTGAATGCCGGACTGACACAGCGGTGCTGACCGGGCTCACCTCTGCAATTCACTATTTTCTCTCAAATTGGTCACAATCCTTCCTGAGCTCATGCACTGTAATTGGTTAGACTGCATCATGGAATAGTTTTGAAAAATCAAGGTTTATTTAATTTAAAAAACGACATCCGAAAGCAATATTCCTAGCCTGCTGTTACATTATGCACTAGACAGAACAGAAAGATGATCTAACTTCCTGGTCAAAACCCACAAACTAATACCTACAAAGTGTACATACTCTCAAATCAACTGAGTGACACTGACAATGCTTAAAGAGTGTATATGCTTGAAGTGTCTTTGCCACACTAATTCTCAGGCGCATCCTGTTACAACTAAATAATATATTAGGAATTAAAAGATCGGAGGTAGCGGTGCATGTTAAGATGTGATTTTCAGATCTAAGAAGCATGCATAGAGTAGGCTGTAGTATAAAAAACAAGTATGTTTGAACAAGACATCTGGTTTACATAGTCCTGGCTGTTCCCTATGCTGTGAGCTGTTCAGTCGCACTGAGTCAACTATAATAAAACAATGCATTCATATTTATTAATTTTTTATGTAGGCTCTTGAAGACAGGAAGAGAAGTGAGAAGAAGACAGGATATCAGAGGAGGACATCCACAAGAAGCGTCTCTGTTAAACTCTTTTTCAAGGGATATGAATAGCTTCAGATCTTGTTAGACTCAAGAATCAAATTCAGGTCCTAACCCTTATTTAGCCTCAGACTTCCATGGACAAATCCTATTCTCTTAATTTCACCATGAGCCTTCTCTCTCTGCAAGATGGGGATAATGACTCTATCTGCTTCTCATGGGTGCAGCAGAGCCAATTTCATCACTGTCAGCTCTGTGGAATCCCTGGGTGAAAGGAACAACAGAAATACAGAAAACATGGGTTATTAATAGCTGGTGCTTGCCCTTACATACATCACATGCACCGTTAGTCATTCTGGCCAATAATTTACAGGGAGTGAAAAGATGTTCCTCAGTGTAAATACAAAATGACACATGGATGATATTAGACCTCTGAGGTGTTGCGGGCCCGGAGAGGCTATTTAGTCTAAATCCAGTGATGCCACCCTGAGCAGATCATACTTCATATTTGGGTAAAATTAAAATGTGCGGGAGCTGTGGAATCTTAATAGTTAAATTTTAACTTGTAGGCAGTTTACATTGTAAAGACGGGTGAACTTCCTGTGCTGGAATTGGTGTGCAGACCAAATTCTTGGTGATTTTCAGCTTTTTCTGCCTGCTTCATAGAGTCCAAAGGTTATCTCCTCCCGGACACCATGGATACCCTTTTATTAGCAGGGGCGCATTGGATACAAAAGTTTACCTTCTGGGTTTTGTAAGTGATAGCTTTAAAGGTCAGAACTGAAGGGAGCCCGTGACAATAATCTTGAGTCACTAGTACACCCTTGAGGAGAACTGCGGTTTAAGAAACACATGGCAATGAATTTTAGCACTTCATCTTTGCTCGTCCACATTGCAAACCATGATTCTCTGTAGACAATTCAGTAGTAAGAGCAGACTGGGACTGAAGAGCATGTGTGAAGTGAGTTTGAAGATCTTAGAACTGGAATAGCAAGGAATGCTGTAAATCAGGATGCAGGACAGCTGGCCATGGTATGACCAGGCTTGCGTATAAGAGATTGGGGAAGCAAGAAGTGCTACAGTCAGGCAGAAAGCATTTTGCTAGGGTTGTGTGTGTGTAAAACATCTTAAACTGTGAGCCATCGTAGCCACTGTTGTCATTGTCCCCCGTTCCCGCTGAGTACTGAAATCACCAGCCAGCGTAGCAATAAGAGGCAGAAAAATCCAAACATCTCTGAAGAAAGCCACTTACCTTTACATCTCTGCATGTCTGACCATGTCTGTCTCATTACTTTGAAACTTGGGAAAAATAATTTTCTTTGTGCATATCTCTTTCTGTATCCCCCAAGGCAAATTAAAGATGGCTGGGAAGTTATTTATTTTCGGTAATAATATAGACGCTGCTTCCAGACTTCCTGCTATTGTGTGATTATTTAGATTAATTGACCAGGAAAGCTGCAGCATCATCTCAGGCCCTTAATAAGGAAGACCGCAACATGGATTTATACAGTATTAATGCATATTACTGTGTGACACGGCCTTGCTCTTAGAAGCATATGGACAAATCTCATTGCTGAGTGTCTACCAGCACCAACTGTACTTTTATACTAAGTGAAGGATTGCATGCTACCTTGCCTGCAGGGGCATGGCACCTTGAGAGCAAGAAAGAGATAGTTGATGACATTTTTAGAAACCTCGTTAGTCGATAACTTTGCTCATACTGAAGTCAGTTCCCATCAGCCTCTGCTGAACGTTTCTGAGAATTACTGGTGCGCTGCTGGTTTGTGACCCTGTCTGTACATGTGTAATAGCTGGAATCTTAAATATGCTTTTAGGTGCTTTGAAGTGTCATGTTCTTAATAAGGAGAGAGAATCTATACAGAGAAGGCTTTAAAGGCGTATTCTGCCCTTTTTGTTTTCCTGCTGAGAGTTTAACAATTCCGTGTAGTTGGCTTACTATAGTGATACTGTTCTGCAGCAGCTGTCTGGTCCAAGGGCCAGGCTTAAGCTGAACAACTCTTACCAAAGCTAGATTTTAAGGATCTTTGAGGCAAATCTATTTCTTCTAGAACATTTCAGTGATTTTGACTGTAATCTGTCAGACAGATAGAGAAGAAGCATGTGTGTGTCCCTCTGCATCAAACCCAACAGTTTCCTTTGTTACATCATTGTAAATCCAGAGTCACTCTGTTGACTTTGCTGCTATTGAGATGATTGGTTTAAAGGAAGGCTCAATTCTCTCCCTTGTGTTAACTTGCTGTCGCCTTTTTATGGTCTAGGGAGTTTGGCGTATTTTGTAGTCAAAAGATTAATAATAATATAAACACCATACTAATTTGTGTGACTGACTGGAAGAACCACTGTGGCTTTCTGAATGTTGCAGCCTCAGGTTTAAGCGACCAAACCTGATAATCGGTTTGCTGTGTGTACTTTGCTCATTTGCTGTGACAAGTGCATCTCAATACAAGTTATTTATGATACCTCACAATATTATAGTAGCTGCCCTGTAGTATACAATGTAGAGCTGATGAAATCTTGGCAGTGTGAAACCACAGTACGTTGGCATCTCTACACATGAAACATTTGGAGGGGACTGGAGCACCACTGTGTTGGGCAGTGAGGCTTCTTTGTGAGACTCCTCAACAAAGTATGAGACCCAGAAAAGTTTTTAGTCCACACTCTGGGTGAGATGTGGCAACGCTGTGTGATTGTGTATCTTTTACTCTAATACCCGGCAAAAATCTTTAAAAAATCCTAACTAATCAATTAGGAAATGTGCTCAGACTGTGGGTGCCTTCAAAACCAAAAATGAATGTTGTTGTTAGGCCCACTGGATAGTATTGACTTGCCACTAGAGTGAAGATAAGCTTCTTGGAGACTGTGCTTCATGGAACAGTAGTTAAATGTTGTTGTTGCTTACTTTAGAAATGAAATAGATATTTCCAGGCACATGACTGAGCTTTATTGATCATTTCTGTACAACACAGGAGTCTATAGTGTATGGACTAAACTCCTAAAGTCCAGGCTCAGTGTAAGCTTGGCTCAGCAAGAAATCTAAACTGAACGCTGTAGATCACAGCACAGTCTCCAGATCCATCCTGATCCCCATGCTCTCAGTGCTGGCTACTTTTAAAGAAGGATCAGGCAGTAGGAGGAATCCTGATGATTTTAACCCCAAATGGCTTTATTGGCATGCGATCTCTGAGGCCTTCCAAATATTTGTTCTCTCTCTCTCTTTACCTAACAGTTGTTGCAGTAACGGGCAAGTATGTCAGTCTCTTCTTGGGTGGCTCTGAAGTCCCAGAGTTTTAAAGTGGGCATGTCCAGTCATGTACTCAATTCCTTTCTGAACCCTCTAAACCAGAAGATGAGTGTTCCTATGATATTAAGTACATAATTAGCACCTTGTGCACTCTGAGTACATCAGGCAGACTAGCAGAGCATAGGGAATGAATGACAGCGGAGATGTATAAAGCACATCAGTTCTATTGACTTGGGTTCCCTGATCTCCCACTCTATAGCTGATCTCACCTGTCTCTGTCTTGCTGTCCAGGTTTTATTGGGATTTGACCATGCTGCTCCTGATGGTAGGGAACCTGATCATCATCCCTGTGGGCATCACTTTCTTCAAGGATGAAAACACTACCCCATGGATTGTCTTCAATGTGGTTTCGGACACGTTCTTCCTTATCGACCTTGTCCTCAACTTCCGAACAGGCATTGTGGTGGAGGACAACACAGAGATCATCCTAGACCCACAGAGGATCAAGATGAAATACCTGAAGAGCTGGTTTGTGGTGGATTTTATCTCCTCCATCCCCGTGGACTATATCTTCCTGATTGTTGAAACCCGCATTGATTCGGAGGTGTACAAGACAGCCCGGGCACTGCGCATCGTGCGCTTCACTAAGATCCTCAGCCTTCTGCGGCTGCTGCGGCTCTCCCGGCTCATCCGCTATATTCATCAGTGGGAAGAGGTGAGCAGAGGCTGTGATGCACTTGCATCCTAAACCTTTTCTCCACTTATGCTGGCATTACACAAAAGTGCTTTCTTTGAACGCCCATTCTCTTACTTTATGCCAGTGAGAATGATAAAGAATTGTGTCTTGAGTCTAATGCTTTGATTTTAGCAGGTTCCCGAGAGGGCCTTCAGCATATTGTTATGTAGTCACTTGAGACTGTACTATCTGCTTCACGATTGTAATATATATAATCTGTGGAGATGATGCGTGGGCTGGGAGGAGAGTAAGTACAGGTGGACCCCCTGCAGGTAGCGTGTAGTTATGGAGCTGCCCATGAGGGGAGCAGTTAGCCAGGCGGCAGGGTCTTGCCCTCTCGGAGTCCTAAAAGGTCCAGAAACAGCTCAGAGGAAAGATCTAGAGACAGCTGATTCACAGAACCTGTGGCGTTTGTTTACCCAAACATCTTCTTCTTTTACACGCTTATCTCTGGAATAAATGACTTGGTGATGTGTTTATAACCTTCTTGTTTTCTAAATTCTCTGACACTATGTTAAGGGGAAGAGGAAAGGAGAGCAATCTGCAGACAAATAGGGTCTGTTTAAAGACATACAGGTCTGGGGAAAGACAAGGGCCCACTACCCCTGGCCCCTGTGGTGTTCCCAGGGGAGTTCCAATACTGAGGGTGAGTTGTCAGCCTAATGGGAGTGAAGCCACAACCTTAGAAGTAGCTTGAAAATTGGTTATTTTTTCCTGTCTCCATGCTCTCCAAAGCAGAGAGAAAGCTCCCTGCAGCTTTCTCCACATGTCAGGAGCATATTTTCAGGACAAGGAAAGCTGGTCAAGGAAATTTAATCTTCCTCCCCATACTTTCTCCTCTGCTTTGGAGCAGAGCCTGATGCAGAGCATGATCTAATGCATAATGTGCTCCTGGGAATGTGAAGGGAAAGCAGCCATGCAAGTCATGGCTAGATTGCACCGAGCTGTCAGAACACTAATTCATGACAGAGCTGAACTGTTTCCTCCTCCCAGCATCACAGACTCAGAGGGAGAGCAGTGGTGCATACTTCACAAATCTCAGGCTTCATCTTTGTGGTGGTATAATTTGTGAATGCTTTGCTTACAGCAGAGTGTAATGCCTTGTTGAAATTTGGGATGACATTGTGCAAGGTGCTGTACAGAGGTATAAGGAGAGACGGCTACAGCCCTGAAGAATTCACTACTAGGTTAATTTGCTTCATAGCACAGGCAGGCAGGAAGTGCATAGAGAGGTGAAGATAAATAAAGCAGAAGTGTCTTTCCCGGTGTGACTCAGTAAGTCAGAGACTGAGCAGAGCAATGAAATATCTCCAGGTCTGTTGTCTTGTCCCTTGGTTGCATTGTTCGTCTGTCCTCTAATCCGAGAACGCTCAGGAGAGGCGAGTTGGTGGCTTAGGCTGTTTATTGTCAAAGTAGCTCCTTCATACAGATTTACATGTAGCCACAGCAGTGCAGAGCTCCATGCTCGCTTGTCTCTGCTCTGTGACTTCCTTGCCATAATGTGGTTGAAGAGCATTTAAGTATATTTGCTGTTGATTGTACTGAATTTGTTTTAAAAAATAATGAAATGAAAGCAAATCAGCGCCCTTTCCCTGTCTTGCTTCTTGTACAGTTTCATTGAGCAGCCATTTCTGTTTTCAGTCTTGTAATACAAATCAGTGGGGTGTTTTGCCCTTTTGCTGGCTGTCATGGGTACCGGGGGACAGCTCAGCCAGGCGATCTCAGGATCCCCCCCTGAAGAACAGACTCCCTGGAGTGATGCAGTGCTGCAAGTGGAAGGGACAGATGGTGTTGGATTGCAGTTT
Source organism: Anarhynchus alexandrinus (assembly GCA_008711295.1). NCBI lineage: Eukaryota > Metazoa > Chordata > Aves > Charadriiformes > Charadriidae > Anarhynchus > Anarhynchus alexandrinus. The sequence continues at coordinate 1,664,330 of VUYV01000008.1, read as the reverse complement.
GAGACTGCAATGCAGACTCTGTTATGCATTGCAGAGCCCAGCAGAGCAAACATGATAGTCTTTTTTTCAAACAGGGCTCAACCCAAGCAGCAGTTTCCCGGAGTGAGTATGATACTAGGAGGTTTTCCACCTTCTCAAAGGGGAGAGGGAAGCAGAGAGAGGGGGCAATCCCTTGTCATTGGTGCAGTGCATGCTACAAAGCCACAAGGAGATGGGGAAGAGAAGTGCTGCTTCATCTTTGCATGGGAGTAAATGGCTGTGCACCCTGGAACCACACTGACAGTTCTTTCTTCCTCTTACTCTGAAGTGCCTACAGGTGATCCCTCTCTGAAAGTTCACATTAATCTCTCCACATTGCACAAATCAGCAGTGGTGATCTGGAAGTGTTAATTCCTGTGGGATGGAGCAGTGTTGGACTAGTCTTACCCTGGGTGTACGTAAGGGGCAGGTTGCTGTGCAGAGTTAAAGAAAGAGGAGGACTGTTGGGAGAGGGGGTTGCTGAGGAATTCTTTTCTCCTTTGCTCCCCTACGCTATCCCACTCCCAGTCTTGTCTGCTAGGTAGTATCCTTCTCTCATAGGCTCTTTGCATATGACCAGATAAACTAAAAAAGACTTGTGAGTAGGGCACGCTGGTCCACCAGAGAAGAGTATGTGTGCGAACTACAGGAATTTGTGTAGGGCAGTCTGAGGCAGAATTAACAGAGGTGGATGCACTAGTCAGAGAGGGAGCATGCTGCGTTGTGTCTGGATGGAGCATCCAGGCTCACCTGTACTGAGCTTTTGATGGAGCAATCACTGCTGCCATGGGAAACTTAACTCCTTGCTTATTATTAGTGCTGAGACTTCGGGTCCTGCATGAGGAGGAGAGGGGGATCCAGTATAGACAGAGATGTTAATCTACTTACTCTGCCTCCTAGATGAACATTACATCTGTGCATTAGCGTAACTTTGAGTGAGTACAGGGGTAAGTGGTCACTTCCTGAGTTCACAGTAAGCCTCTCCGTTTCTTCCCCTGCAATTGTCCATGCTCTGCATGAATTTATCACTCACCCTGCAGTGAGAAGAGAGCAGCCTAGTCTAAGGCTGCAATGCTGTAAAACAGCCAGCCACTCATCAGTTCCAGATCAATGCTAGTCATGAGTCTGTGGGCTCGAGAGTCAGTGGTTTGAAGTGCCTGCACCATTCTGGCTCAGCAGCAAACTACTCTGACATCCTCCCCCAGATCTGAAACAAGTGCTTTGGGGGCTACAGCTGGGCAAACACCCTAAAGGAAAAAAAAAAACTAAACAAAAAAAAAACCACCAAAACCCCCAATCTAATGCACTCATGTTCACTGGAGTACAAAAATAAACTTAATTCCAAATGTAGCAGTTTCATTTGCATTATCCATTTTGCATGAGTGGTCCAATGAATGAATTTACCAGTAGGGCAGAATATGAATAGAGTCTTTTTGAAGTGCCTGCCATATCTACCCTGCAGTAGGAAGCTTGATTGCAGTGTCGGAAGGCGTACTCACCCTGGCTGGAGCCTAGCTTGCCTGAATATTGTATTAGAAACTTCAATGTCTGGTAGTTACCAAGTCATAAAGCAGAGAACCAGGAGGGCTGGCACGGTCTGTGCCTGGAGCTCTACTGCCAGGGTTAGAATGAACAGGGGTACTTCAGTCATGCCTTGGTCGTACCCAGGGCAGCTCTCGTCATCTTGGCCTTTGAACCCCTCCAACAGCTCTACAGGGTATCTGCGTTGGTCTGTGGTTCTTGACCATATGAACACAGAGGCAAATTGTCGCTCACAGAGTCAGGGAGTTGGGCCTTCACACTGTTGTCTCGGAGAAACTGTTCAGAAAAAGCGGACTCTGAACATTAACATCCTACAAATCTTATCCCAAGGTCACCCAGCAGAAAGAATAAAAGCAGAATAACACCATGTAACCCATATACCCAGGCAAACTGAACCAATACAGTTCAGACTGTGAGTGTTAAACAAAAAACACTCTTTAGGTTTTCATAGGCAAAAATGATTGATTTTTTTTTTCTAAGATCAATTTTTTGCTGAGCTTTTCCTATTTTATGCACAGCATCTACCCCCATGTTTGGTGCAAGGATGCAGTAACCTATATTTAAGATCAAACTATTTTGACTTATGAGCAAGGAACATTTATTGGGACAACTGTAAATTCTTACTCCTATAAATTGGTTTCCAAATAGCACATAGGCTTAGATAACCAAAATATTTTGATTTCATAATCTATGTGAGGGATTATGATGGGAAGGAAAGCAACTAACTGCTTTTGATATATATCACAATGATCAGATTATCGTGAGAGGATTTTATGAGATTTTTGTCAGAAAAAAATTACAGTTTTCAATTTTGGCAGCTGGAACTTGAAGAAAAGGACAACTTGGTGATTTTCAAACTATTGCATCGATGAAAACTTGAAAACTTTCCTGAATGCTCTTCTTTTCTTCCCTTGAGTTTCCGTATTACACAGAAGTTTTAGAATGGAGGGAATGCATCTTGTCGGGTTGGTTACCGGCCACAGATTACATCATCCGAAAGATGACATCGCTTTAAGAGGATTCACAGATATTCAGAAAACTGATTCAAAAGCTGGAGGGCTTATGTGTAGGGACTAGGAGAGAGCTTCCAAAGACTGTGAGAATATGTCTCCCAATTGATTTTCATTTTGATTTGAACAGCTAATTCCCTTAGTTTCTTCTGACCTATTTGTAGCCTTCCTTAAATTAAATTAAAATAACGTGGCTAGTGGCCTGGGGGATATAATGTTAGGCCAAATCCATAACTGGATCCTGAGAGGGGAGGAGCTGGGCAAAATGATTGTTCTCAAGTAGCACAGCAGGGTCCCATTCTATGAGCAGTTCAAAATAGCTTAGCAGATTTTTTATCGATATGATTTGCAATTCTGTCATGTTAAATGGCAAGGCAGACCCATGAGAGTAACTCGTTAAAACCTCTGGCCACCCTTGAGTAAAATCAGACTCAACAAACACTGGTAATATGGCCGGGAGGGGGAAAATGGGCTGGATTTCTTCCTAAATTTGCATTACCTCATTTCTGAAGGCAGCATTATCAAGCATTTGTCTTTAATGTCATTACAGGAGCTTATTAGAACCATAATGCAAGTTGAAGTAATTTGCATTCTCACTGCACAAAGTGACCCAAAGCTTGGACATCTTTTCCTATTAGAGAAAATCTCGGTTGCGCTGAAGTCAATGGCAATAAACTCTTGTTGACATATTAGAAGAAGGTTGTTCAAGATTTTACCACAGCCATTTACACTGAACTGCTTTCACTTGTGCAGCATAATATCCTTGCGGAGGGAGGACAGACAACAGAAGGGAACAGATATTCTCCATTCCTGTACAGACATTGAGTTTCCCCTCACTTGCCCATGGGCAGCTAGTGATCCATCCCCCTCCCTGTGCCATGTTACCTATCAGGAGAAAGAAACCTAAAAAAATATTTTGGTGGAGTTTGTCTTCAGCAGGAATTTCTACTGCTATAATGCAAATTAAGCTTTCTACCTGAGCAATGGGAATACAGTTTTGAAAAGAGTATCATAAAAAAATGGGTTATAATGAATTATAAGGAGCCAGGCAAATATTTGAATAGCTGAGCAGCTACAGAGGTTGCCATAAAAAGGAAAAAGCCTTTTTTTTTTTTTACAGTCACCTTCTGGCAGTGTTTAATGTGTCTTCTGTCAACAGGACGGTATGATAGGGGAAATAGATGGCTTGAGGGGTTGGGATTAGGGCACAGAGCCATTTGTCTCTAGGTCATTAGTTCAGATCCAGCTTGTAGCAAGTGAAAGTCATTTGCCATCTCATGGATGTTTTTTCTCTGATCTGTTCTTAGTAGACAGGTGCCTGTGTGACAAAATCACCTAGGGGACTGGCGCTGGTAAACCTCAGGCTCCCTGTAGCAGCAGCAATGGGGTTAAATTCCCCCACACATCTGAAGCGACATCTCCACTGACCGGGGTGTAAGATGTGTTAATAAGAGGGTCTTGCCTGTGCCCAGCCTCTGGTTCTCTGTGTCACAAGGGCTGTCAGTCTGGGCTTTTAAGCTGGGATGGAATTATAAAGGTTTTCAAAAGAGATAGGCTGGTCTCTTAATGATCTCTAATCACTGTGATAGCTGGTTGCTGCTCCAGCCTTTCATTTTCCTCTTCCCTCAGACTCCTCCCAGCGTACTCCTTATGTGTCCCTTCACTGGACACTGTGGTAAGTTTGCTTTTCTCTTGGGGAGCTCACGTCTCTGTATTTCCCTGCCAGCACCAGCTGCCTGCAGCTCAATGCCCATATCTTGCCAGCTGCCTGTCATTTTTCTTCAGGCCATTGTTTCTGGAGGGGGGGTTCTGGCAGGCTTTATTATTCCTGTTGTGTTACAATAACAGAGGGTCCTCAAAGGAGAAGTGCTGGAGTCTGGCATGAGGAGATTCCTCCTGCAATCAGTGTCATTTTCTAAGATTTAATACCACTGAGGCTTCGCACTTTATTGATGAGGCATGTTCCAGCTGCAGTGATGCAGGGACCCTGGGCCCTCACATATTGACACAGCCTGCCATGTTGCTGTCATATAGCATCATGGCATGCTTATGGAGGGTGTTGTGACCTACATCAAGTACGTCTGTAACAGGGAGAAGGGTCTGGAGAACCCTGTACTCTGACTGCAAAGCTTAAGGAAAACTTTTGGGAGTCACAGAAAATCACAGAAAAATCCTGTGAGCTCAGGAACCAGCAAGGGCAGTGTCCAGTTCCCTTAGATGTGTAGGAACAGAGATTCACTCCTCAGTAGGGCTGTGCCCCATAGAAGAAGCACCGTGAAGGCCAGCATGAAAGGTCTGTACCCTCCATGGGGCTGGACTTGAGTGCCTCAGGTTGTGTATATGCTGTAACCAGCCTGCACAGTGCTCTGCATAGTCAGGGCCGAGCCTTGTGGCAATAGATCATACGGTGTATATGTGATGTACATGTATATAGTGCTGATGTGAGGAACAGCCGATACAACTTTTGAAGCCATTCAGAGGGAGATTCCTGTTACCATTTGAGTTGCTGATCCAATGCCAAACCTGGTTTTGTCTTTTAGCAGTATGGGAATCATGTTCTGCCAAACTCACCCAATACTTTAAGGCCAGTGTGTCTAAGGTACATTAGCCTTGGCAAGTGGTAGCAAATGAATTGCTCCTCTCATTGAAGCTTCTTCCAGGAAGGCACTATTGATTGCATTCATATCAAGTGAAAAACTTAAATGAGGTAGCTGAAGAGAACAGCATTTCCTCGCCTCACTTTTTGTATTTAGCAAGACGGGGTTGGAAAGGACCATGCCAAATCTGTAAGTTGTGTGAATGAAGCAGGAGCTTGGCCCAAATATGACTATGGAAAAAAAGAATCAAGTTGGTTAGTGGGAGAGGAAGAAGAGGGGATTTGGGGGTTTAAGGAGGAGCAGCATGGAGTTGCTTTTTGCCATGAGAGATTGAAGTCAGTTACTTCAACTCCCCTCAGAGCATCCTGATGTGCTCTGAGCCAGTCACTGGGCAAGGGGAAGTGCCAGATGGGGACCTGAACAGCTGCTCCTGCTGGAGTTGGAGTGAAAGGGACAGCAAAGCTCGGCTAGCAGGAGGAGAAAAATACCCCACTCACTGTCAAAATTAAGTGTTTAGATTCTGGAAAAGAATTTGTGTCTGAGCAGCTCTTTAGATGCTGTCTGGTTTGCTTTGCTTGTCTGTCCCCTTGAAGCTGGTGGGCACTCAGAGGCACAACTGGACACCAGAGGAATCCACGGTAGTGGGTACTACCTAGTCCACTTTATTCCAGTAAGTGGATAGGGCTGGTGGGAGAGAACAACCAATTATTAATACACCTCATTGTCTGTAGACACAACACCCTGTGGCAAGTGCTGTTGTGTTGTGGAGCTCAAGGCAGAGCAGAAGCCTGAATCTCTCACTCTGACAAAGCTTACTAGGACAGAGTGCAGCATTCAGACCTCAGGCTCCAGCACCGCTGCTAGATAATACTGTGAGTTGAAGAATTCATACGCATTGCCATGCAAACAAGGTAGCCGAAGGCAAGCTCTTGCCTTTCAAAGGTGCTGTGCACTGAGGAAGGGGGATAGAACAACATCAGCCATGCAGAAAGGTCAGGACCCATCCTGCTGGTGGGGCTGTACAAGGGCTTAGCTGTCTGGAAGGGCCTGACCCTAGCCAGACTGGCTGGGGAAAGAAGGAACGCTCTTCGACAGGGCAGCAAAACCCAAGGCCAAGCTTTGGCTCTGAGCAATTCTCACTTCCACTTGCGAGAAAACGTTGCCAGCTACAATGCAGGACTCTGCAACACATCATGTGTAGGGCATCAAAGTTGGAATGCCCCAGCCCTGAGAACATGTTTGGTTTTCACCCTGTTCTCTTCTTGCCAGAAATATGCTAATGCAATGCAAACCAGCTTTACTTTCCCCACTTGTTTGAGGTGAAAAGAAGAAGAAGTCTTTTCTTGGGAAGGACAAGCTTAACTCCTGAGCAAGACACAAAGAGGCGCGAAGGTTTAATGGGCAAGAGCCTTATTGATGAAGTTATTTTCTGAGCACCGCTGTGAAAAGAGCTGTTTCGAAGACAGTTTCAGGACATGCAATTATCCAGTTTGCCAGCTTAATGCATTCAACTTAACCTCATTTTTATGAAGCAGAAATCAATGTGGTAACTTTTTCAGAGCTGAGAGATGACATTTTATTCTTGCTTCTCTCATAAGGATGCATATTTTTAAGCTTCCTCTTCTACTTTAACTCCTCTCTCTCTCAGTTTTGATTAAGCAGGAATACCCCAAGGGCTAGAGGAAAGGGTGAGGCAGTTTCCACATTCCCAGAGTCACATTAGAATGGAAAACGTTTCTGAAATCTCTTTGCCATACATGGCAAAATTTTCCTTATTGCCTTCTTGGAAAAGGACTTGGAAGTACCTCTATGACTTCAAGAACCATTTTATTCATTTCATTCCAGCACTGCTTCACCAGGGAAGAATTCTCATTTGTTGTTGACAGTGCTGATCTTCACCCCAGTTTTTCATTCCAAGGATCGTGTGTCCCCTGTTCTCTGCTTTTCCAGAGTCTGTCACCTTCTCTACTCCCACATGGTGAGGGATATTTTGGTAACTATTCATGCCTAGTGACTTATCCCCTTCCTAAGCAAGAAGTCCTGCAGAACAGCGGCTGCCAGAGCTGTGAGCTGGATAGTCTCTGTCCAGAAGTTCCTCAACAAGAGTGTGCCATAAAATTGAAGAGAGCAAGGTAATTGCCCTGCTTTTGATTAATGTGCCACCTCTCCTAACCCTGGCACTTCCTGAAGTGGGTTGCACCACACATATGGTATTTTAGTCTAGTGACAGACGCAAAATCCTTGCAGACTAAGGATAAAACTTTAAAACATAAATCTTTAGCCCCGGCTTACTGTGCTGCCACCTACCCATCATGATTCTCTTATGTTCAAGAAAGTTAAAGTGCTTTAGTTTTTTGATTCTTTCAGGTAAATGTGAGTTGTAGCTCTCTCTCCCTCTCCCCAGTCAATGCCCCATGACTGGGGTTTTTATTATAGAAGTTGACAAAAACATTTCATTGGTCCCCCTTGTTTCAAGCTTTTTGTAGCGGATTGATGGCAGAATGGTCCCAAACTGCAGAGCAGCCCAAGCCCGCCCTAAGGCTCCCTGAGCAACTCAGCGCATGACTCAGCAGTGCTGCCGATGGATGCACTGCAGCATCTGAGGGACGGGTGGTGGCAGCCGGCCACACACTGTGCAGTGCTGAGCTGTGTCAGCTGCAGAGGAGCCTGGACCTTGCAGCACTCTCAGTTCTCACCTCGGTGGTTCTCTACATGATTGGGTTGGTCAAGGGCAGAATGCAAGGGCATATATGTATACAGAGGGAAAGGGGAAGGAAGGCTGTGGACTTTCACTTTTTAATCTAAAGACAAAACTATTTTCCCTGACTGTGTGAAATAGCACTGGTGACTCTATCTGCCTTGGCAGAGCCATGTAGCAGGCAGTTCCCCACCGAACTGGTGGTGATCGTGTCTTTGCCATTTGCTCATCCAGTATTTATGAGGGAGAAACTAGAAATCAGGGAGGGCCTGATCATGGGAAACATTCTGCCTTTCATGACAGCTGTAAAAAGAAAGTGAGATGTGATCTGAAAACAGAAATACCAGAATTCTTCTTCTAGCTTGTTTCTGGTCTTAGTGTAAGTCACATGCCTGTAGTCCCACAATGTTCCTTTCCATAAAGTGAAAATAATAATGTAGTCACCTCACAGATCTTAAACAGCTGCAGTTCATTCATGCTTCTGAGGTGCCATTAGACCTGGGATCTGCTTTGACATAGACCCTGAACAATCCCATTGAGATATGACATAAACATACTTCTCTGCTAAGTACCCTTTGGCGGGTCCTGCCCCCAGGGCTAGGGGGACACTGTTCTTACTGTTCTCTAGAAACAGAGCCCTAGCCCAATGTGTGACATACATATCTTTATCTTAGCACACCCTACTGTCTCATGTGGCTTTTCATTAGTCTGTGATGTATCTAATATCCTCTCCCTTGTTCTGTTGACTTGGGGTCATCAAGGTAGATGAGCACTGAAGAGGATGATATCATGGTTACTGTGTATCTTTGATCCCTGAGGGTTAGGAGAGAAAGAGAAGGTTGTGGAATGTGTTTCTCAAGTTTGGATCCAGCCAGGGTAGGTCATCAAGAAAAGATGATGGTCTGTGGAGTGTGCAAGTGGATTTTGAGTTGAAGGAGATGGGCCTGAGGGGAAACCTTGAGGTAAGGAGTGAGTCAAGTGTTGGCCAGGAGCTGAAGATGGCTGAGGACAAATTGGAAAAGTGACTTGGTGCAACAACGCTAGTGGAGGAGAGAGCAGTAACACTGGGCAGTGAGCTCAGGGAGGGGAAGGCACTCTGCAAAACACTGCCCAGTGCTGGGGTGTGCACAGAGCCATACCCCAGGGAACAGCTGTGAGTCTGCCCTTGTGTAGGATCACGTCAGGTCTGGCTCCGCTCTCTGGTGGCGGAGCCTGTGGAGGGTGAACTTTGAGAGAACCTCTTTTTGCGCTGGCAGTGACAAGCAATCAAACAAGCAGCAGCAGTGCTTCCTTGTAAACACTGGGAAGAAACTGTGAGGATAATGTCCCTTAAAGCAGCTGACAGGCCTGCTCTTCCTCAAGTCCCTGGAGGGGGTGGAGAGCAGTTAAGACGCAGCAGCTGTGTTTGGTTTGTTTGGTTTTTTTTCATTTATATATTTTTTTTTTCACCCAACAAACTGCCGGGTGTTAATTCCTCTTGATTTGCTGTGTCTCAGTGCAGCCCAGTTTGGAGAGGCTGTCCCTCAAATAGGGTTGATTAGACTCCTCTCCAGTATGCATCACCCAAACACCCACTAATTCCACTTTATCCCAACAGTGCTACTGGCTTTTCTGATGCTACAAAGAATCAAGCTGAAATTGTGTAGTTAATTATACAAACTTGGTGCAGCCCAAGTCTAGAGCCTTACCGTGGCCTTTACCTGACCTTATCTGCAAGAGGGATATCTGAAGAGTCCATCTAGAGAAAGCTCAGCCAACTGCACACCTCCCAGGGGCTCCCTGCAGGCTGGCAATATCCCCCACATCTTGAGGAGGATATTCTTCTGGTGGGTTTGTGTAAATGTGTTGTAATGCACTGATGAACTTCGGGTCTCACATGAGCCCAGCACTTCTTCACTCTCCCTATATCTCCGTCCCTGCCTTGTACGAGAACATCCATGGGAGATGCAAAGTGGAGCCACTAATGAGTCATTGGGAGCTTGTGCCATGATCGCCACCTTCTCTATTTCCATATCACTCTTTCATGCATAAAAATGATAAAAAGGGCTGTCATTTGCATAAAGGTGGAGAGGGGAAAAAAAATATCTGTGATTGAGGTTGGTTGTGCCTTCTCCAGCAGGCTCTTCCCCCTCCCCCACAGGCCTGGCCTGTGCGTGAGCCTTGGCAAAGGTCTGTTCTCTGCCAGGATGCGCAAGCATCTTACCCACTGCCTTTTCCAGTCCATAAATCACCTCAAGCTTGTAGGTATGAGGAAGGACAGATAGGAACTTCCCCCTTTAGCTCTCTTCCCTCCAGACCTGAAAGACATGTTTGTGTGTTGTGTCGAGCATAAGGCAGACCCAGTCCAGCTCTGGAATGTGAAAGCAGGCCAGCAGGGTGGGAGGAAAGCAGAATGAAGAGGGCTTCTGTGAAATGAGACAGTAGAAATGAGGGATGGGGAAGGCCTGCTGCATCATCTAGTCTGCCCTGGCACAGAATTGTCTGTTTGATCTTCAAGGGCTGTTGTCAGATAAGTGTTAAATGTGTCAAGCAGCAATACCTGGTCACTTTTTCTAAGATGTTAATCTTTCAGCATTGTCTTGTAGACTGTGCACAGGATTACTTACTTTCCAAGGCAGTAGATCACTGTGCGTAGCCAGGGTCTGGCTGTGCTTTGGCCCACAGACAACAAGCGGGCCAGAGAGTGTAGAGCTGGTCTTTGCTGTTGCCAGGGGGAAGAGATTGGCTTCTCCAGCATGGAAAGCAAAAGGAGAGACATCTCTCATACCCACTGGGAGGGAGAGGGGTCAGCATGTAGCAGTGAGCGTAGCAGATTGCAGCTCCGTCCCGCTTTGGTGCCTTAATCAGTGCATCCCATGAGTGCACATGGGTAGAGTGCAGCTATGCTTCAGGGGAACTTGAAGAATTCTTCCTGGAGCTTCTTTCATGACCCATGGCAATAATGTTGCTGGAGATGAGATGCAAGCACATGATGTTGATGCTTCTCATTTACAGATTTTTGCCCCTCTCCTTGCTCTCTTCAAGGTCATTTTAGCAGCTGGCAGGGAAGGAAGAATGCAGCCCATTTCAGGAAGATGGAAAAAACCCTTCAGTTCCCATCTTGGCTCACTGTGAGTGCTGGGAATACAGACGATGAGGTCTGGAGCCAGGCTGGAACATGTTCCTCTGGCCTTTACCCTCTCCTTCCTCCCCCCTTCCTGAGGCACAGCATGCCGCAAGCTCCTGCAGGAGATGGTTCCTTTAAAAAGAACCTTATCGCAAACCACTCTTCCCTTATCTGCAGCCTTCAGATGTGGACGTGCTGCACAGAATGCTGACTGGGGACCTGCAGCAGCTGGCAGCAGCTTTCCATCTGCTGCTGAAAAGAGGACGCTCTCTGGACCTCCCTCCCAGCCTGTCTGCAGCAGTGCATCTGCTAAACCAGCCATGCACGGTCATGGGAGAGGCATCCCTCCCCCTTTTAAATATTCACCAGCATTGCAGAAAAATGCATACATATCTCTGCCAACTTTGCTCTAGTCTGGAGCACCAGGGAGGGGGGATCTTACATGTCAGAGCAGGACCATGCCCTCATTGAATACCCATGGGCCTTGGTGACATTTCCATAGCCCCTGGGGAGGCTTGTACTGCTTCATCTTCCCTGCTCTCTGTATTCAAGCAAACCTGCTGCTGTGGGCTACAAGTGCAGTGCGGCAAGCTCCTGAGGGTGAAAGTGTTGGACTGCTCTGCCATTTCTTTGCCTGATAAATGTTGCCCCGGCCTAAGCGATTGCCGGCTGCAGGATGTGCTGCTCATTTCAGCCTTTCCTTCCTACCTCCGCAGCCTCTGGCTAGCAGCAGGAGACGGAAGGGAAGCACCCTCAGAGCAGAGCGTTTGACCCTGATCAACTAATGGGGCTGAGGGACGGGAGAAGAGCCAGTGCTACAATCAGTCATTTGAGTGAAGCAGTGCCTGTTTTGATTAGCTAGCAATTTTTCTGGTCATTTAGAGAAAAAGTTGCCCGCATATCTTCCCTCCTTCTTGGGGGAGACATGAGCTGTAGGACACCACCCCATAACTTCCTGTACTGTTTTGGAAGGGGGGAGAAACTATTCTGTGGAGACATCTTTCATATAGGAGAGGGGAAGAGGATATTTCCACAGTGACTGAAGTGGAAAGACCAGGCTAAAAGGGACGGAGCGTATTTTGTTCCAGACAAGGCATTTCCTCAGCATGAGGGCTGGGCATCAGCACCCCACACAGTGGCTTCTTGCTCCCATCACTTCTTTGCAGATGATCCAGAGCTTACTCTTTCTGACAGCTAACAACCAGCTCCTTGCCTCTGAGGCTGGCAGTTCAGTGCACTGTGGGTTGCTTTTTGGAGCTGGGAAGGTGGGAAGGTTGCGCTGATGAGCCAGCTTGATTGACAGCTGGCACAGAAAAGGGGATGTGCTGATGGATGGGAGGCAGCTGCCAACTCCAGATGCCAGCACTGGCATCAGAAAAGTGGCAGGAGAAAGGGCCAGAAGTAAGCCAGGGTGGTGGTGGAGAAACAAGCCTGGGACATAACGATGTGAGGGGGGATAGTGCTATGCACTCTGTGTTGAAAGCCTGGGAAATGTGGCACACCAGGTGGCTGACTGGGAGGCTTGACTGTGACAGCAGCCGAGTGCTCCGAGTCCTTGGTCTGGAGCCTCCTGGGAGCAGGACAGCAAGCTGTGCACTTTTCTGCTTACTGCTGGAAAGACCCAAAGGCAGGTGCAAAGGGCTAAGCTCCCTGCAGTTCATAATTACAGGAGAGCACTGTCAGCCAGTTCACAGGCTGACCAGGGAGAGATCTTCTTGGTTTCTGAAGCAGTGGCAGCTGGAGGTCATCTGTGGTCATCAGTTCTAGTGGAGACATCCTTTCATCTTGCATACATGTGTATATTTGTGTATGGGGCTGACAACTTAGCAAAGCCCAGCTGGCTTACTGGAGGGTGACGGGACATACTGGCCAGACACTCGTCTTTGTGGCTGGCCTGGCCTCTCCATGGCTGTCGCTGCTGGTCTTCCCTTTATGTCTTTTGTGATTATAAGGATTTGCCAGGTCAGCTTGGGTGTACTGAATCATAGCAAAGATATGCTGGGTTGGGCAGATCCAGGTGCAATCGCAGCTGCTCACAGAAGCCTCCTGTACTCCATATCAGCCCTGATTTCTGATGCCCTAAATGATGTGGCCTCCTACCTTTCCTTTAGCAAGGTAATGCTGCTAAAAGAGCCTTACAATCAGTATTTTCCCTTGATGTTCAATTTAGGGTTTTCCCTAATTGCATCCCAAAACACTCTACTCCATGCCACTCGCCTCATCCCTAATGATCCTCAACACTTCCCTCCTCACCTCCCTCTTGACATCCAGCAGATCTGAAGAGGAGACAATTGCCAAATTCTTTCTCATTAGTCTTGGCAAAAGTGTTTGCATCCTCCATGATATTTAGTCTACAGATGAGAGATAGGATCTGTAATGAAATCCTGATGTTCAGATCATTTCTTGTCTCTGTGGTAGGGAGAGTTGCATAGCTGAGATTGAAATACCAATCATTTGTTCAAAATTTGGACACCAGTCTAATCCTTCCACAGATTGAGGTGCCTGGGGTTTTAGGGAGATGCAAACTAATAACTCGGATATCAGACATCTGTTCCTGACTCCCTTCCATTTTCAGTCTTCCCACTGGGGGCTGTGAAATATTTGATCCCTCAGATGATTTTGTTAACTGCTCTTTGGAGTGCCCACACCCATCTGTGTGCTTCAGAGCCAATTCTCTTGAGGAAGTCTCCAGTTTGTAGGTGGTCATGAAGAGAAACTTCACAGCAATTCCTGTGTCTCGCTAGCTGCCCACCATGTGTACAAAATTCTGAAATATGATGGTGCTGTGAATCCAACAGATATTCTTGTAAGTTTAGTGAAAGGAGGTAAAATCTTCCATCTTGTGAGATTTCAACTGTATTGGACGTGGAACTGGGAAATCACATCCCATGGTTTTGAATTCATGCTGAGCACTAAACCAGTGGACCAGGCTCATATCTGGGTTCTCCCATTCAGGCTTTGAAATCTGAAGAGGTCAAGTTTGGTGTCCTGCATTTGCTTCATCCTGTGCTCAGTTTAACGTTGTCTTTTTGAGGCATCCCACCACCCCTTCTGAGTGCTGAGATGACAGCAGTCTGAGCAGGGGTCAAGTTTGCCTGAAGTTGGGTTTCGAAACAGCATTTCTTACCCTGTGTTGCTCGATCAGAACTCATTGTCTGCAACTTAACTCCCTATTCCCTTTGTGAAGTGGAAAGCACCATAAACACAAAGAAAGAAACTAATGGTATTATTTAAAACAGGGAATCATTTAGTCCTAGTGCTAAAGCTTTCTGAAACAAGTACATTATCATTGTCTAGGAAGAATGTCCCTACTGCCCTGCTGGTTCTCCTTGCCTGATCCCATATGTTGCAGCTGCTCCTGGTATCTACATCCTCTGCCTGACATGCTTGTGTCCTAATTCACATTTCTTCCTCTGCCAAAGCTTTATGGGGTCAGGGATCTGGCTTCATTTATAATCACCGCTGACACTTAATAATAATTCTGCCTTAGGTTAGAAATGCTCATGGAAAAGACACTCATTACAGCAAACGCAAACCACTGAAGCACTGCACTGGTCCCTTCTCACAGCGTGGCTTGCTCTCTAGGGCAGAAATCTAGTCCTGTGTTGCAGTTTTACCACTCTATTAGTACTCTTTTTTGGGGAAGAAAAGGCAATGTCAGCCTTTCTCTATTCCTGCTGTCACTTCAGCCTGAGTCTGAACCAATTCTTGTTGTCCCAGGTTGTCTAGTGTCTGCATGGTGTCTGCACAAGCACACATGCAGACACGGACTACACCGTAGCCTTACTTCTTCCAAGGTGGAGGGCCTGAGTATCTTCTGCCCTTTTGCACAACTCATTCATGTGGTCTGGACAGATCAAGTATGACTGAGGCTGAACACCATCCAGGAACAGATAGCCTGAGATACTCAGCCCTCCTAAATTCGCTGCTGATACTTTGAACTGGTGCTACAACTACAACCACTGCTAGGGATGGAAAAGTGAGTGCCACGAGGCTGACTCCACATACCTATTGCTTCTTGGAGTCCATTCTTACTTTCCAGTATATATGTAGCCCCTATGTACAGAGTCTGCAGCCTTTGTAGACATAGCCAGTGTAGACATAGCTCTTGTAAAGCCCAGTCAGTCACAGAGGTAAAGCAGATTCTACCCTGGACTTAATTTCTCTGAATAAATATTCAGAGGTATTGACAAGGGAGGCTCTGCTGTGGCAGCATGCAGTGAGCTGCTAGGGGATTGTAAAGAATGATCAATGCTGTCATTTTTATGTACTTCATTTCCCCTGGTAATTTTCAGTGCTGCTACCATCATTTCTTCTGCCCATTCCTTCTTACACTGATGGGGGCAAATACTCCTAGAGCTGGACCGGGGGCTTTCACAGCAATGAGGTGTCATTAAATCAGACAAGGCAGCAGAAGTTGAAGAATGATCCAAACTCTAGAGGACAAGGCAGGAGAGGTCGAATGAGCAGGTTATGAAGTGAATTCCCAAAGGCCTCAGTTTCTTTTAAAACTGAACAAGAAACCAAGCAGAGTAGATATGAACGCTTAAAGCAGCTCCATTTCTGTTTCATAGTATAGCTTCTTTATAGAAGCTTCTGTATAGCTTCTTACTGTCTGGTTCTCTGCTGGAGGGAATAAAAAAGCAAAACTGGGATTGGGGGAGCGCAGGGTGGAGGCAAGCATTAAAAAATAATACAAATGGCCATCATAGGATAACTGAGGATAAAAATATCCCAATTTTAGTTACTTGGGCTACTTCCACACTGTAGGAGTAAAGTGAATGCAGAGAAAACTGATGAGGTTGATTGAGAACAACCTGGAATAAATGAAAAGTTTGAAATTCTTTCCTTTATGGAAAGAGATTAAAAGAAAAAGCCTGTAAAGTAATAAGTGAGCTAGAAAAATGTGAGGGCCGTGTATATTTTTCCTGCCATATTCAGCAAAGATATGGAGCAGTCAATGAAATTGAAAAGGCAGCAAATTCTAAATGCATTCAAGAAATACTCTTTCAGACAGCATGTATTCAGACATCGGAGCTTCTTCCACAGACAACACAATTCAAGGGCAGTTTGGCTGTTTATGTGAGCTATAAGTATATCCAGAGTTATAAGGTAGACAAGAGCTTTAGAAGGTTAAAAAACACTCCTGCTTCCAAGTTTAAATCAATCTCTCGCTATTACACAGTCAGCTGAAGTCTTCCAAGGAGGTGGGTTATCATCCCTCTGCCTGATGTGAGGTTTCCTGTGCCTTGTTCTGAATTAACTGATCCTGGTTGCTGCCAAAGAGAGCTTTCTGGAGCAGTTGGGCCCCACATCTGATGTGGTTTGACCTTGTTCAGTTGCGGTTTCAACTGTTGTGAAGTAAGCCAGGCTCACACACAGGCCAGGAGAGAGTGGTGGGTCCTATTCCCATCAGGATTAAAAGGAAAAGTTGAATAGATGTAGCAGCAAAGCAATTTCGGAAGGAAAATAGCAAAAATTGGGCCAAAGCAGGTAGCTTTGTTTAAATAATTCTATCATGCAATGTGCTCTTTGGAGAAATACCAATAGAATGCTTGCTGATCAGATGATACAACAAGAAGAAAAGGTTTCATTAGGACTTTGTTAACATTTGGGCAAGCATCTTGCAATGCCCTGCTGCTGTCTGGGTCCCTTCCAGCTCTGACAGACAAGTACCCTGTATCGAATGCCTCTTCTTTTTCAGGGGAAAAGGATAAAAGCCCGCCTGTGGAAGTGCTTCAAAAGCACTAATATCTTTTGCTCTTTGGATGGTTGGTTGGATTAGGTTTGCTGCAAAGAAAGGGTGTCAAAGTTTGAAGATTTGTTTCAAGGACAGAAAAGCCCTATACTGCGAATAGGAAGAGGGACTCCCCTTTACATTATCAGCTAGATGACATGCCTCCAGCCCTCATCCTCTGAGGCAAAACTGGAGACAGAGGGGATAGCAACATTTTTTTATAACACCCTGGTATTTTGCTTGAACATACAACATCCCTGCCAAACTATTATTATTGCTATATTACTATGATTATTATAATATTATTCTGTTATACTCCTAAAAGAACTGGCAAATCTCCTCCCTCTCCTGGGCTGCAGCTCTGGGGATTTTTGCCTTGATGCCTGTCATCAGGCAGCATTTCCTTTTGGATTTCTAATTAAAATGGCAGCCTTTAGGGACTAGGTTCCTGCCCAGCATATATTCAGGGAGATTTAAGAACATTTTAGGTGGAGTTTAAATACTGCTTTTAAACATCTTTGTTCTGACTTAGTTCAGTTTGCTATAATCAGCCAAAGTATCTATATACAACCACAGCAGGAATTAACCTGTCATACTTTCATAAATACATGAATACACTGCTTGTTGGTTGAAAAACAGTTTTCCCTGCCCCAGATTCTTCAAGCAAGTAAAAAACGCACCCAGCCACTTCACCCCCCCTTCGCTCTCCTCCTGGGATCAGTGCAGCCTGCGTGCATGTGAGGGTAATGGCTGTGTTTCCTCCAGCAGCTCCTCTTCCCCTAATGTGTCCGTGTCTCCTCTGTGAAGGTTACGGGAGGGTACGGGTTTTCTGAGGTCTATTACTCAGGGAGTTATTTTCACTGCACTGTTCTTTTAAGAGATGTCTTCTCTAAGGTGCATGTTGCAATGCTGAAAAGGTTATATTGCTATTATTACTCTAAAAGAGTAGGAGGGCGTTTGTCTCCCCGTTACTTGTCTTGGGCCGGGTGCGACATGTGTGACACACTGTATGCAAATAAATTTGCATCAGTCTGTGCAATGAAATCTTTTGGCACTCTGCCGGCAAACTGTTGAGGTCCCTCAAAAGATGATTCAGATCCTTGTTGGAAATGTTCAGACCAGCCTCCATCAAAGCAATTTAGGAAAAAAAAACCCAGAGTAACAAAGCAATTTAAGTTTGTGCTACCAGGGACCAAAGAGCAGCCTGCCCAGCAGCCTGGTATGTGCTGTGGTATGAAGTGCGCTGTTCGTCTCATCTGCTGTTTCTGAAATGTTGCTAGCAAGAAAAAGAGTGCCCAGAGTGGATCAGTGGAGACTTTGCAGGCAGATGCTCAGCCCATCTGAAAATCAGGCAGTTGTGCTGAGCATCCTCAGTCTGTGAACTTTGGGCCCTGCTAAAATACAGTGTCACTGAGTTTGCAGCCGGAGGAACTGTCATTATCTTTGCTCACACTCTCTGCCTCATGGCACATGAAACCATTTGAGTCTCCAGGCCTGCCAGGCCAGTTCCTTTCATGGATGTTACAATCACTAACAGCATAAAAAAAGTCAAGGGTGGAAGTGGTGCTTGGTTGCCGTGGTTGTAATCGAATTAAACTAGAAGATTGAGTTAGGTGGAAAGTACTCAATCTCCCTGCAAGAACGTGAACCATCCTGGCAGGCTGAGCTGTGCTATAAGCAGCAGTAGGTTATGCTTTTGGACATAAATATAGTCAAACGTAACACACTACCAGCCTCAGAGGGCAGATGCAGCAAGTAGAAATTTACATTATCGGCTCTGGTTAAAAACAGGAGGAAAAAACTTGCCATCCCTTCAGATGACAGAAAGCCTGATCCTTTAAACAAATGCTAGCTGCAGAGCAGGGGGGAGATCAGTGTGAAAATATGTGTGGCTGCAGTTCTTTTAAAGAGCCCATAGGACTCATTTTGGCTGCTGCCCTGATCTCTGTGCGCTGCTTCTATAGGGTCCTCCATACGGAGGTTGACCTGTGGAGCTGTGGGCCAGATTTCTATAGGGAAAGAGCCTATAAACTCTTCAGCTTCCAACTGCTCAAGCCCATTCTGGGGTGAGATGGAGGTCTCACCTGTGTGTGCAAATGTGCTTTGCTTATGCAGAGAAAAGTGTTTTAAAGACAAACAGGAGTATGCTCATTCCATTTTGGGGTGTGCAGTTTTTGGCTCAGCTTCTTTTGGTATGCTCTTACAGACATCCAAATAAGGCTTAATAGTGGTTAATATGCATGTGCTTTACTCACTTGATTGACATGCAAGGTGCATTAAAGAAATACTAATTGATCAAGAATAAACTGCATGAGTTCTGTAGTTCTTCAGCAAGTTTGCAATTACTGGGCAGGACCTAATGAGTTTATATGATATCCCAGGTGGTAATCATATGAATCCATAAGTTTATTAAGTGACAATCTTGGATTTTTAAAAATCTGTTCTGAATCTTAAACTAAAAAATTCAAGTGTGACTGAAAGAAATATGAAGACAAAGGTCACTGCTAATTTCGTTTGGGACAGTGTTCTCTCGAATGTGAACTATGGCTATTTTACAGGCAGTCTGAATTTTGAGAAGATGATTTTCTTTCTCATTTGAAGGGTCTGTTCTCTTGATCTGATTTTCTTTCTCCTGCGTTCTGGTTGTGTGTTTATGGATACAAATACAGCTAGCAATCCCTAGTTCTCTGGGTCAGGCTCCTTCATGTAATTAAACGGGGACAGGGAGGCACTGTGGCAGACCAGACATTCATTTAGTCCACTCTCCTGCTCTTAATAGTGATCAAATGCTTCAGAGGGAATATGCGATGAATTCCAAAACAACAGCTCTGAAATAATCTGCTCACAGGTAGATTTATTCCTCAGGGTTTTTTTAAGCACTGGAAAGGAATGTATAAACCAACTTTTAAAAGTTATTATTAGTCAGCCATTTATTTATTTAGGCATGTATTTAATATCCTGCCAAGTTCCTGGCCTGGAGGATTCCTGCGGCAATGTATTCTGCAAGCTGAACTGCACATTGTTTGGAAAAAAGAGCATTTCCTCTCATCAGCTGATCCTTCACTTTGACAAAAAGTCCTCTTGTCTTTGGGTAAGAGAGGATAGTTAAGAGCGCTAAGCCTATCCCATGAAACTGATGTCTTTCTGGGATATATGTGTCTTACCTGCCCATCACCATTTCCTCCCTGGACCAAACTGTCCCAGTAGGTGTTCTATAGTTACTGTTTTTTAACTCCTACCTCTCAATCAGGAGTCTTGGAACTATGATAAAGCTATTGCTTAGTGGAAGGCAAACAGCTTCAAAACAGTATGTGACATAGCCCAGCTTTGGGACCTGGGGTTGCTGCTGGGAGGAAAGAAGATTGGGATCCCCTTCCTTGGGACACCTTTTATACATTTTTTTTTATTTCCTTGCTGAAAATAGATCTGTGCTCCAAGGGAAAAGGTGTCACTCACCTAGGTAATAGCATAACCTGATCAATATTGCTGTTAGTATTTTGTCTCATTACGTGTCCATGCTAACTGTTTTAATTGACTTTGTGCCTGGTAGCTCAGTGCACTTGGGGGGTGTTTTCCCACTTAGCTCAGTGAATTTTTGATCAGACCACAAATGAGGTCCTTCTGACACAGTCTGCAGCCTGGACTCACCTACATCATCTGAGTCATCCATCGATTACCTCATCTTGCTGCTCAGCTGCCTTTTCCAGCAATGAATACCTTCACCGACTGCCAGTCCAGTGCAGACCCATGTGGACCAGCCTCTCAGACCACTTAGTGCTCCTTCTTGATGCCATCTCCAGGCCTTGAGGCCCCAGTTTCAAACCAGTTGTGTTTCTTGTCTCCTCAGGTATTTATGCTTCCTTTCTCCTCAGCCTCCCAGATATTTCTTTCCCTAAGCGTATCTATGTATAGCTATTGAGCTAGACAGACCTTTTGCCTGATGACTGTGGTCATTCTTAAACTTCCAAAAATGCCTGTGACCTATTTCCAGAAGTGATTCATTGCTAGCCTCTCAGAAGAACTACAATTCCCAAAGATGCAGATAAGAGCCACAAGAGATTAAAAAAACTGCCAAGGCAGGTAAGATATCTAATTCCCACTGAGAATGAGACACCTAACCTACTTACAGCTCTGGGGGCTTGATTTTTTTTTGCTTCTTTTTCCAAAGGCATTTAACTATATCGAGAGAGACTGCTGAAAACCTGAGCTGTAGGTGTATGAGAACATAAGCCCCATTCCAAAGCATTCTCCAAAGTCATAGAGGTTCTTGAAAAAGCCCTGGCCCCGGGCCTCGCATTGCTGCTCTGGGACACGTTCCCTGGGAGGGGAAAATGCCATTGTTCCTCCGCACTGGAGGCATCGGCCAGCTCCTGTCCCTGCTAGCTAAGCACCCATGGGAGGCTTACAGTTCGGTTGAGTGGAGACAGAATACAACCCTCAATGTTTTTTCATAGAGGTTTAAAGAAAACTGTGCAGGAAAGACAGTCGTTTGAGTTGTGCTAGAAAATATTTTTAAAAGTCTGTGTCACGTTGCCGTGGTGACAAAAGTTCTTAAAATGATGAAGATTAAAGTCTAGGCTGGAAATGGTGGCATGGGGAGGGGAAGGGGGGCTGTTGTCATGACAACCTCAACTCCGGGAGTGCAAGAGGCAAAACACATGGTGGTGGCAGGATCTTTGGGGTTTATATATATCTATAAACATCTGCCATTTATGCCAGCTTTCTCCGTGCTAATTAGTCCTGCTATTTCACCTTTCTCTGCTGTAAATATTTTCCAGTAGACACAAGTCTCTGAGGGAGAAGGCAAGAAAATGCTCTTTTTTTTTTCTTTCATTTTTACATGGACTATCTTCTGTTCTCTGTCTATGGCCCCTCAGCTCCTACCTCGAGAAGAACTTCCATTAGCCAGAAGCAAGCTGCATGGGAAGAATTAAATCATCTCAGGAGGAGGTAGAGGCTTGCAGGCTTGCATCGTATTCTTACAGAGCTTTAACAGCACCGAGCTGCTGCAAGATCACATCTCCCAGTCCTGTGTGCACATACACGCTCTGGCTTTTCTTGGCCCTGATGTGGCAGTTTCTGGACGCGAAGGGTACCTCCTTGGGCTCTAGTTAGGAACCACAATACATGGGCAGTGGTTAGAGCAGGAGATCAAAGCTGGCATCCCTAGATTTGGATCAAAACTTTGTTCTCGGCTTCCTGTGCAACCTCTGGCAAGTGGCTTTTCCCTTTTATGTGCCTCATTTTGCCCATCTAGTATAATGGAGATCACACATTCACTGGAGATATTGAAGCATACCGGATTAATGTCAGCCAAGCCCCTTGAGACCTTCAGATGAAAACTGCCACAGCAGCACCAAGGATTATTATATTTTCAGTGTAAAATCTACTTGGATATCTCTCTTAACACCTTGCACTCGGTGCACTTCCCTCAAACTCGTTTTTCCAGGCAGCCCTGAGACAAGCACACTCCAGAGTATCTTCCCCCGTGAGCGTTAAACCTAATGAATCACAGACCTGATTCTCCTCTCGCACTGACTCAAGGCAGCATCAGCAACTCCACTGACATTGATTATGTCATTTGGTGCAAAGCAAGCATAAAAAGAGAATCAAGCCCAAACTCTTGCCTTCATCTAAAACTTGATCTTCTGGCTATAGTTTTCCTTGCTGGCACAGCAAAAAGCAAGCAAAACCAAATCCCACACCATCTCAAACTGTCGAGCGCATCCCTGAATCTGCACACTGCTTGCAGATGTATCTGTGCACCACAGATGATTTCACATCTCCAGTCCATCTGCTCTGTGCTGGCTGGTGCTTTCAGCGTTGTCCCAATACAATCTGGATCCCAAAGCTCCCTCCCTCCCATACCACTGCGCTGTTCCGCCAAACGCATTGTGATTAGCACAGCTCAAAGCTTTCTGACCCAAAGCTGATCCTTCATAAGGACTCCTGCTTCCCAGTACACTGTGAAGTTGTAAATAAGCCCGACTGCGTTCCTTTACATAATTTTTCTTCCTAAAATAAGCCCCTTTTCAGCAGGCCAGCCTGGGCAACAGTTGCATCATAAATTCAGAGTTTATATCTTCGTATATTTTAATGGCAAGAACAGTAAACCTTTTGGAGTAAAATTAGGTTATGTTTTGGTACAGCTGAAATGTGACATCACTGGGAGCATAAGTAGGAAGCTGGGGACGGTGAGGAAGGAGCAAGTAAAGGGCTTGATGATGCATTTCCCGTAGCAGCATCAGGAGAGGGAAAACGGCAGCTGAGATCTTTCGTGTTGCTTTGCTGAAACGTTGTGTTTCCCAATGGTGTGAGTTTACTCCGCAGGCTGGATTTCTTGGGGAGCTGCCCCTTTCTCTCTCGATTCTGATTTCTTGTGTGTCCTTACAGTGTCTGAGTTGCTCAGGGGTTTTGGCTCTGTGTGCGCCTTGTGTATGCTCATGGCTTCCATGCTTCGGTGCTCTAATGTGCATAATGCTGTGTGTGCCTCGGGAGGATTTTTCCTCCTGGGGGAAGCCCATCCTGCGAGTTCTGCGTGTTGTTTCTCTCTCCCCTCACTTCAGCCTCCCAGGACGGATCCACACATCGAGGCTCCAAAGCCCTTCCCCTCTTACATGGGTTGTGTCAGTCAAGACTCTTGCTGAGTGTGGAGAAGGTGACATTTTGACCCTTGCCACAAAAATTGGCACTGATCTGTGGTAGTGATCCCTACATGAGAAAACCCACTGTTTTTTCAATGAGCTGCCTTTAGTTTACACATTGGCCAGAACAAGAAAGAGCTGAAACTGTTGTCCAGTCAGTTCTCATAACTGAACAGGATGAGGCCCCGTCGGTGATTAGATAGGTGATACACAGCAACACTGTGGCTGATGATGCTGGGACTTCGTACAACCACCCTACAGGAATCTGTCTAACAGTATTTTAAGCTCAGAAAAGCTCTTCACAGCAGCCACCTATCCCCAGTATATCGAGAAATTAACACTTAGGTTTGAAAAGGCAGTTAATGCCTCTATGAGGAAAATGTATCTTTATTTCTGTTGTTATCTACAAAAGCCAAGAAAGGAAGAGTGAAAGACATTTCAACTTTCTTCCCCATAGTCCACAGATACTCTTCTTAAATACAAGTAAATACATATTTCCTCACAGCAGAACAACCTTCACTCTGACTGGAGCACTCAGAATAACATATGATATTGTTTTGATTCTCTTTTGAGATTTGTGTTTCCTTTTAAGGTCTTTTTTTTTTGTTTTCTTTTTTTTTCAAGCCATAAGTTAAAAGTAAATTCTTTGCTTTCTATTAAGCTGGAGCAGTGTCACAGCTACTTGATTATCCACAGGGGATTTATCACAGTTGTATATTAACCATAGTGTGGATACAGACACCAGCACTGGCTCAGGACCAGCAGGCTTTCTTAGTTTGGATGCAGTGCTACAGGAACACTGCTATGTTGCTGGTAGAGGTAGTGAAGGGCAACAAGCAGTTTCACTGCTTTCCTGTGGTGCGGAATCTGTTCATAAACCCTGTGGATGGAAGTCAGTTCTGTGTAGAGCCAGCATTCAGCTGAGCGAGCGTGGATGCTGTTAGCTCTCTCTGGCAGGGTGTTTAGCTCCAGCTCAGCCGTGCTGGCTCCAAACAGAATCATTACTATGCCTCTGCATCGCGGTCCCCAGCCCCTCAGGAAAACCCATTTGTTCGCAAGCATAGTGCCTCCAGTATGTGCAGAGCCAGCAAGGATGTGCAATCGCACCCCAGCCTGCAGAGCTTGACACACTGGGGAGCTGAGCACAGAGACAGCCAGAGCTGGCCTGGGCCTGGCAGGGCTGGTGCAGAGGGTGCCTGGACCGAGCTGCCTTCCCTGCATGGTGTTCCCCACAGTGTCCTCTTGCTGGGCTCTCATTCTCGGAGCAGTGCAGCCTCCATGGTCCTAGACAGACAGACACACTAATGCGACATTGCTCTTAAGGGTCTGAGAAATTCTGGTGACCTGGTGGTTTGGATAGGCACACCGAGCTGCGTGCCAACATAAAACAACACGCCTAATTAAACATACAACTGTGATTTCAGTCAAAGCCCTTGTTTCACTGCCGGAGCCAGGCCCCCACTTCTCCAAGGTGTCCTTGATTTCTTCCAGCTCAAGTGATCAGGTTTGAGGAACCCTGCTGCAGTACAGAGCCAATTGAGGAGTTATTGGGGGCTTACAAGGTTTCAGATTCTTCCTGATAGGATCCTGATAACTTCTTCTGTATAAGCAGGATTTCCAAGATGGAGCTCTTATATAACTAGGGATGACTTTGTTGAGGAAAGTTTTGATCCTCCCACTTTCCCCATCTGTCCTTTCAGAAAGCGTTGCAAGGTGTCCTTTGGCTAGAAGGACATAGCTGGCTTTGTAACAGGGATTCGGAAGCCACAGATTGTTTTGGACAATCAGGAAACGGGGATATTAGCTCTATCAGAGAATACCCTTGGAAGGAGGTGCTTTTAAGTGTGAATCCATGCTTTGTCCTTCTCCTCCTCCTCGCTCCCTTTTTCCATATCACAGGCAGCAGAAAGCTGGAAAGCACAAGCAGTTCCAGGGGCAGAAGGATGTGTGGTGCTCTGGGACCCAGCCTGGGTTGTGTTACAACAGGACAAGAAAGCCCTGAGTGTTAATTATGAAAACCAGAGAAGTTCCAATTGCCACTCATGTTCCTCTGCTCGTGGACCAGCTATTCTAGAATGTTTCTTTCCCACCTCTCCCTGGCAGGCTATTGACTGCTTTAGGGCACTGCAGCACGGGCTTAGACACTCTCCAGAGTTAGTATTCCCTGCAACACAGGCACCTATTTACACTAGGAGCTGCTTCTCAGTGAAAGGTGTTCATTCACACCCCTTCACAGTTATTCCTGTGTGCTGCACAGCGAGTGTTTCTTATTTTTCTCTTGCACGTGAATGCAAATGTATTCCAAGGAGTGGGCATGAGCTGGTAACTCCTGAGACTGACATTTGAAATTGGATTTGTCTCACCTGCAGTTCAGACATTTACGGCTGGAGTTCATTACCTAGGCTTACTTTATGGGCAGTAGAGAGAAACAGGAATTCCTGAGACTCAGTGCATCTCCTTCTCAGGTAAACAAGTGCCACAAACCAGATGTGTCACCCTCTGGGTGTGTGTTCCCATCCAATGACTCTAATGATACAGTCTAGATCTGAAGGTCCAAAGTAGGTAAGCTGAATCCACCCTTGTGTAAAGCAGATATTGTCCCTATCTGTGTGGGAAATTCATGTCAGCCCAGTTGTGATCCTTCCTTCTAGTCAGTGCTGGCCATTAGAGGGCAATCCCAAGTGGCCACTGAGCTCCTGGCCTCTCTGAGCTCTGTGATGGCAACATCCATGCACTGCAAGGGCAGATGCACCCGGGGTGTTAGTACAGAGGCAGGACTCTCCTCCCTTTTGTGCTTCAGTACTGAGTCCTATGCTTCTGGGTGGCTTACATGATGGGTGGTGACCCAGCAGTGAAGGAAGACGTGAGCCAAGACGTACACACACTTTGCACAGAGCTGCCATTTCTCAGCCACCAGCAAATCTGTGAGCTATTAGTGCATGAGAGGAGGCAGCAGGGCCTAACGGAAGAAGCAAACACACTCATTTATTCCTGTTTTTCACAGGTGCACCAAAGAATAAAAGCTTTCTGCCCTAGCCTGTCTAGAATAGATCCCAGTCATCATATAAGAAGCTTCATAACCATTCACCGTTCCCCTAAATCATCTATTCCCTCAGGATCTTCACTCTCTGCTTTTAATAAATTAAAGGAAGGAAGGCACTTCCTAAATCTGACAGGGTTTCTCCCTGTCGCTGGCTGCAGTTCCCTGGGTTGCAGGAGGGCTAGAGCTTTTTGAAAACCACACATAGGTGGAAGAGGAAAAGTCATTAGCACAGTAAAACCCTGGCGATACAAAAGATCCATTCAGTCATCCTTCTGCAAACTGCTGCTCTGGCTTCATTAAAAGCATAGCCTGTGGCTGTCATTCAAATAGGCTGGATTCGCTTTGGGTTATCTAAATGAGAATGATCATTTCTGCAATGGAAAATATAAAATAAAAAAAAAAAGATGAAACCGGTAGGAATTATTCTGTATGAATTATGTGCTCAGTTTTCCTACTGACCTATTGAGCCAGCACTGAGAGTCGGATTTCCTAGAACAGCCTTTCATGCTGGATTTTGAATATTTTCTTCTTTTCAGCCCAGAAATATCACTAGAATGGCCTTTTTCACACTAAGTGACACTGTGGACTCCAGCTGCATCCTGGATGCAGCAGAAATAATGGGGTTCAGAAGCAGTTATCCAAATCATTCATCCTTCTGGTTTCCAGCATTCTTCTGTGGCTGCCTCCCGGCTGGATTGAGCATGTTGGCATCTCTCAATGCACATGACCCCGTGGCATCCTGATTAGGTGAGGAAGTGGTAATATCTGGTGTGGAAACAGGCATTCAAATTGAACAGCTAGCTCTGACAACAGAGTGATGAGCCAATTTAGGGAGCTAAACTGACAAATCATAATTCCTTTCATTTATGACAAAAGTTTTCTGCCTTTTTAGCTGCTTGAACTGATTCACTATGGGATCAGAGGAGGCCGATCCCTGGTATAGGCAAAGATGGCAGGTACATACTACCATGGGTGGTTGGGAGGAGCAGGACTATCTCTGGAGCAGCAAGGAGTTATATGGACTTAGCCGTACAGTCACATAGCATGCCTATGGGCTATCCCTTGCTTCAGGTATCTCCCTGACAGTCATCTCCCTCCGTAATTGCCTGCCCCTCCTGAGGTGATTCCCAGGCAGCTGATTCCCCGCTGCACGCCTCTCTTCCTACACGGGGGCTCAGTGCAGCCCAGGCGGTGCTCTGGGGGTGTGCAGCACTCAGGAAGCACGAGGTGTGCTTCTCCCTGCAGTTTCAGTCACTGCGCTATCAATTTTCATTAATAACATGGCAAACTGAAAATTACTTTGCTATCTTGTATAAGCCTGTATCAGTGTCTCTCTGCCTTTTGGCCCACTGCCTGGTGCCCCATAAGAAAGTTGTGTTTACAGGTTTATTTTACATCTGAAGAACTGACGGTTAATCCTGCTACATCCCTAAGGAAATGGTGAGCTTAGATAGGTGTCACTGTGTGCTCTGCATGGCTCACTTGGAGGTCAGTTTTACAACCGCACTGGGAGTCACACTGTGACGAGAGGTGTGGTGGCAGGTCAGAGAACAGAAAGTGCGACCACGCAGGGCTGGAGCGGCAGGGCAGGGCCGAGGTACAAGGGCAGAGCTGTGGAGGGGGACTCAGCAGGTGACATAGCAGAGAGGTTGTGGGCCAGAGTGGAGGGGCTGCAGCAGAGCTGTTGGGGAGTCCAGGGCTGAGAGAGCAGGAGGGGCTCCAGGGTGGGGTAAACAAACTCTGTGGGAAGCTTCAAAGTGATGTAGCCGGATTAGGAGAGAGCTGACTGAAATACACCCTGGAAGGGAGTACCATCCTGTAGGTTGGGGTGGAAATTCAGGAACAGAGCTGGGACACGCAGCCTCATCTGATTCACAGCAGTCTTGTTTGCTTCTCACATGCCTCTGCTTTTTGTTCCCTTCCATTAAATCAAACTAGGACATTGTGTCACCAGATTGCAGGCTGGGCTGCAAAACAGCCAGGCTGTATGTGCCTTCAAACCATGAGGAGGCCTCTTGAGAAGGCCCAGCTACGGCAGCTGACAGCAGTGAGTCTCTCCGCTTCATTCACACACAGCTGTCCAAGTATTTCACTCCTCCTCTACCAGAAACAGCAAGACCGTGTGTGGGGAGCAGTGATTAACATTTCTCCAGATGAGGCACTAGGGCAGGACACATTGGCAGGGCTGGGGCATGGCTGTCAGGCCTCCATCCATCCCAGCTCTGTCACAAATTGCCCTGGTGACACAGCAGCGTGTGGGAGAGGATGCCAGACGTGTTCGGGGCGTCTGTTTTCAGGGTGATGCAGTAGGCTTCTTTAGCTGGAAGCCAGCACACTGTCAGGACTAAGTGTATGGTCCTTACTAGACCCAAACCATTGCCCAGTGACAGTTTAAAGGTCTCCTCTTCATGAACTGTGCTAATGGCAAACGAGGCCAGAACGTGGGTTCTGTGCTGAGCCACACAGGGCCAGCCACGCTCTCCAGAGCCCATCTCTTCTTGCTGTGGCATGTTGTAAGGTAGGGAAAACCAAACCTGGGCAGATATGTAGCTCAGGATGGCAGTCACTGGCATGCCCTGTGTGTGTGTGTAACTGCCATCACAAAGCTGGGCATAAAAGAGCCAAGCAGCCCCAATGTCTCCACAACACACCACCCGCAAGAAAAAAATAGTGTCCATCAGGTAATTCTTGACTGTATACGCAGCTTTGATAATAGGGCACCTGGATTTCTCAGTGTGTCCTGTACTATGGCCAACACGGTCATAGAGTCCCTTTGCATTAGAGAACTGACTGCGGAGGTATGGTTGCTGTTGCCTGTTTACAGATTTCTGGGCTTCCATGCTAAGAAATGCTCTGCCATGTTTCTTGTTTCCCTTTTCCTTGACCCCCTTCACGTAAGGCTGGAAGTGATATAGCAGCAGAATACAAGAAATGGAAGAAAATAGTTGAATCAGCGCCTCTTGTAGAAGTCTCTGCTGAGTTTGAGGCCATTCTTTCTTGCATTTGATACTTGCAGAGACTGCATCTGACATCCAGTACAAAGACAGTTTCCACCATGGGTCAGTGTGTAGCATATATTCAGCAAGAACAGAAATCAAGGAAGGGCATTGGAGTTGAAAAGATGTAATGATAGTTTGTTTCTGAGGAGTGGCTGATGTTTCAGAAATATTTGCAACCAACTTATTTTATAAAATGTGTTATGGAGCTTTTAATGTAAATTAGAAGGCAAAATCAAAGGACAAGAGGGGTGAATGATTATGATTTTGTATTTTGGTTTTTAATCTGTTTTTCAGCTGGTTCTGCTTGCATGCTATGGCTGACCTGCACTGAGCTGATGCAGCCTTTTCTGCTACTTTAGCAAGGTTCTTGACCCTGATACTGCATCTAATTATGTTGGGCTGGTTGTTTGAGGGGCTGCGATCTAATCTGCTCCCTGTTGGCCCCTGCAGATCTTCCACATGACCTACGATCTGGCCAGTGCAGTGGTGCGCATTGTGAACCTGATCGGGATGATGCTGCTGCTGTGTCACTGGGATGGCTGCCTCCAGTTCCTTGTGCCTATGCTGCAGGACTTCCCTGACGATTGTTGGGTGTCCCTCAACCGCATGGTGGTAAGTGCCTGCCCTACTTTGCTCCTTCACGGCCCTAAGCCCAGGCCCTCGGTCACAGCATCACCGTTTCAGCATCGACCTCCCAGCACTAACACGGCATCCTCCAGCTTCCCATTTCCACTCCCTGTCCTTGTAGGGCCTTCTTCCACTATCCAGCAGGCACTTGGAAAGCCACGGCACTGTGGGCATGGAGACTCCTTTGAGGCAATCTCTGCAACCAGACAGTCCCAGGGCTGCAGAGCAGGAACCAGCCCCAGCAGAGCCTGCTGCGGGCTGCCTGCAGCAGAAGGCAGGAGCCAGGCTCCCCCTCCTGGCAGGAAACAGCAAACAGCAAGAATGGAAACGGTTTTCTGCTGGGATGTGGGCAGACTGAGCCAAAGGCAGGAGGCAGAGGGGGTACTAGAGCCATTACTGGTCTCAAGGAAACTGTTAAGCCTTCTGCTCTGTATCCGCTTGAAGGGTCGGTGTGATCACCCACCCTTCTCCCTGGGCAGCTGCACAATATCCCATGAGAGTGGGCTGTAACAGACCTTGCCAAGCCACAGTTCGGCTCCCGTCATGGGATCAGTAGCCAGACTTCCCAATAACATCCCAAGCTGTGCTGCTCACTCTACTGTTTGCTGTGAGGGAGATTTATACCATATGGTAAATGCACGGGGAGTTCATGGTACCTTTCAACCATCTCGCTGAGAATTCAGGATCTTTTATTCAAAGGGACAATGTCCAGTTGATTAAGCAGCAAAAACTGACAAAGCTTAAAAAATTGCCTCTTATTGCAGCTCTTAACCTCCAGATTCCCCCAGCCAATTTCTTCTTAAAAAATAATAATAATCAGGCACTCGGGCAGAACAGAACAAATGTAAAATGTATAAAAGAACGGCCAGCTTCCCATGCCTCCCACATGCAGAGCTGTGGGCACATGCTGCCCATGCCCGAGAAGAGTGAGCATCCATGAAAAAGTCGTCTGTTTGGTGTTTATTTATTCATTTCT
Organism: Anarhynchus alexandrinus; assembly: GCA_008711295.1. Taxonomy (NCBI): domain Eukaryota; kingdom Metazoa; phylum Chordata; class Aves; order Charadriiformes; family Charadriidae; genus Anarhynchus; species Anarhynchus alexandrinus. Next base: position 1,633,333 of record VUYV01000008.1, on the reverse strand, counting down.
TCCCTCTGCAATAATCATTCACTTCCCGCTGTTGAAAGGTGCCAGACTGACAGTTCTGGAGACTAGAACCGTTTATTTATCTATAGCAGAAGAACAACCCATGCAGCAGCTGCCTTATCTTTCCCCATGCTGCCTTTTTATTATTTATATGGCAGGAGCAATGAAAGATCAGGGCCCCATTGTGCTTGTGCTCTTCATGTTGAAAAGGACATAAAGCTCCTCATCCTGGAGAGCTCAGAGGTGCAGACAGAAATCATTGCCATCCGATGAAGTGATTTGGCCATGGTGCCCTTGCAGGACAGCTTCAGAGCAGCAGATGTGAACGATGTTTCCTTTATCCTAAGATTTGGGTGGATGCTGCTGTCTGATGGCAACAACTTCCGTTGGCTTTTCCCATTCAGCCCTGGGGGAAGAGGTAAAAGCTAGGGTTGCAGTTACAAGTGTGAGGAGCGCACTTGGCTCAAAGGCCAGTGGATGAGAGCTGCAACACAAGCTGCTGAGTGACCTGAAGAGTCAAAACAACAAGGTGCATGGAAAACCTTCACAGAAGGCAATAACTAGCAGTGGCAGACACGCATGGTGAGAGGAAGAATAATGCAGTGGCTGGAGCACTGACTGAAAGTAGGACACCTAGGTTTGGTTTTCAGCTCTGTTCTGTGTGATCCTGGGCAAGCCAGATGGGAAGCTCAGACAGTTCTCCCTCCTCACATACTTCTGAGGATAAGTAAATACTGTAATGGTGGGTATCTAAAACAGTCTGAGAGACCTGAGGTTGTACTGAGTAGGTTGCGCTAATGCGTGGCACAAGCTAATGCAAATTGGCTCTTGAACACTTTTCACTCAGAGGCTGTAAGGCCAGAAAACCACTTGCAGAGCTGCAAACATACTGGGATCAGAGCCTGATGAGTAGGGAAACAAAGCTAAATGTATACAATCTAGAAGAAGAGTTACCTGGGCCAGAATATGATCAGAACCTATAAATGACCATCAAGGTGTAGTGAAGGGATAGGGTCTTGAAAGGTGGCAGAAGACAGGACAGAGGAAGAAAAGATTTAGCCTAGGCACCTTTCTTAGCAGCAAGACTGGGGGTGGGGGGAAGGATGCATCCCACAGGCAGGAGGGCTCAGCATAATCTCCAGGAGAGGCAGGGTAGAAAGTTTCTATCCAGAAGAGAATATATGACTTTACCAGGCAAGGACTCATGCTGCAGTACTTGTCTTCCCAGCCTTGAGAGCCTGTGAAGCTGGGAATTAGACTTGCCTTGTGTGATTTTTTCTGCTTCTCCTCTGCAGCTAAATCACCTTCACTGTTTCCACTTAATAGAAGTGAAAAAAAAAATTAATTATTATCTCAGTGACTGTCTCAGAAATGGAGCCTCAGGAAACTGGGATGAAGAACTGGAGAGATGGTTATACGCCCCACCCCAAGTTCAGGTGGCTTCCACTCCAGAAGCTGTACAGGAATATGCCAGCCCCAAAATAGCTTGGTTTTAGAACATTTAACAGAGGGAGTAATTCGTTTTTCTGGAATCAGATAGTTTCTTCTCACAGTAAGGTTCTGTCCGCTAGTCTCTTGAGAAGATTTCCAGATGCGTCATTGGGACCAGTGATGGATGTGGATGGAATTATTAGTGCAACAATTTACCTATAGTCTATAGCGAAGTAATAGGAGAGGCCTCTGAGTCAGGAAAAAACAAGAAACTGGTGGTCTGGGCTGCTCTTAGACTTTGGTACCATCTTGATGGTAGTTTCCAGAATGGCTCTGTTTGAGAGCTGTGATGGACAGGGTTAGGAGGTGAGAGGCCAGGACGGCATCTGTCTGTGACAGTCGGCAGGTTGGATTTTGGGACATTCTCTACTGACCTGGTCACAGCTTTGAGGAGATAAATATACTTGGTGCACGACTGCCCTGATTACACACAGGAGCCAAAAAGCTGGGATGGAACCACTGTAGGGAAAAAAGGAATCTTCTGAAGCTGCTACAGCCAAGGGGAGCTGAAAGTGAGGTGCCAAATGCTTTGGAGGCTTTCTCCTTGAGTTTGCTGGTGCTGCTGTTCCACGCTCCGGGGTTTCCCACCTAGCCACTTGGCAGTCCATGAAACCAGCTCTGATTCCAACACAGCAAGGAAAGAAGATTCATTGCTTCCCATCTGCTTCCTAAAGGTTTGATCCTCTTCCAGGGGATCTGTGAAGGGTCTGGTGTTGCCAAAATCATATCAGGGGCTCAATAAATCCCTGGGTCCAATTCATCTTGGTGTTTTCTACATGCTCCATGTTTCACCTTTAGCAATTGTAGGAGGAGTGAGTCTCTGTATGACTTCTTTCTGAAATGGCTCTGAAATGGCAGGGAAGGATGTTTTCAGCATTAATTGCTCAGCCCCAATCTCAGGGGCTTCAGCATTAGCTTCCCTACAGGGCACTTTATTAAAAAGAGAAACACTAGTGAGTCAGCTGCAGAGCGGCATGTGTGCGGGCAGCAGCATCTCCCCAAGACCCTTGCCTGGCAGCTCCTCATCAGAGAAATCTGAGCTCTGCTGAGACCTGAAAGCTGCTGGAAACACGTGGCTTGCTCCCTTGGGTATTGTGCTAAACTGATAAACCCTGCAGGGAAGGCAAATATCCCCATGTCAAATGCAGCGACCTTGCATAGGAAATACTAATCGTCTTCCCTTCTACCAAAAGAAGGGGAGTAGCTTTCCTTTTGAGCTTAACCCCCCTTCCCACCTCCCAGCACATAGCATTGCTGATAGAAAGGAGGAAGAGAAACTGATGCAGCATGTGTTGTGGAAGGCAGAGCAATCCTGCATGGATCTCCTGTGTGATTCCTAACTCCTCCCAAGCCTCTGGTCCAGCAGATCCCTCATGCCCTCACTCAGCAGGCATATGAAGCTGTGTAGTAGATGATCATGCTTTGTAAAATCTGTCAGGGAGCAGCAAGAGTGGGGCTGCTCCATGATGGGATACGAGCCAGGAGCCAAGGGTGACCCCTGCACAGGCAGTGAGTGCCCTTGCCAACTAGAGCACAGTCCTACCAGTCCAAAATAGGGTGGGCAGAGCAGAACTGTGATAAGAGGGTCTGCTGACCATTCCAGTGAAGGCAGGGTGACAGTCATGTCCAGGGTCTACCCAGGGAGTCCAGTTAGGAGCAGCAAGAGATGGAGTCAGAGGCAAGGCTGGAAACGAGGCTAAAACATATATATTTATGTTAAGGGCCAGGGCTGGGCGCAGGTATAGCTAGCTCAGCCAAGGTCTGGATGCCAGGCCTGGGCTGAAATGGAGCTCCAGGAAAAATGGGTGCATGGGTGGGGGTCCCAGGCAAGGCTGACTGGGGCAATTAAAACACACTGGTGCACTCAGGGTCCCAAGAAGATCTTCGCATCTGTTAGATGAAGGTCATGCAAAGCTCTTCTTGGAAGTAAGCCCAGAACAGGCAGGTTCTGTCCAATGTGAAGTTTGACCCATCATCTCCATTTCTTGTCCCACCATTCTCTTCCTTTAAACTAGATTGAAAGGTATGTTTTCCCTGCCCAGGAAAGGGCAGTGTTGTCCAGGGGAGGGCAGAGATGTTCAGAGGCCTTATTTCACAGCACACAAGGGGTGTGCAGTAGCAAACCCCGAGTAACAACTCTGTGGCCAGATAAGATCACTGCTGAGACAAATGTGGGAGTTCACAAGATTGAAATATGCCCTTTCAATGCAGACAGCTCCTTAATACTGTGAAATGTTAGCGGTGTAAGTCAGGCATAACATTGTGCTCATGGACTATGCCCCTACCCCAAGAATTTGCCAGTATTTCTGTGTGTCTTCCCTCTCTCTAATCTTCTTCTGTGAGGGTTCAACCAGGTACACTCACATGTACATCAGACCCAGAACATCCTATAAGACACCACACTGTTTCTTTTGGTGCTTCTGTAAGGTACTGCAGAACCCAACATTGCCTTTGAAAAGTGCCAGGAATGTGTCTCCAAGTATGCAAGGGTGGATCTGAGCAGAGGCATTGCAGTCCAGACACTAATCCCAGAGAAACCCTTATAGTCCTGCCAGCATGGATGTTAAAAGCAAGCTAGTCTGAGAAACAGCTTCAAAATAATTTTAACTCCCTTTTGCAAATGCTCTTAGTGCCTGGCATGTGTCTGAGATAACATCCCTCTTGACTATGTTCAAGCACAGATCTGTAGCTCCATTTTACCTTGCTTTGAGATTTGGTTAATGAGGAGTCATTTTCTTTCTGCAGTTTAAGGCCTCATTTACCTACCCTAATGGACCATTTTAGCCACTCCAGTATATTTGAAGTAGTATGACCCTTCCACTGTGGGGACCGGTGTAGTGGTATATTGAGTATAGGGGTATGGCTCTTATAGAAGCAAGCTGTGTCAGTGTAAGGCACCACGATGCTAGTAAACTTGTGACCACAGTACATTTGGAACCACTACTACTAGTCTGGTTTAAAGTACCGCATTCTTGACCTGCTTATTCTGTGGGAAACAAAAGAGTGTAGAGCAGGCCTAAAAACTAAAGATACGCTGAGACTTATAAGCAAAGAGTCATCACATAGACTGTGCCATGAGGATCCAGTGCTCTCTACAGATGCTCAAAGAGCTCAGAGGTTGTGTCCTAAAGGTAATTGCTCTGAAAGGTTTCCCCTTCATGGAAGTGCCTCTCTTTCAGCAGTCCTTGATCTCTTCTCCCAGCAGACCACATTGCTCAGGATTTTTGTAAACACTCCGTGTTTTCCTCCAGCTCTCACCCCTCAGTCTGTCATTACTCAGCGATCTCCTTGGTCTGGCACAAAGCAGGCTGTCCTCACAGGGAGTCGTGCCGCTGATGGGAATTGGGGTTGCGACTTGTAAGTATAGAGTTCCCACGGAGCCAGAAGTATTTCTGCAGGCTACGGGGGCTCAGTGATGTTGGATGTTGTAGTTTTGGATGACTAATTCCTACAAAACACTGGCAAGCTTCCTCGTAAACAGCACTCCTGAGCAGCAATTTGCTGGAAGAATGGCTTTTAAAATTTGAACCTGCCTGAGACCCAGATGTTCCTCTTAGACTCTGATCATTCCTGGCCATTAAAGACCCTGGCAGCCAGTTTCCTGGTGTATCCAATTCCAGCTCAGCTATTCTTACTCTGTCTCCCCAAATTCCCTTTGGAATTTCAGCTCGGCATTTGTTTTCTCCATGCTCTCAATTCTGTTGTGGAGCTGTGCTGCCCTGTTAAACTACTGCCACACTGAACTCAGAAGGCAGCAGCATTTCTGCAGTGGCCGTTGAGAAATGCCTCCATAGGAAAGGAATTCATTTAACAAGGAAGGGATGGGACAGGACACCTGCACTACTACTTTGGCCCCAGCGAAGTTGTGAATGTGCTGCCCACCTTTACAGGTGAGGCACCATTTTAAGCAAAGGTTGGTCAAGTGTGACTGCTACTGCCTGTTGTCTCAGGATGATGACTTCGCTGCTGAAGCATGGACAATAGATGGGCTAAAGCCATACAGTTTGCAGCATTTGCCGTTCTGTAAGTGCAGGGGCCATGACTTTGTGACTGCTAGTTCTACAGGGCTGAGGGAAAGGAACTGTGGCTCCTGGAAATGTTAACAGTGAAGATGTGGGGATGCTTGTGTAAGGTGTGTGAGATGCTTGATGCCTTCACAGATCAGAAGTTGGTCTGCAACGTGACATAAAACATGGGTGGTGGAAAAATGGGTGCCCCACACTTGCTTGGCCAGGACTGTAGGAGCCACAGCATAGACATGGGTGAAGCAAAGGAGCAAGCAGGTTCACTCCCTTGGTGCTTACACATCAGACAGCCCCCGTGGTTGGATCCTTCCTCCTGCCCTGCCTCCTCCTTGCAGCAGAATGCAAATGCTCCTTGCCTTCATCAGTAGCTGGCTCCCCTTTGGGCTGTGGCTCCTCACACACTGGCAAGCCAACTGCATAGTCGGGAATAGAGACACCAGTGGCCACATGGTCTCTTTTCTCTCTCTGTTGGCTGACGGGTAGTTTTTTCCAGTGCAAGAGGTGAACAGATTCCTGCTTTGTTAGGGAGGTGAGTGCAGACAGGCTGGCGCCAGCAGGGAGCAGTCTCTTCTGGGGCTGTGAATGTGCTACTTTTTTTGTGTCCACTTTGCTGTCGCTTCTGTTGCTTTGCCCTTCTTGTTGCAGTGTGAATCAGGCCTGTGTTGCATAATGTAACAGAAGATGGCCAGGGTAACGCTATCGCCTGTCTTTGTCCATGTGCTTATCTCCTAACCAAGCATTAACACTCTCCAGAGGTTCCAGCTCTTTGCCACAGCTCACAAACAGCAACAGTACGCTTCGCTTCTGTTTATTACTTGTAAGCTTACTGAAAAATTTCCATCAACATTAGGGACTCTCAGAGAGCTGTTTGCAGAGAGGTCATCAGCCGTCCACCTGATTGTGATTACATCCCTCCAAGGAGGCGTCCAGTAAACTCCAGGGCTCCCAGCATCACTAGTCACTGGTACTGAGGCTGCTACATCTCTCTGAATGGAGTTCACAAAAGTATTGCTCGTCTATTTGACAAGCCACAAACCAGGCTTTCTGTACAATGACCTTCTAAGTTGCCATGGTACATGTATCTGCACAGCTATATCCATAATGTTAACACCTTCCTAGGAACAGAAAGAAGACTGATTAATGTACAGATTATGTGCTGTGATGAATGTCACTGTAGAAGAGGTATTTTTTCACATACCTTGTAATAGCTGTGTGTGATGACAGTGCATTTACTTTACAAGGTTTTGTGGCAAGGACTTGCTAGCATTTGATACCCACAGGATAGTAAATGTACCTTGAGCTGTTCCATGAACTCAGGCTAATCAGAATAATCATGGAACTTATATTGTGTTTTTTTTCCCTATCCCATGATGTAATTGCTGAGGTGCATCTTGTGTTAGTTGCAGTGGGAGAGCACAGGGTGTCCAAAAGAAGCCATTAACTTCAGCTGGCTTCTCACGGTGGTTTATTGCATCTCTCAAATGAGACCATTTGTAGTTTCCTCAGCTCCCTGAAAAAAGCCCTGTTTTACACTGAGAACTTGCTGTCTGGACATTATCATCTTAATTTTCTGCCCGTCCCATCTCTTTAGGTAACGACCAGAGATCCTGACCATTTCCTAAATTGCTGGGGAGTGATTTTCCCCACTCTAAGATCTTCCTGCTGGCAACCTTGCTCAGGCTGTCTTTTACCATTTCTGTGTTAAAGTCCATTTCCCGGTGGAGTAATCATTTGCTTCAGTTCCTTCTCCCACACGTGGGTCATTTTGATAATATCCCAATGCATCATTGCAGTTTATCCCAGGTTACCAGTCTGTCAGACTGTCTGTCTTCCTTTCTGGAAAGTTTTGCTGGAAAGAGTACATGGAATCTGTAAAAAACCCTCGCCAAAGTCAGTTAATGTTGGATGACTAAATTTGGGCTTTTTTTAAAAAAAAATTCAGCACTTCCAAGCCATCAAAGAATTAAATTGCGTGTTTAACATGTAAACATGGACTTTTGGGTCTAATGTTAGATATCCTTTTCTGAAATGTGTTCATCCCAGAGAATGTCTTGTCCCACTGCTAAAGCTTTGTCTGTCTATCTGTCTCTTTAGAATGACTCCTGGGGGAAGCAGTATTCCTATGCGCTGTTCAAGGCAATGAGTCACATGCTCTGCATTGGGTATGGGCAGCAGGCGCCCGTTGGCATGTCAGATGTGTGGCTCACTATGCTGAGCATGATTGTCGGTGCCACCTGCTATGCCATGTTCATCGGCCATGCCACAGCCCTAATCCAGTCTCTGGACTCCTCACGGCGTCAGTACCAAGAGAAGGTAAGGACTGGGTTTTGCAACCCTTATGTGACCCAGGGGTGGTTTATGCACTGTCTGGAGGAAGCCAGGGCTGTCACTGACCCATGTGAGAGGCCAAAGGTGCAGTGTCTTTGTCACACGGCTATTTATTGGTAATTCATACCCATCCGTTCACTCAAACAGACCCTCAGGAGGAAATACTTGCAAGATCAGATGAATAATAGTAGGGCAAGTGGGTGATTTTTGTTGTCGCTGACTGTCTTTTTAGATCAACATTATCAGTGTCACTGGTATCTAAAATTGTAAGTCACTTTTTCCTTTCCAAGATCTTGTTTCAAATCCCAAGTGAATGTTCTAGAATGTGCAGCTTTTGTTTAGCAAGTACTTTCTTTAAAAGTATCCAGATTATATTCACTTCAGTGCTCATGAGTGAAACTACGTAACAAACCTCAAAGCACAGATCAAAGCTCAGGAGCTCCGAACAGGTTCCCCAGGTAGCTATCAAATTAATTGCACAGTTGTTGGATTGCATAATGTAGGGCACAGACAGAAATGTCACAACTGCTCAGGTTACCACTGCTGTGGCAGTAACTGGTCGTGGTGGGTTTAAGGCAATGCTGTGAATTTGGAAGATGGTAAGGGGCAAACTGGGCCAGTCACTGTGATTCAGCCGATGAAGGGTAACTCACGGAACTGCATCAATTCCTTCCCTCTTTCCATGCCTTCAGTATATTGCTGTCTGCACAATGACATTTTGTTATCTAAAGCAAAGGGGCTGCTGGTGCAATGATACTTTTCCCTCAAGGACATAGACAGGCAAAACTTCTGCTGTCAACTTCTGGTTGCACCGGTAGGCTTGCACCTCCACAGAACAGGAGAGTTAATTGAGGAGTGACTGTGTATAACGAAGAGCAAGCACCTGTGTGGCTCAGAGGCGAGGAAGGGACTTCACTGCAAAGACAGTAGGTTAATTTCAGGCATCAACAAAAGCAAATGCCCTCAATTACTAAGGCTGAGGATGCCATAGTCAAGGAGGTGTTATGGTCAGGGTCTTACGGATACATTTGATCTGAAGATTAAGAAGGGTAAGAATTAGATGCTAGCCCTATTCTGACCCTGCCAGGTGCAGTTAGATTAGGTGGAAGGGTAGTTGTTGTTCAAGTGGGTAAAGTATGACTAGCACGCACAAGGCTTAAGAAGGGTGAATTTTAAGTTGCTACATGGGAGGAGGTGGGAGAAGAGATTCATTAGATGGCCTAGGAACAGGTTTGAGACATGGGGGTTCCAATGCTGGACCACAGAAAGACCTTGCAGTAGTGCAGAGAGTGAAAGCAAAAAAAGACCAGAGGCTGAATCATGCTTTGAGGATAGGGAAGATCTCAAATGCAGCTAGAGCTAACAGAGAGAAAAAACCTAGGAGTAGTGTGGAGGACTAGGATGCAATTAGAGCACTGGGCTTTGTATAGAGTTTTACCACTGTGTTACAAATTGGCTGGACTAACTCTAATGGGTGTGCCAAAAGAGAAGGACACTGCAGCACTAGGAATGCAAGCTGATCAAATCCGTGTATGCAGAGTATTTATTCAAATGTGTTTGAAGTAGCATAGAAGTCAAGGACTGATTTGCAAATCCAACCACCTGGTCAACCTAGCTGCAGCCAAATTTACACCTGCAGGACTGTGCACTATGATTTTTTCCCCAGCCAGATCTGAAGACAAGGGCAGAACTTGACCCTGGAAGTTGGATTCCGGTCAGTGCTCAGGGAAATCAGTCACCAGTAAGCCAGCAAGGACTGTGGCTGAGGTGGCTGAAGAAGTGTGAGATGTGAAAGCCTGATTAGAATTGGAGATGTGAATGAGAGGTTTAATAGATCCAGGAGAAAAGCTATGTGACAAAAGCAACGGGTATAGGATTTAACAATATGTGTATTTCATGTGTAGTGGTTAAAGCAGGTTCATTTCCCAAGGTATTCTAGGAATAAAGCCTCAGGGATTGAGTATGTTCGTTTTCCTCTTGCAAATGGGACAAATGATGGCCTTAAAACAAATATGTATTTACTTTCTGCATTCCTTAGCACTTGAATAGCCATGATTAAAATGAGGCTGCTTTGTGATTTGCAGCCCTGCAACTCAATTTAGTTCAGTCCTCATGGGACAATGTGTCTGTTGAAGCATATTATAAGCAAAGAATCTCAACAAGTTTGCAGGTCGATTGGTAAAAGTAGGCAGCAGTTTAGAAACTTCTGCTGAGTGCACCTTCAGACTGCAAACAGGGCTCTGCCTCTCACCTCGGCAGAGGCTCAGGCTACAGAGATTTTAGTAGCTGTTCTGGGAGTAGCCAAAGAACGGGGGACAGTGGGGAGAGGGAGGAATAGCAGAAATAACATGGTAACAGGACAGGTGGTTAGAGCTAGTAACTGTACTCACAGGCTTTGCTTTGTGTATCCTTCAGGACAAGATTCAAGAGTGAGTTTGTGATGAAGTTTCATATTGTCTAGATCTCTGCCAAACCAACTTGTTCTTCCCTTGTACAAACAGGGCTTTTGAGAAGAGGAATAAAAGCCAAGATGTGTTGTCTGTTGGCTTCAATTGCAGACTTGTCTCACTCTGGGTTGGATTCATCGAACATTTGGACACTTAATCCCTGTGCCGTCTAAATCTCCTCCTGTAGCATCTGACTTCATGCTATGCTAATTTCTGCAAGGCCGGGAAGCGGTATAGGATTGATGGGGTGGTAGGAAGCATGGAGAATTTGGAGAGGGAAGTTGCACCCTCCAAGACAGCGTAGTGCCGAGGTTTCTGAGTACAAGTGAAGAGTCCCATGTGGCACCGAGCACTCACACCAGCTCGGGCACTGGAACTGGCACAGCCATCATGTAAGTCTGGCTCTGTGCCTCCCTTAAAAAGCTCTGAATCAGAATAGCTCTTTAGATCTGGCACTCTGAAGTGACTGTTTTATTTCCAGTCCCAGAGGCAAAGTTAGAAGGGACTTGTCTGTCCCATCTTGCATTGCAGAGGGTGTTATGCCCTAAATCACTTGCATATGGTCACAGTGCAGGATCAGGAGCTGACTCTTATCTCTTAACCTCAGTCTGGTGTCTAACTCCGAAATATCTTTGCACCCAAGATTGGTGTCTATTTCCTACCTGTGAGAGAGTATTACTACAAGTCCATCCTGAAGGATTCTGATGGAAAAATTTCCCAAAGTCATGTTGTGGAGTTCCGTATTATAACTGAATTGGTCTCAGAACTCTGACCAAAGAGGGGAAGCCTCACATACCTGTTCTCACCCAGTGCGCCCTGCCACTATTCTCAACCGCACCGCTTCACTCTTGTGCGCCACCTTTCATACTTCTCAGACCTTTACTGAGCTGATTTCTTTCTTACGAGTTAGTTTTCTGCCAGATTAGTGGGTTGAATGAGGTTACTGTAGAGTCCAGTGAGTGCCAAAGCTGGTGCAAGGTGCTGGTGGAGGAGCTCCATAAGCAAGAGCAGGGGCACAAAGCCCTTTTCAGCTATTCTTGGATCAGCTCAAGCCTTAACATATAAGTTCATCATTGGCTGCGAAATCACCCCACAACCTGTAGTAACTGTGGCTCACAAGAAAGAGTGTTTCCTGCCCAGGAGCTGAATAAACTAGACTGATATGCAAGTTATTTTCATGCTTTTTGCAGGTTTCCCTATTAATTTCTTTCTCTAATCCCAAAGCTCAGCTGGATTAATATTTATGTCAAGTCACCACATGCACATACACTCATCCTCCCCAGCAGACTCCGTAACCTTGAGGCTTTTGGGAGTGGTGATTATGCTGCTTACTGCAGCCACGCTCCTTGGAACAAAGCAGAGAGAGACTCTGGGCTTCGCTCTCCCATCCCAGCAGGATGCAAACAGTGATGGGCATCCTGCAGAGAGGCTCAACTCTCCCGTGTTATCTTCTCAGGTACATATGGAAGAATGACTGATGAGAGGTAGGAATTGCTGCTGTCAGCGTTGCAGAGCCCAGTAAAGCCTTAATCTCTCCTTCCAGGGCTGCATCTCTCCTCAAGATCTGTCTGCTACACTGGCATTCTCTCAAGCTCTTTGCTCTCCTGCTCCTCCTCCCCCCAAACGGTCTATTCAATGCCTCTTGTTCTTAAAATATATATTGAAACCGGGTAGATACTTGCATATTCACTTGTCATTATTCTGAAGAAGCACCTGCTGCAGCACAGTTGCAAGGGGGCAAGCAGGTAACACTACAGAGAGCATCACTTCATAAATCCTACAGAAGCACTAATGACATCACGTCTCAGTTCCTGAAACAGCCCTGCTAAACCATCAGCACAGTCCTTCTTGCCACAGTTTCATCCCATGGTCTGGCTATCCAAGCAAAAAAGCACTTTACTGTCCAACTTAACATTTCGGGCCTTGTCATCAGCCTGAAGGTGAGAGGATCCCTCAGCCTGACCCTTCATGGCTACTCCTGTGGTTTTAGGTTGGTTTACTATGCAGTTCGGTGTTCTGAAGTGCCTCCAAATGAATGTGTGCAGGGAATTTGGTGCAGAGATCCTAGCTGTGGTCCTGGATACAGTATAATCACATTAGCCTGGCAATATGCCCTTGCTGATTAGCCCCCCTCCACCCTTCCTTTAAGCAGAGCTAATTAACCCAAGCGCAGCACTGTACCGAAGCTGTGTTAATTCTTGTGGCTCCAGGGCTGGCTTAGCCAGTGCTACCTTGGGGACAACGCAGCATGGATACATTAAGATAACTAGTGTCATCTGCTCTGTTAGCGTGGAGTTGGGCAAAGACTGCCATTATTCCCACATCTACTCTGCCACAAACCTGTCGGATGGGAGATTTCATGTTCATTACCACTCTGGACAGGATTTGAAGTGCCATTCCCAAGATGATTGGTCACCAATGTCTGTAGGTTCTCAGGTGGCATTCCAAGATTCTTAGAGTCCAAAGAGGTTATGTAGAAGTCCCCTCCTGAGCTAACATCTCAATTCTGGATGTCAGGAAAGCTGCAAAGCTCCCTTACTTTTCTGGTAATGTGTCTGAAGGAGAGGGTAGAGAGTGTGCAGCACTCCAGAAATTAAAGCTGTCTGGAAAACTTAAATGCAAAATTTAATCAAATTTCCTAATTGGAAAAAGTTTGGAGTGCCTTACTTTATCCTGTAATGACTGCAATAGTTGTGTATTACCTCAGTCTGTTAAGAGATAGCCTGAGAACTATTATGTCCCATGTTACTGTCAATCAAAGCATTTGGGGTTGATAACAAGGCTAAAAAATGATGTGCTTTAATGCTTGTGTCTAGAAGTAAGGGCCTCTGACGTGCACTGGGTGTCTCAGCAGTGCCCCTAGGTAGTTTCTTCTGTAATCAGGACTGGGTTTTCTGGCTGGTTTGCAGTCCAGAGTCAGCAAGTGAAAGGAGCAAGATTAGATGCAGCTTCAGTTTACAGGAGGGGTCCAACTTCCCCCCTGACGTATTAAAGAATGGCTGGAATAGTAAAGGGTCCCCCATTCCCACCTTCTTTGCATCCCCACCCACATGTGACAGTAGGTCCAAGGAGGTTGCCAGAAAATTGCAACCTGATGTAAGTTCACCCTCCTTTGAGTGGGAGTTTTGACCAGATGATCCCCCAGAGGTCCCTTCCAACTTATATCATTCTTTGACTCTTATTTAAAGTAACTAAATGCTTTCAGGCAGTGAGCAGCCAAGATTCAGTGAGAATGGCTGGCTCAGGATTGTACATCCAGCGCTGCAAGGCAGATACCACATCCATCTCAATTTTAGAAGAATGTTTGTAAGAAACAGGTAACCGAGCGGTATAAATAATGATTTGTTCAGTTCAGCTCAACCAAAAAATCAGAAGTTTGTGTCAATTGTTTTAAGGTTATTTAATCCTTTGCATGAAAGAATCCTGGGTTGGTTATAAAATGCAAATGTTTGTTGACTGAAAACCTAATGTTTTCTTTTAAAAACATCTTGCAGTGCTAATTGCCTTCCCTTTATAGTCTTAACTAATCTGGGGTCGAGTAGTTTTTGTCCTGGCAAGAATATTTCATTGGTGAACTTCTTATTCCTTGAAACTGTTTACCCATGTGTTACAGAGAAGCCCCATTTTGAAGCTGTAAAAAAACGTCTTCTAGATATCTATGTGGTGTGATCAGTCAGCACTTACAGCAGACAGTGCCCAGGTGTGTGAGTGTGTCCATCTTATGGGTGGCAGAGCCTGTATGGAGCCTATGACTGCCACAAAATGCAGAGATACATGCAGTACCCACTCCATGCTCACGTGAACAATGGAAGGAAAGAGTCAGCAGCATTGCGGTGTCTTTGTAGCACATGTTTACAGAAGGAAAAACAAAACTGCCACGTAGATTGCCTTCTGTCAGCAGGTTTACACTGGGGATTCGTCTTGGTTTGCTGTGATTATAGCTAGGATTTTGATATCTTATTTTTGAGAGTGGAAGCCGGACAGATAGTTCTGTTCTTGAGCAATGTCGGTGACAGCCTGGTCTGAGCAGTATGTTTGTGCACGCACGAGCACTGCGTGTGTTGTCACGGGAAGGAAAGTGGTGTTGCCTCAGCAGTTCTTCATATCCCAGTGTGGGATTTCAAACTTCATTATCAGTTTTGAAATTCATTTTGGCACTTGAACTGTAAATAAATAAATAAATACATCATAATGCGAAGAGCTAAGCCTCCCTGCTGAGCCGTCTCTCCTGGCAAAAGGCTGCTCCCAGCAATACTGATTTCAAATTGCACAGACTCACTGTTCCCTTTTCCCCATCTCTGGCCTTTGTCTGGTGGCAGATTTTAGCTTATCTTGCTCATTCTACTCTTCTGATGAAAGTAATGTTGATCTCTTTTTCCTCATCACACCTCCAAATGTGTGGAGCCAGAGACACGACCTGACATCTCCAAAATATCCTGTGAAATGAGTTTCGCAGTGCTTAATGAGTAATAAAGGATTCATTGACCAGGTCCAAAAGTTCCCTCTGCTGGACTATTGACTTATGCTAGGATGGGTCCTCTCAAACCAAGTCAGTCATTCTCCTCAGGTGCCTTTCCCAGGCTGGAGCTAGTCATGGAAAACAAGCTATTTCTGTAGCTATGATGTACAAGTTTGTACATAGTATATTCTCATTGTACCACCTTGCCATGAAGCACAGGATCAGACCTTATGGCTGAGCACCTGCAAGAACAGACAAACGGGGCATTGCCCACAATATTTAATGCAGAGATTTGTCCCAAAGTTCTTGGATCTGCTCTCCTAGGACCTCCTGAAGATAGCAGACATTTCCATTGCTTGCAGCAAAGCCCGGCCACGTCCTCTGGGTGTGTGACTGCAAGCTCAGCGCTGTGTGCTAATGGCACCATCCCCCATGGTGGGGTTCCCTGGCTTGCTCTGCGGCCACTGCAGCAATGCAGCTGATGGGAGGAAATAAACAACAGTTTCATCGGGCTCATAATTGACCCTACTCAGTCTGTTGACATCTCACAGCCCAGAAATGGGATTGTCTGAAGCATAATCCTTGCTTGAATAGGTACTGATTAACAGCAAAGGGAGGCAGCTATGGAACCTGATCAGTACAGCCACCCTCAATGTAATGAATGTTGAATAGAAAGTGGGAAAAAAGCTCCAAGAATTTTCTGCTAGTGTCTGTGGTCTTTGGAACACAGCAAGAGATAAAGAGCCTGATTCAAGGTAAGATAGTTTCTGAAGGTATCACTGTGGTAAGGGTAAAAGTGTTGCATGTTTTTCAGCATGTAACATGCAACACTTAAAAATCATCTTCCAGTAGCAAATTGAGCTAGTGCCGTGATACAAAAATTAACCCAGTCTTTGGAAGAACTCAGAACCCAGACATTATGTAAAGCTTTTTGCAGAATGTAGGTAGCTATCGAATAGCGTCCAAAGCTGAAGAGTAGATGGACGTGGGTTTAAATTTACCTCATTAATCAGAAACTAAAAGTAGCCCTGATAATCTTTGGTGCTGTGCTGGATGTGGTCTGAGGTGTTCTGGTATTGAAATAACTACCAATTTCTAAACAACTTGCTACAATCTGCCTGTACCACACTCTGATCTCCCCCCATACCATTCCCCTCCTGCAGGCAGCCCAGCTGTCTCCCCACTTACTAGTTCACTTAGAGTTTCCCCTGGTTCCCTCTGTGAAGGAATCCAGCTCCTGCTTCAGCCTCATCTGTAAGCCCATCGTCTTACTGCCTGGGGGCTGGAGGGTATGGGAAGGACAGCATATGCCTGAATACAGCTCCTCTCAATCACTTTCCTATTGCTGTGGAGAAGCCGACCCGTGCACATTTAATTTTATGAATGTCTATATTCTTGTTGGAAAACAGCAGGACAGTGCTCACAAGCATGAGTATGCATGTAGAGCCAACTGTGTTCATAAGTGTTGGCAGACTCAGGATAAACTGAGACAGCCTGCACCAGTTACAGTTCTCAGCAAAATTTCAGGAAGAGAAAAGAGCAACATTATATAAGCTAGGACTCATGCTAAATCAAATCAAGTATGGAGCTCTGCAAAGGGAAACTAACAAAGATTGCACCAGCAGAGTCATCGTGATTTTATTGAGTTACAAAAGTTCACTTTTCTTCCTTTAAATCACTCACTCCTGGAGTCATTTGACTCCATGAGAATGTTTATCTTGATCATTTTGAGTAAGATGTGTATCTGGTCATAGAACAAACCCTGAGGATGGGAATATGAATGGCTTAAAAGACAAAAAAATGGAACTCAGAAAAAAATGGAACTCTTATCTCAGGCTGAAAGTGTTGCGGTTGTTCAGCCTGGAGAAGAGAAGGCTCTGGGGAGACCTTATAGCTGCTTCCAGTATCTGAAGGGCGCCTACAAGAAAGCAGGAGAGGGACTTTTTACAAGAGCATGTAGTGATAGGACAAAGGGGAATGGCTTCAAACTGGAAGAGAGGAGATTTAGAGTAGATATTAGGAATAAATTCTTCACTGTGAGGGTGGTGAGACACTGGAACAAGTTGCCCAGAGAAGCTGTAGCTGCCCCATCCCTGGAAATGCTCAAGGCCAGGTTGGACGGGGCTTTGAGCAACTTGGTCTAGTGGGAGGTGTCCCTGCCTATGGCAGGGGGTTAGAACTAGATGATCTTCAAGGTCCCTTCCAACCTAACCCATTCTATGATTCTATGATTTATTTGGTTTTGATGATTACTAAATGCTGGGGAGCTGCACTGTTTTACTTCTAATCATAAGTCAGAGAAAATAAAACAAAGATGCAACCGTCTCCCATCAAGACACTCCATCTGGTGAATCTCATGACTTGATCTTTATCCCATGAAGCACTAATCCACTTGAGAGAGTCACAACATTGTACATGGTGGCTGCTCATGTGTATCTTACTCCAGTCTCACAGGATATATACTACCAGCATTTGAAATACTGTCAGAGCGTCATAATTTTTCACTTAAATGAAAATGCATTACTCTGCTTGATTCTCCTTTTTCTTACACAAGCGCATCTCTGTTGACTTCGTTGGAGTCCAGATGTGGAGACTGTAACCAATATTAAACTCTGTCCCACAGTGATTGCAGCCTATTTCTGGAAGGATGCAAGCAGTACATCCAGCTCAGTGTAGGAAATGTATATTTGTCCTTGGATAGAGGGAGACAAGCATCCCAAGTGCCTTCATTACAGTAGGTTATGTGTGCGAGCCCATGTTGGCAAGCATACTGTGCAAGTGTGTGTGTTTGAATTAACTGAGATGCAAAAATGGAAATCAAAGTTTCTCTGAAGCTCTGAAGAGTGATGCGTGTGGACCAAAAGAAGACTCAAAGAGGTGTCAATGCCAGGGCTGGGCTGGGAGCAGCCCTTCTCAGATGCAGGATCTTTTTTTATATTCAGAAGTAGGGCAAGGAAATAGTCCAGCCTTTTCAGACAGGGATTTATTACCGTCAGAGAGAAGAGGGTTCGTGATAGAGATTGAGGACACGGAAGGAGTTAAAAATATTTAGTTCCCTTTGGACTGTGAATGATCTGAGCTTTACTAGAAGGGGAGGGGAGTGGTGAGACAACTAGGGAAAGTGGCCAGTTCTAGAAGGAAAAAGCCTCAGCTAAATGATTCCCTTTTGATATATTAATACCTCCTTCAAGGGCTTATTTGAGGAAAAACAGACTTAAGAAAATGAGTTAGGATTTAAATGGACTCGATTGTCTTCAGAGAGATTTAAATAATTCCTAAATGAGTCTTTTTAGTTGAACTCAGAGAGGCCACTAATCTCTGCGTGTTCCTCTGAGCACAGGTCAGACTGAGGACATGGAGAGAAGTAAGAAGCCTGAACAGACAAGTGCAAGGGAGAAAGGAGGCAAAAGGGGGCTGTCAGGTTAGCCTGGCCACATCTGAAAGGCACTCAAAGGGATGCCAACTCAAGGGGGCATGAAGAGGCTCGAGAGAGTGCCACATCTGGACGCTATCAGGGCCTCTGTTAAAAAAGAAAGACCTGTAAATTCAGGGTTATCAGGCAACGTCTTTAATCCCCATGCACTCTGCTGTTGATGTTCACCACACGATTACCCTTACCCCTTGGCTTTGTCTCATCACTGAGTGTTGCTGGTGACCTCAGGAGTGAGTTTAGAGCCTATTGCTCTAAACATGAAGAGAGAAGAGACATGTACATCCCACTACACTTTGAAAGAACCTCCCTCAGGCAATTTTTTAGTGGCCTTTTTGTTAGTCACTATTGGTGCTTGACACTGCAAGAGTGGTAGCCTTCAGCCTGGCTGAGCAGCTTCAAGGAAAGGGGGAAAACCTCACGTGAATCTTCAATTCATCAAACATAGACAGAAGGGGCTGATGCTCTCATTTCTGAGTACTTCGGCAGGACTCCATCTCTGCGCAAGGGAGAGTTAAGAGCCCACAAAACTCTTTAACTGGCATGGGTGAGAGGAAGTAGCACCAGCAAAGACAGGAGAGCCAAAATGTATATCTCTTGTTAACTGTGACAGAGAATTATGGTTTCTTATTTTACAATTTTCATTTATAACCATGTTTTTAATTTGTAATCGGAAGCAGAACCTTTTTTTCTGGTGAAGTAAATTTGTCCTGCTTTTACTCTGAGCCTTATCTGGGGACAGTGATTGTAGGAGAATCTGACAAGCCCTAGGGACTTTGCAGAGCAGTAATTTATTGCTCTTTGTTACAAAGCCATAAATCCATGTACAGTAGTGAATAAGCAAAGAGTCTGAGTCGCCCCGTCCAACCAGTGCTTATGAATCTTAGAAGCTGGGGGTATTTTTCCTGAGAAGCAAAGGTCAGATGAAGATTGATCGCAAGTGCTTATGGTGGAGAGAAGAGGGGTAGCGGGCAGGTGCCTGGCAGCAGGTGATGGGAGGCATCTTGTGACACTGGTCAATGTTCCAATTCAAGACATTGGGCTAAAACTGAGAGTATAAGGTGATATTTTTGGTAAATTATTTATTCAGCAAAAATACAGCATTTAAACAAGCAGAACTGTTCGTGGATTTAGAATAAATTTAATAATCCTGAGTCAGCAAAACTGGTGCCTAATGATTTCCCTTTCCGTAATGAGTGTCCTGCATGTCCTGTGTCCAATTTGCCAGGTCCCACGGATGTCTCAAATGCTGTAGTGCATCTCCAGTGGTAGGAGACATCTATGTTTAGGCATCTGAGCCAAGCCCTTAAATTTTCTGCATTCAAGAGCATAACCTGCAAAGTCCTCGGACCAGTGAGGCGTCCACGTGTGAGATGTTGATTTCTGCTCCCTTTATCTTCCTCATTCACAAGCTGCAGACTCTGTGCAGCGCCCAGCATAGCGCTGCCTGACACAACGCCCTGCCAGTCTCTACAAAACTTCGGCAATCCAAATAATAAAGTGCAGCGTTCATTGCCAATTCTCTGCTGGGCTCCCTGTGGGGAGGTGGTGACTCGCTTGACTTTGATCATGCTGTAGTGATCATGAATATTTACAGCCAGCTCCTCTGCTGCTAGCTACAGACAAAAAGCTCTGGAAATGCCAGGAAACCCCGAGTGTCCCCTCTGCCACCTTGGCTTCTTAGAGTAATTCCTTCTCCTCTCTGGTGCAGATCAAGTTGTTAGCATGCAAGGCAGTGCCAGCACAGACTGTACTGAGAGCAGAGTGACACTGGTGTGTGCAGGGGAGGTCTGTAATGAGCAGAAGTTTGGTAATTAGGCACTTCAGCACAAGCTGCAGTAAAGGGACATTCAGGGACAGATTTATCAGGGAGAAGAGGGGAAAGAGGGATGGCAAAGGGAGAGCACAAGCCTTTTGTCAGCATTATTTAGTGTGGTACATGCTCAGGCTCGTATTCTGTACTGCGTACCAGCGTGAGGGAGCAGGACCATTGCAGTGTACACACCTTGTCCCTGCAGCACCTCCAGGGCAAGTGGACCCATTTACAGTCCTGTGCCCTTGAGAAGGTGTCATTTGCTCATAGAAAGCACCGTTCACCCCCAAATACTGCTCTGGCATCAGTCCTTGTGCCCTTGTATTCCCCTCTAAATGACACGGTGGAAATGCAAATTGTTAGGTAATAATATGGACAGGTTATATAGCACAAGTGCATGGGGCAATAGGGACCCGACAAAAGGTGAAGAATATCTGGACCTGTGCAGCCCTAGGTGGGAAAGCAAAGGTGCCGTCATAGCTGGGTAGACGAGAACACAGAGGAGAGGAAAAGCAGGCCATGGGTACTGCAGCTTCAGCTGAATAACTGCCAGATTTCTGTCTCTGTGTGTCCTTCAGTTTGTCTGTGACTGTGAACATCCAAGGCAGGACTGTGTTCTTCTGTTTCATACAGCCCCTGGTACAGTGGGTTCCTGTGCTTGGCTGAGGCCTCAAGGTGCTGCACATCACTTACTGGTCTAGAGCCAAGCTGCCAGGTCATACACCCTGGCCACCATTCTGATGCGTGCCATGGGAAAACCTTTGTTGAGGGCACATTGTACTTCATACTCTCATTCTGCACAGGGTTTGGACAGTCTTTGCTCAGCATTACTTGCTGAGAGAAGATTCCCAGCTGAGCACTTCTCACTCATCTCTGCTCCCCGCTTTTGCCGTGTGTGTAGGGGGGGACAGGCGCTTGGGCTGCTCAGCAGCCAGGGAGTGGGGAGTTGTCTCCACAGTGTAACTCGCTGAGGATAAGTTTAAAGGTTAAGACATGGGACAGCCATTTGGGGAATATAACAAAGGTGTCTGCAGACTTCCCGTGTTTTCAGACAGTTGCTCTCTCCTGCACCAGATATATCTGCCTGTCCCTGGCTTGACATGAAGGATGCAGGTATGGGTACGGTCTATCATGTGCTTGTCCATGAGTGGGTGCCATTTGTTGCATGTCTGGGTAACTCCTTCTCTTCCTCTCTCCCCTGTGCAGTACAAACAAGTGGAGCAGTATATGTCCTTCCACAAGCTCCCTGCAGACATGCGGCAGCGCATCCATGATTACTATGAGCACCGCTACCAGGGGAAGATGTTTGATGAAGAGAGCATCCTGGGAGAACTGAGTGAGCCCCTCCGAGAGGTAAGGAGGGGGCAGCGAATGGGCAATGCATGTCCCTGTTATCTTTGACAGCTGTGGAGTTCCTGGTGTGCAGTGTCCTGTCCCAGTGCTTTGCAGAGGACACCATCAGTTGATGGGAGTGGTGGGAGGCCAGCTTTCCCGTTAGCACTGGCTGTGTCTGTGCTCTAGTGTCATGCCCAGCAGAGACCACGTGTCTGAGCAGCCATAAAGACCCCATTTTGCTTGAGGCTCTACCTGCTTTTGTGTTGTGCCTAACTGTCTAGGAGAGTAAGGCCAAGAAGAACATGATCCACCGCTTGGCTACGTCTCTGTCGGAGACAGTTTCATTCAGAGGGAGTGACTGCCCTACCCGCTGGTGTATGTCTGGTATCCCCTTGCCTTGGTCACGGCAGAAGTCACTGCTGTGGAGAGAGAAGCCCAGGCCTTTGGCATTTGCAGGACTCCTGCCTGAGTCTGTTAATTGCTGCAGCACAAGTGATGTCTGACATAAAGACAGTGGGGGCTGCAACATGCAGGCCCTGCCACCCACTCATCATGTGAATGGATACATGTTGGCACCTTCTGAGGCCATGGCGATGTCTGGCAACGTCCTCCCTATTCCCAAAGAACCCCTGCAGGAGAGCACTCTGGAAAATGCCTTCCTATTACCTCACGCTTCTGCAAGACCCCTTCCCTCCTCACGCGCACACACACCCATGTCTGGTACAGCATCTCAGTAAGCTCCCATCTCATGCACCCTAATATTAAGCTGTATCTCATGTATATATATAAACCTCTCTGCAGTGTGCTGGCCTCATCTGTCCCCCATCCGTCAGCTGTACCAGCCTACAGAGTCAGAGGAAAGGAGGAGCCTCCTAGAAGGGCCCACACTTGAGAGGAAACCCCCTCCCCGAGCTGAACCCTAGCAATGCAGGTTCTCCCTAGCACATGTCTCTAATATGTTACCCACAAGCACCAGAAATAGTCTTCCTCCTGTCTTCCCCCCAGTCGTGTATCTCCATAGGAGAGAGAAGAGCTGAGGATCTGCCAGCCAGATATTAAAACTAGTTCTGCCAGAGTCTAAAAGGGTTGAAAAGAACCCTGAAAAGAGCCCCAGTGAGGAGGAGACGGATGCTTCCCCAGCCCTCTTTCTTCCTGCTCCAGTCATCCAGATCCTGCTTCCCTGCTTGGCTGGGGAGCATTGTGCTGAGATGATTTACTCAATATCACTTTCTGCCGCTTTCTGAATCTGAGCTGACATGGCACAGAGCAGCTCTCGTGCAGTGGAAAGGGCTGTCATACCCTCCGAGTGACACCAAACCACAGGAGGAGGCACAGTCCCTGTCTGCTGTATGACAGCTGAACAGCTGAATTGGGTTTTCTTCATCTGAGGTTGACGATCCAGCCCATGCCCCAGTGACTGGTGGGCACCTCTCCCTCCCCTCTCTTGACACTGTCCCCAGTTGCTTAGGATAATTCTTTCTCTAAGCACCTTGGCACATTTGTGCTGTTTAATACTTCATTGACAAGGAAGGGCAACAGAAAACATAGGGCTGCCAAGGTGACTTATAACATTTTCCCAGAGAGGAGCCATGGGCTTTTTCATCCAGCATTTCACCAGTGCTGTGCACCTCTCACAGTCCAAGGTTTCCTGCAGAAAGGGGTCTATTGTGTGTATTTGGGAAGTTGGGAGGTATCATCCCCGTTTAAAGAGAAAGCATATGAATGAAAGCAGTGAAGCATGGTGTCAAGCTGTCAGCTTCAGCTTGCACTGCTACATGCTCAGAGCATCCAGAGCCAATTCCTGCTTGCACTGGGGGAGCCAGACTAAGGGAAAAGCATTTTTCCCCCCCCACTTTCTAATGTACAGGTCAAGTGTGGAATCTTCATAGGTTATTAGAAGTTGACTAAATATATGTGTGTCTTTTCTGCTCCCTGTCCCATCTTTTCTCCTCCCTCCCTCTCTCTCTTTCTCTCCCTCTCTTTTGCATCGCATCATGGTCAGGAAATCATTAACTTCAACTGCCGGAAGCTGGTTGCCTCCATGCCCCTCTTTGCCAACGCAGATCCCAACTTTGTGACATCCATGTTAACCAAGTTGCGGTTCGAGGTGTTTCAGCCAGGGGACTACATCATCCGGGAGGGCACCATTGGCAAGAAGATGTACTTCATCCAGCATGGGGTGGTGAGCGTCCTCACCAAAGGCAACAAGGAGACCAAGCTGGCAGACGGCTCCTACTTTGGAGGTGCGTGTTAATCAATCACCCTTATACAGCATTACCCACTGCTATTGCTCATATGTTCCTTAATTTGTCCTGGACACACAGGCATGGCAGCATGTGGAACTGATACCCGAGGCACCTCCTCCACCCTCTGTCTCCATTCATCCCACCTGTCTTGCAGCTTCCGATATAGTAAATTGTGCAATGGGAGGTGACTGGGACTCAGGGGGAGTGCAGGAATCTAAACAATAAATAAAAACAAAACAGAGAAGGGAAACTTAGTTCTTGTAGGTTCATTTCTTTTTGCCCCAAGCGAAATGACAGACCTGTGAAGCTGAGAACCTAAAGAAAAAAAATGAAGCATTCTCAGTTCTCCAAGCACATTTATATGTTGCCTAGCCCTACTGTCTGGCATCTATCATAGGAGGTACTGTATAAACACGGAGGAAAAAACATAGTCCATCATCTCCCCAGCCTGTGGCTCAGCAAAATGTCGTGAAGGTCAGCAGGCAGGCGTAATGTATCAGCAGAACTCTGGAACAGTGAAACTAGCATGACTATAAGAGAAGATTTAGAATATTGCTCTTATGAGTAACACAGAGACACCTCCTCCTAGCTGAGCCTTGTAGAGACCTTGCTGACAGCCCAAGACAGACAGTTCATAGAATCATAGAATGGTTAGAGTTGGAAGGGACCTTGAAGATCATCTAGTCCCAACGCCCCTGCCATAGGCAGGGACACCTCCCACTAGACCATGTTGCTCAAAGCCCCATCCAGCCTGGCCTTGAACGTCTCCAGGGATGGGGTCTCCACAATTTCCCTGGACAATTTGTTCCAGTGTCTCACTACCCTCATAGTGAAAAAATTCTTCCTAATATCTATTCTAAATCTCCCCTCTTCCAGTTTGGAGCCATTACCCCTTGTCCTATCACTACATGCCCTCGTAAAAAGTCCCTCTCCTGCTTTCTTGTAGGCACCTTTCAGATACTGGAAAGTTGATATAAGGTCTCCCCAGAGTCTTCTCCAGGCTGAACAACCCCAACTCTTTCAGCCTGTCTTCATAGGAGAGGTGCTCCAGCCCTCTCTGGTAGATGCATGTTTCAGTACAAGCAAGTTTCAATGCACCACAATTAATGGCCTACTGAGAGGCAGCAGAATGAAACCTGCCTTTCCTTCCCTTCTATAAGGCCTTTTCTCTATTAAAAAATCCTACATTTCCTACACTCTTAGACTCTTTGTTCCTGTGAAACAACCTGTCTGCACCTACCTGGAGTACAGGGATTTTGTACCTCCCTAGCAAGCTGGGTTAGTTTGCTGGGATTGGGAGTTAAAGCGTTGGAGTCAGGATACCTTGACTCTGACAGATTTGATTAAAATTGCCCATGACGTTCAGTGTGTTTTAGATACCATACACACAACTCCTCACACACATTCAAAGCCAGCACTGCCTCATAAGCATCATTTTCTTAGGAAAGCAGCGTAATAACGCACTTATAACCTTGTAGTGCTGCTATACCTGTGCTTTGGGGTAGACCCAGAATGGATCCTGAGAGTGGTGCTGGTGGATTGACACCCAACGTACAGCAGAGAGAAGAGTGCTGTCAGTCTTTAGGTCATACCGTCTGTCTTTAAGTGCCTGTCTTAGCTGCCTATAATCTGTGTAATCAGTGGAAAAGCAGGACTCGGGAACTCTCCGCTGAGTGTTCAAGGAGCATCCGTGCCCAAGTCAGGCATTTATGTTAGAGTCCAGGGGTTTCTATTCTGTAACCAGCTGAGCATCGTCCTACGAGTAGCAGACTGCAGTGTAAATACGCCAAGACTTCAGGTGCCATGAACTTGGCTTTCCCTGACAATCTGTATGCTGGTGGCACATCTACAAAAAACTGAAAACTTTGAAAAGACAAACGTTCTGGGTGTAGGGATCAAAATTACTACCAGGCACCAAGGCCCCAGGTCAGCACAGAGCCTTTACTACAAATCTAGAGAGAGGATTAGCTTCAATGAGAGCACGGCTTGACCTTCTGCTCCCAGTGCCCATGAGGAGCTGGAGAAAGACAACTTCTCCACTCTGAATGCACAAATGGTATCTCTGATAACCCACCATAACAAAACTTGACTGGCTAATTAGATCAGCAGAATCCCTGAGGTGCAATTGTGTGTAGCAGCTGACACAACTGAGCCCCCTGGTATTTTTAAATGCTACTGCATATGCAGAATATTACCACTGTTCATGTTTTCAGTGGGAGTGCAGGTTAGAGTCCAGCTAGTGAGGAGCCTGGGTGGCAGGCAGGACTGCCCGTGAGTGACAGTGCCAGGTCTTGTATTGCAAGGGTGATGGTGTCTATCCCCATGTTCTCAGTCTGGGTCTTTCATTCCAGAAATTTGCCTGCTGACCCGTGGCCGGCGCACAGCCAGCGTGCGAGCTGATACCTACTGCCGGCTCTACTCCCTCTCGGTAGACAACTTCAACGAGGTGCTGGAAGAGTATCCCATGATGCGGCGAGCTTTTGAAACCGTGGCTCTTGACAGGCTGGACAGAATTGGTAAGTAGAAAGTGTGAGGGTCTCTTTCCCAGTACCCACTACCCTGGCACCCTGTCTCCAGGCTTGGTCCTTAGTTCCTTTGCTGGAGTTGTGAACTGAAGGAGGTCCCAGCCTGTCTCTCCTTGCCTGACTTCAGCTACTACAAGGAACCCCATTCACAATCAGTTAAATACACATCTTTCTCTCTCTTTCTTTCTCACACATACACATTTCTGCCCACTCCTGCTTCCATTTGTTTCCCTTTCCAAGAGTTCTTTTTGAAGAACCAAGATCTGCAATCTGAGGCCATCAGGGTCATGCTGGTGAATTCACTAGATCTTGAATTTTAGCTCATAATATGTAAATACCCACAGTCTCCCAGGTTCAAGAGAAAACAGACTAGGCTGTGAGCCCAAAGTCCTGCAAGCAAACCCTAGTATTTCAGCAAAATGTTCTGTGGCAGAAATCATCTCTCAGCATGGGGACTTGATTGTTTGTTAGAGTGTGACCTGGTTTTGCAGGGGTGCTGGCTAGGATATGACTGTATGGGTTATTTGTATGAATTTTTTATAGGACAAAAACTAGCAACCACGTTGATGAGGAAGAATACTCTTCATGCATAATGAAATCCAGACCATAATGCTCCTTTTCAGGGCAAGTATTTTCCTGGTCATAGTTGACAAGCAACTGGAGAAGCAGGAATTGCTGTAGGGAAAGCCTCGGGTGCTTTCTGATCCTAGAGAGACTCTTGTGCAAAGTCGTCAGCAAAACACAACCACAAAGAACCTGCGCAGCTGTCCATTAGAGTCCAACTAAAAATATATTCAGTAGAAATAGCCACCTAATTGAACAAAGACATGGAACAACTGATAAAAATCTAACCTCCCACAGCCCAAATTAAAGACAATTAACCAACGAGTATTATTGAATTGTTATAGCTCATAGTGACCCATCCCAGGATGCTCTCCTGTCCTGTGGGAGACATAACCTGTGCTGCAAACATCCTTGTCTAACTAGAGAAGACCAGGCTAACATTCCTTGGTCACAGCCGGAGATGTTTAACACAGAGAGATTAAGTGACTTATACAAGGTCATGCAAGAAGTCTTTGCAGAGCTGAGGACTGAGCATTTCAGAGTCCCAGTCTAACTTCTTTAGCTTCTTATTATACATCTCTTTAAACTGCATGCATTTTCATTGCTTTTCGGAATCATAAAGGTCAGTGCAGGTCTGAATACAATGCAGAAGGCAAGGAGGGTGAGGGTGAAGGGGGGTAGGGAATAAGCTGGCATCCCAGCAAGGGGTGCGGTGCCTCTGGGGCTTTTCATGCCAGGAACATTGTATTCTGTGCATCTCATTACCTGCTGCAAATCAGAAAGTGTGACCCCTGAGGAAAAGGTTATGAGCTAAATATGTAGAGTTTGGCAAAGCCCATGCTAATGAGGCCCTAGTGTAAGTGGCAATAGTCCCATCACTTGGGTTATTTAAATTAGACTGAACAAACCGCTAAGAAAATGTAATGTCAGGCACAAGCAGGGATGGGCCAGCTTGACATTATCTCAAATTCTTTGGCTTTAGAAGGTCAGTGCCGCTCAGCTTCCCAGCCTGATGCTCTCTGGGACTGTGTATACAAGTGGGCAGGGTGTCCTGTGCTCCTTGGCTTTTGCTCTGTGTGCCGCTGCACACGTAACTAAAATTCATGGAAAATTCTGAACCAGCATAAAGAACCTCACATGAATTCTTCCCCTCGGAGAAATTCCCTTCCACACACAGCTGCGAAATGTCAACATAAGGTCAGAAGGTGACACGGAGCAACTGGAATAACAGGCCCTTTGGTGCAGAGCTCTGACATTGTCCTCCCCTCCTTTTGCTGAATGGTGACCTGATTTGCTGACCTGAGACAGCATCAGTCTCTGTGCCATATAAAAGGCAGAGACCTTCAGAGTCATACATTGAAAACCCTAGTGCTGCCCCCATTTCCCTGGCAGTCAGACTTGAGAGCCGCCTGTGCTCTCAACTTTCCATCCTCTCCTATTGAAAAATAGCATCTTTATAGCACCTTCCAACCCCGTGGTGCCCCACACTCTTTGGCTGGAATTTCCCAAAAGAGCCTAAGGGAGTTATGTGCACCCTACTGAAATTGGCAGATCCCATGGAAATCCCTGTCTTTATAAATAAGGCATTTTTTCACCTTCCCCTGAAACATGCGTCATCCTTAAAGAGCAACTCAGTAGCTGTGTAACAGCATATGACTTTTTAGGGAGGTCAAGATTACTGCATTCTGCTGAGACCCTCCCTGAAAGTAGAGGGATTATTCTAGAGTACTGAAGTTAAGGAACAACAGTTCATAGAAGCCAGGTATGAAGAGCAGCAGGACCATATATTTGGTTCCTGTTGTGTTCAGTTCAGGATCTGTACACGAGATGGAAGCAAATGGGAGCCTCTTTCCAAGTCGGTGGTGCATTCACTAACTCCCTTCCACCAGGATGACAACATGTCCTTGAGAAGCCCATGCCTCACTGAGTACATGAAATGATTCAGAGGGCTCTATCACTATTCTGGTACAAGGATAAGATCCAGCCAGGATTGCCCCTGTGGAGTGAGGAATCAAGAGCGCAGGGAGAAAAATCTCAGTCCCTCCAGTCACTGTGACTGGAGAGGTGTTTACAGGATTACCTGCTACATGAAGGATTTGGAAAGCATGGTCTAAGCTTGTCTGGGTAGCAGGGAGGCAGGATGAGAACCTAAGACCTCATTCCTCGAAGCAACAGAAGCAGTAGTGGTTGACTGGAGGTGCGATGAGGCATTCACTTTGCAGAGCAAATGCAGTTTGAAAGCCTATGGCTAGGCAGAGGGGAAGGAGAGGGGCAGATGCACCCTGATCTGCGTGCCCCCATCTCTTCCTGCTGGTAGATGGGCAGTGCAGCAGCATGAAGGGCACAGCCCCCCAGGGAGCTGTCAGCTACATTGATCGCTTGGCAAAGAGCATGTTGATGTATCCTTCTAACCTCTGTTGTTAATGGGAATTGATATTGGCATGCTGCCTGTGCCATGCATGGCTGGGGAAGAAGTTTCCCAGGTGTTTTGCACTTGCAGAGCTCTTTACAGACTGGAAGGGATTAGTTTCTATGAATTGACTAAGGCTGGGATTCTACAAAGATTTGTGTCCCTGCTTAACTCTGCTCTCTGAGTAACTTCAGACTCTAAGGAACTCCTCAACCTGCAGAATATCACACGCATAATTCTCCATAGGCTCAGGGCCTGAAGATTGAGACTCAGAAAAATTAGGCTGATCACTAATTAATGATCATTTTATAACTGATTAAATCTTCCTTTTTTTCTTGTTCTTGACCAAGCTATAAAATTCTTCGTAGTATTTGTTTGTTGAAATGATTTGTTCTATGATTTCTCCAGTGAGTAATTCTTTGTCTGACAAGCATCTGTGAATCGTCCCAGTTTGTGATGTGTCAGTTAGTTACGTAAGTTGCATCATTCTGCTCCTGACTGGCTTTGAAACTGGCTTTCAGTGACCACTGAAGCTTAAAATTAGATTTTCACAAGTATTTGCACTTGTAAAACACAACCGCTCAAATGTCCATTGAAAGTAAATACAATACGGGTCGTGAATATTGTCAAATCAAAATTCACTGGTGTGTTCAAAAAATATTGGGGGGCAGTTATTTTCCATTGCTCATTATGCTGTAACAAATACCATAAATGTCTGTCATAAGGTTGCTTACTATCCATAGCAAGGTCACTAGTCATACACAAGGTCACTGAAGGCATATTTAAAGCCAGAGGAAGTTATTTTTTCATTTTCATCAGGACTTTTTCACCACGTAGTTTGAAACGCATCCATTTTGAATGCCAGTCCTGTACGTTTTGATACAAGGTTCCCAGTTAACCCAGGATTAAAAGCATTTCATAGAATCATAGAATCATAGAATTAGTGAGGTTGGAAGGGACCTTTAAGATCATCAAGTCCAACCGTTAACCTACCCTGAAGAGAGAAA
>VUYV01000008.1:1366208-1601508 GCA_008711295.1 Anarhynchus alexandrinus | reverse complement strand
AGCTCCCTGCTTAGCCAGGCCGGTCTTTTTCCCCGATGGCTTGTCTTCCGACACACGGGGACAGCCTGCTCTTGCGCCTTTAGGACTTCCTTCTTGAAAAACATCCAAGCTTCCTGGGCTCCTTTGCCCTGGAGGACTGCCTCCCAGGGGACTTTGTCAACCAGGCTCCTGAAGAGCCCAAAGTCCGCCCTCCGGAAGTCCAAGTCCATTTCCTCCACGCATTGCAGATGCTAAAAAAACAAAGAAAAGCTTAGACAACACGATACCCATCTCTAAATATAATTACATAATACTATTATGGTACAAGAGTGTCTGTTCAAAATATTATAGTGGTAGGAGTTTTAAAAGCTTTGTCATATAAGCAAGCCACGACAATAGCTGTTTCCAAACTTTTTGACTGGGCACCCTATTTGTCAGCTGGTGGTCACGCTTCTGCAATTGAAATCCTGTTGGGTTCACAACCCTGCTTGTCTAGGTCATGACTAATACTCTGGGATCCACTGCCTCCGAGGAGGGGCTGGCCTGTGGCAGGCTAGGTGAACTGTGAATGAGAAGATCTGGGATCTGTGCCAAGCTCTGCCACAGATTCCCTCTTTGTCCTTGTCATGCCTTTGCTCTGTGCCTCAGTTCTTCATCTCTTCTACAGGCAAAATAATACTAACAAAGGTGGAGCTCGGTCTCTGAATGCTTCTTAGCTCCCTGCTCCCTCATGGCAGGTGCTGTGCAAGATCATATGAGTAAATGAAACGGACTGAAATGTGTATAAGTAAAACAATAGGTACTCAGCATAAATTTTACACTGGATCCACATTGTAGTCCCAAATTTGTTTACTGTATGCAGGTGAGTAACCCCCAAAGAGCTGCATATGTGAGATGATCAAGCAGATTTGGTCATAAGGAGAGAGAGAGAGAGAGATATATGCTTCTTATTTGAGGCTGCTGATACAGGCACAGGTGATGTAAAGATACAAGTTCCCGTCGCCCAGGTGTACAGTGATAGAGTGTGTGTGCTTTGGGGAAAGCTTTATTGCAAAATCACATTGAACTCTGCCCAGTCCTTTAGGGAGGTGGAATCTTATTATCCAAGTACTGAGCAGGTGAGGGTATCAGTGGCTGACAAGATAACATAGGTTCTCCTGTGTTGTGTCCTTTCTGATCACCTGAATAATGCACAAACATAGGTGTTTATGAGGAATCAAAGTTCAAATGCCACTGTGTGTATTCTTCTGACTTGAAATCTCTCCCATCATTTCCATCCAACAATACGATGTGGAGATCTGAATCTGACTTTTGTAGTCAGCAGAGAGAAAAAGGCACTTAGAGTATGATTAATCTTCTCCTAAAGTGGCTATTAAAATGGCTTAGGTGAATCCCACCCTGGAAATGCTATCTAGCACAGTTATGCAGGGTAGGAGCTTGGACTTACGCAGGAATTAAATATTTGAATTTCTTTTTATTTGGAAGTGAAGGCCCAGACTAAGAGTATTTTCTGTTTAGCCTAAGGAAAGATCTCAGCAGCTCACCAGCCATGAATGAATGCAAATGACTTCAGCTTAATTAAGGTGAACTGGCAACCCTGTTCACCTGAATATGGAAGTGCCACTTCTCGTGCAACTCTAAAAGGAAAATAAAGCCTAAGACACTCCAACAGAAGGAACAGTGGGAGGTGGTGATGAGATCTCAGGAGACCTGTCATTGATTTTGTACGTGACCTTGGTCACCTCAGTTTATCCCAACCCATGTCTACTTTGCAGGGTGCAAGTTCTCTGGGAAGTTTGATCTTCTAGGCAGGCGTCACTGGTGCCACAGATGGATAGTTAGCTAGCTGGGAAACATTAAGCAGAAATGAGAGAGTTGGGGGAGTGGTAGGATATGGAATATATTTATGCCTCATCTCCATGGGTCCCCCAAGTTCACAGATTCCTTTACATTTAGAGAGCCATGTCCACGGATCTTTGCTATCTCCATAAAAATAAAACATCTGTTCAGATAACATTTTACCATTCCAACACCTTTTAAAATAATTTTCAACACCCTCTTTAATTAAATTAAGTAGGACTGGCTTACCAACCACACCTCTAGACTCAGGGGACTTTCCCTGCCTTGAAGGCAGTCCAGTAGCTATCTGCGACCAGACCACACTGCAAAGCACACAACTGACAGGAAAACAGTGCCAGAATGTCCAGAGTCTTCCAGAATCTGTCCCTGTCACAGCTGTCAGCTCCAGTAGGGCACTGAGAATTGAGTGCAGGAGCTTTGGCTCCAGACACAAGCACTTCTGCCACTTGAGGAGAAGGCAGCTCTTTGGCTTCAGTCTCCAGCGATAAGTAACAGCCAGGACACCGTGCTTCAGGCAGCACAAGCACTCCAAGCACAAGCACTCCAGAATTATACAATTCTTATACCCCTTCATGGATATTCACAAACAGTTTGCTCTAGATAGCTCTATATATTCCATTTTTTTTCTTCAGAGCTCTGTGTGATGGGCATAACTGTAAAGACCAGGGGGGAAGTGCTTAATTTATTTTAAGTTTTGTTTACCTGTCATGAGATTCATTGGATAACATTATTCACAGTGTATCATTTGACTTAGGGCAGTTTGGCCCAGTTAAAGGTTGTGTTCTGTCTGTTAAAAGAGATGCCACATATTTTGGAAGATCTCTATTGGGTTTATGGGAGAGAAGTAATCAGTGGTAGGCCTGAGCTGTACGGGGAGGGAGGACCTGCACTTGGAAAGACAGGGAATTGTCCATTTTAAATTTTTGAACTTTTTATTTAATTTTTTTTTTTGGAAGGTAATAAGAAAACAGATTCAGCTAACCTCCCCAGTACAATGGGCTCTACACTGCTAAAATTTATTTCCCTTTCAATATGGTATTTGGCTTTCCTGTAATAAAAACGCTGTGCACAGGTGTAACTCCACACAGGCTAGCAGAGGACAGAGCAGGGGAGAAGGAGATATTGCTGTATTTTAAATGTACCACCAGAGTTCAAAGGGTACAGCCGTAGCAAGAGAGAAATGAAACTGCAGTATGCAGGTGGGCGCTGCCTTGTGTGCATCGTGGCATAAGGGCACACATATGGCAACTACTGCAGAGCAGTTCATCCAGACTTGTGCATCCAATTTGTAATGTATTTACACAGCCAGGCTCTCAGGAAAGTTAATCTGAATTAGTTTCTAGAGCAGATTTGTTAAGTGCATTGAGCTCCGCTGTGGATGCTCTTAGAGCTCATCCAGCTGGCTTTGCTTTGCTTCCAAGAGCTACTTCGATTCTGAGCAGAGACCTTTACACGACAGTTAATACAGTTCAGTGTGGGTTAACTTACATTTGAGAGAAAGTCAGGCTTGAACAGGAAAAGAGCACATATATTGGGAGTTAAGAATTACTCTGAAATCTCTGTATACATGGACTCTTAAGACAGGACAAGAGCTGGTGCAGCGAGACCTTCCAACCAATGTAGTCCCAGTGCAGAAGAGTTCCCCTAGGGCATAGAAGTAAGCTGTGACAAACTGCCAGTTATTATGTCCAGGGCTTCTTTGTCTGCAGTTGCCAGTTGGGGATGATGGCAGCAAGCAGAATTACTACAGGAGACCAGCTCAGGACACAAGTAACCCATAGGCACGGGAGGGCAAAGACCACCTTCAAGGCTGCAATGTGCTGGGAGCCCTGTGCTGCAACCAGTGATCCAAGCAGGGTGTTTAGTGCCCAGTCATGAATAATAAGAAGTGAAGACCTGAAAGAAGTAACCATGTGGCAGGGGGCAGCCATTTTGACAGCAGGCCAGGGCATAAGCCAGCCTAATAAAGTGAGATTATTTCAAATATATGCAAATTCAGAAGGCAATTTAGTGACCTGAATTATTAAACTGCAGCCAGTGGGCTTAGACAGAACTGAACAGAGAAATGAATAGAAAGTCACAGCTAATTTCCCCTGTGTCTGTGCAGAATTTTAACAACATAAGGCTAATTTTGATTATTTGATAGAAGAATTATTGTTGAGCGCTGGCTCCTTTTATGAAATTGCATGAACCTTTCTCCCTGCTCTTTTGTGCGCTATCTGTAGTTGAGGAAAATCTGACTTTGCAATTCTTTATTAACGGAGCAACGTCTATTTGCTGTTTCCATAATTTTACATACCCTACTCCACTTCAAAGCCCGCGTAACTTTGCTATGAACTTTTAGGCTCTAAATAGCTTCCTTCCCCCCCCTGTATTTAGCCTATTTGTTGCAGTGAGGAAAATAGGGAATTTTTAAAACCCAGAGCACTCCATTTATGATATTTATTTTTGACTATGGGAAAAAATAATATTGTGTTAGGCGCTGTACAAAGAGAACAAAAGAGTCAGTTGTGCCATGGAGACCTTTTAGTCTTAAGTCCTGACTATGCTCCTGCAGCTCCATTAGTTGAACTGTCCCTTGGTCCTGCTCTTGGGCACATCCAGCCCAAGTGGCTTCTCAGGAGCCACCCAGTCTTCCCTTCACCAGGTTATCACGCACCACTTGCCCTGCAGAAACCCAAGGCAGCTTCTCTGTCCTCTGTAGAAAGGTAAGAGGCCTTCAGCTACTTCAAACTAAGCAAGGGTGGGGAGTTGGTGTATGAGGTGGTTGTGGATGGCTCCTACATCAGCTCCATGGCATCTCGGTGAATTTGTATAGTGCTTTTGGGTTTAGGAGAAATGCTTGAGTGGATTGTTTATCTTAGTACTTTAGACTTTGCTCACCACTTTAATTTATGTGGGATAAACAGCACAGAAGGAGAAACTCTGTAACATAAGCCTCCTGTGCTTCAGTGATTAGATTGAAGGGGAAACAGGAGTCCCTTTTCCTCTCTCTTAATGAAGCTTCTCACTGGCTTAGCAAGAACACAGGAGTCTATTGCGGTTCACTGAGTGTAACTGTGAGCTGCAGAACATCATTTCAATTAGGGTTACAGAGAGCCAAACTAATCAGCCTTTTCAGTCCTTTGATTGCTGTCTTTTTTGCTCTCCTTTTGAGGCAGGTGCTGTGGCAATAAATCCAGGGCAGGAGAAATTAATTTGAAACTGAAGCAATTTCATAAAAAAGATGAGGGGGAGAAATAATCTCAGAGCCACCGGCCCAGGCAAACTTGCTCCTACTACCTCATTCCACTGTTGGCTTATGTTTCATGCAGGACCTTAGTCAGACCTGCCAGGAAAGTGTCTTTGTCCCACCAGGACTCTGCTGTGTGCCTCTTCTCATCTGGTGCTGGCTGGAAGGAGGATTTTCTCCAAAAGCAACAAATAAGACTTACGTTGGTGTGTGGAAACATCATGTAAATGATGCAATTAGATGGTGGAACCAATTCATTTTTCAGTTTGCCAACCAATTACAGTTTTGAAAAATGATTTTGAAAAATTCCTCTCCCCTTCAATAACTGAAAGAACATTTTCAGTAATTTTTTAAATGTTCTGAAGCAGAAATTTGAGACTTTCTTGGCAAAGCAGAAAAGAAAAACTTGATCCAATGAAACAGTTGAGACATTCAAGTTGGGCTTAGGAAAACAAAGTGTAATGTAATTTCAAAGGAAAACTGAAACGTTCTGTTTTAAAAACTAAAAAAAAAATAATAATTCCAAGCTTTTTGCTGGGACTATTTCATCAATTTGACACAAATTTAAGGAGCTTTGATCAAGCTATTTTCCAGTATATAGTACGTATGTTTGGGAAATGTTAGCATATTCTCTATTTAGTGCTCTGCCAAGGAAACCAGAGTCCTCTGTTCAGCTCTTTCTGCGTCGTCAAGAACTCCAGTTATGAAAACATCAGTCCCCTCAATTCATCCGTGCAGCTCTGATTAACATCGCTATGGGTTCTCATTTGAATTGAGGGCAGCATTGGAAATTGCAGGCTATTCAAGCACAGACAAGCAAATCAGAAGCCAAAGACAGGTGACATGGAATTAAAAGAGTGAGATGAGGTGTAATGATGGAAACACAGCACAGCGGCTGGTATTGAGCTTTTTGGAAAGCTGCACTAGCAACATCTGCTGTTTCTCCTTTTCTACCCCTCACTATTCCTCCTCAGCCGGGTTTTGCTACAGTCTGTTATCAAGAAAGCAAATGTGGTAAGGCAGCTTTTTTGCCTGTCTGCTTTGAACTCAGCATGCCGTCTCCCATCCACATCCTGACCTTGCAGTTGCGCGAGATAGCTACAGCTTCCCCATGCTGGGATTTGTACCTTCAACTCCAGAAAGAGCATGATTACAAACCTGCAGCCTGAATCCCTCTTTAACTCAAGCGTGCTGGCCAGATCCTCTCTTACCTGTCAATTTCATTTAGATAGGTTGTTCCTTCTCTCCAGACTTGGAGCAGTTAGTATTTCTGTTTCTGTTTAAGCAGCTCTTTGTGATCTAATTTGTTTGCGAGCATGTGCGTGATTCTAGTAGGTACCAGGTGGAAATTACTGTCTGTGTGTGTGCAGCATGACCTCTGCGCCATTTACTCCCTTTCACTTTATGTTCACTGCAAAAATGCTTTTAAGTTTAAAGGTGACAGTCACGCTCCCTCCGGTGTGCCTGGCTACATGAACGGCAGGTAGAACCAGGATCTGTCTGTTCAGGCGATAGCCAGTGCTGCCTATTCCAGTCCGGTATACAATGAAACAGACATTATATACGTATCCTACACACGCACTTCCAGTGCAGACAAGCTCTCCAGCCCCTGTAATGGCATTAGCAGCTCAGAACACTGTTTACCTTCAGGACTGCATCCTTCCAGCACTGGTGTCTTTCTCCAAGGTGAGAAAAGAAAGGCCAGTCCATATGCCTCACTGCTTTTTTTGGAGGCAGTGAT
This sequence comes from Anarhynchus alexandrinus, assembly GCA_008711295.1. NCBI lineage: Eukaryota > Metazoa > Chordata > Aves > Charadriiformes > Charadriidae > Anarhynchus > Anarhynchus alexandrinus. Next base: position 1,594,696 of record VUYV01000008.1, on the reverse strand, counting down.
TAGCAGTAGGTAAAACACAAAAGAATTAAGCATCCCAGAGCACTACCCAAACAGACACATCCCAAACGCACCAGTTGCAGATCCAGAATCTAAACTCTGTCAGCATTTTAGTGGTCTGGTTTTATGGTGCAGTTCAGCCCACGGTACCTGCAAGCTGTACCCACTCTGGACAATTGCATAGCACTATGGCAGAGCCCTCAGTTGCTAGAGCCACACTTCATCTTTATCAAGAGATAAACGCTTGATTTAAAGTGTACAGTGAAGGCAAAACACTTAGCATGTTCTTCCAATGCTAAATTGCAATTACAGTTAGATTGCTCCTTCTTTTTTTTTCTGGGCTTGTCTGAAATCACATCTCATGGGTCCTTCTGGAACCGAAGGGAATGGTTCTTAGCAGCTTCCTTCATCTGTAAAGTTCCCTATAAATCAGTGTCATCACCTCTTCTCTGAGAGAAGCTGAATACGTTGTACTTATTCACTGATGTTTTTCAAGCCTGATTCTTGTGGATATTTTCTGTACCTTTTCATGCTTTGCAGCTAGACACTAGAACTAAAACATCATACTGTATGCCTTCCTGGCATTTTATGTGTTTGTGACTAGTATCTCTCTTACACTTTGTAACTGCCTTCTTAGTTGTGCAACAATTATTTCACCCTTTTTTGGTGGTAGATTTGGAACTCAACTCATTATATTCAAGACTCCACCATTTCAGAGTTCCTTTTTAGGACACCAGGATATCAGCTATGCTCTTCAGAGTGTCATTCAAGTTCTTTTCTGCCAGATGGTTGATTTTACATTTGACTAGAGTAACAGGCATGTCCTTAAACTCTTGACTCTTTTATCTATTACAGATATAAAAGATACACCATACAGTAAAAAACCCCGACAGTCTGGATGTCATCTATGCACAGACGTGTACCCACATCTGTACACAAAGAACTGAGATCTGACTGGCATAGGATTGAAAGGAAATTCCTCTGGAATCTCACTGGGAACTACTCCCCAACATGGCAGTCCACTTTTAACCGTTCCTTCTTGGAAACTATCAGCTGACCAGTTTAAACTAGAATGCTGTATGGGACAAATTAAACATCATATTGTGGTCTTAGTGGATAATATCAACAGATGACTTATCTTGAGAGTTGTCGTTTCATGAAAGCATGGAGACGAGTTTAATGGACAAGCCCTTGTTTGACATGAGCTGTGCTGCCAGCCTTTAATTGTTAAAGCATGACATTATTTGGGGGTTAAAATTCAGAAAAAGAGGCCCTTCCGCATCCAGGCCTCTGTTCCATACCTGCCTCTATCTCATGCTCTGTAAATTCACAGCAACTGGCAAGATGCTGTCTGTTTGCCCTGGTCCTGCACAGGAACTAGAAGTGATCAGACAGAAACCAGCAAAAATGACATTTGAATCAGAGCAGAGGTTTGCTAATGGGTGCGGGGCCTGAGGATACATTTGGTTCAGGAAGAGGGTTAATACAGCTTTTGATCTGATCCAAACTAGCTGGTGCCTCATCTAGAGGTGACCCTTCTACACTCGCCCCCTGAGCTTCAGCTACAAAATGAGCTGTGTACAGACACGCAACCAGAGGGCCAGGTAGGCATATGCACACATGCAGACACACGCACACGCAGAACTTAATAGGCTGAACCCTTCAAACAAAAGTGAAAAGGAAGCCCATAGGCAGGTGCTGTTATCAATTCAAACTGGCGTATGTTGTTAGGATAGAGGACCCTTGAAAAGGCAAGAACAGGGATCTAATTCACACCAATTTTGTAAGAAAATCATTCAAATCAGCATATCCCAGCTCCTTATAAATCAATGCTGGCACAGGTACCGATTTGCGTGCTGTTATGAGAACAGAGATACGAAAGACATTATGCAGAGAGCCTGTCCACATCAGAAACCCTCTCCTTGGAGAAGGCATTTGTGCTCTGGTGAAAGGGCATCACTGGCAGCATCTCATCCTCCTGCGTTGAATGGTTCTGTCCTTCAGTCCAGGAGAGTGCAGCCCTTCGGTGCCAGGTGCGCTCTCAGACCAGACAAACTCATTACGCCACATTTTCCAGCCCATTGAAAAGGCAAAGCGCTGAGCTAATATTTTGCTGCAGGCAAGGAAGTCCAGCTGGAACATGACGTTTGCTAGCGTGCGGTTTCCTTATAGTTGGGGCTAGAAGGGCACGGCCAAGTAAGATGGTAGCTGCAGCATGTCTGAGGGCTCTTACTTGGGCCAGCTGAGCCTTTCCAGCACGCAAAGTCCGTCTGTCCCTTATTCATAGAGAAATTTCCTTTCCACTAGAAACACAAATTTGACTTCAGAGTGAACAAGTTGCATAAGACAGATGAGGAAAAGGTGTCACTGGAGAGTAGCTGAAGACTCAGGAGACTTCACTGGACTTACATTTTTGAGGTTTTCCTTTGTAAACAAAGAAAAATTACAGCCTTTGCTTTTATCCTCTTTTTCTACTGGAAGATCAGATTATGAGATGCAAAATGAGAGTCTTCCAGATTCATAAGCTTTGCTACCAGTTTGCCACACTTACCGAAAGTGGCTTTACTGTCTAACTAAGAACGTGTGTCTTGTCGGGCACATTTTTATGGGATCTTGAGGTTTCTTGATCATACCACAAAAGCAGAAGATGTGATGTTTGTCATCTTGTTGCTGGAGCAGAGAGACTGTACACAGATCCCATAATGACAGTAGAGGGGAGACAGTGCCAGCAATGTGAGGAAAGTCTGGCAGGAAGCTTTGAGGAAGCCTCCCATGTTTTGACATATCAGAATGACTCTTTCTCTCTTCCCTTTCTCTACAGGCAAGAAAAATTCCATTCTGCTGCATAAAGTCCAGCATGACCTCAATTCAGGTGTTTTCAACTACCAAGAAAATGAGATCATCCAGCAGATTGTGCAGCATGACAGAGAGATGGCACACTGTGCTCATAATGTCCAGGCTGCCGCCGCCGCTGCTGCCGCTGCCGCATCCACACCCACCCCTGTCATCTGGACTCCACTGATCCAGGCACCCCTGCAAGCTGCAGCAGCCACCACTTCTGTCGCTATAGCTCTGACCCACCACCCACGCCTCCCGACAGCCATCTTCCGTCCTCCGGTGTCCGTCTTGGGTTCCCTGGGACAGCAATCCAACCAGACTCCAAGACAGCTGAAAAGGCTTCAGTCTCTAATCCCGTCGACTGGGCCTTCTGCCGTTGGGTCTCCCTCCAGTACTCCATCCCAGCTGCATACACCAGGAGCAGAAACCCCTTCATCCTCTTCCTTCCACATCCAGCAGCTCGCAGGATTCTCAGCTGCGGCCGGCTTAGGCCAGTTCCAGGTGGGATCCCCTCCAGGTGGCTCAAGCCAGCCAGGTTTGAGCAGCGTGTCCTCAGCGGGACTGAGCCAGTTCCAACAGGCACCTTCTGGATCACCCTTAGGTACAGCTCAGCCCGTGCAGCAGCAGCAGCAGCAGCAGCCAGCCCTTTCCGGCAGTGGATTTGGGCACTTCCAGCAAGCTACAACTAGCTCCCCATCAACATCACTCACCCAGCTCTCATCAAACTCACCCCCCAGTCTTCTCAACCAGTTCCAGCCCACCACAAGACCACTGCAGGGGGGACAGTTACAGCAGCTCTCGGGCAGTGGAACTTTGGGGGGAATGAATCACTTCCAAGCCCCTCCTTCTTCCAACTCTCCGTCCTCCAGCCTAAGCCAGCTGGCACAGGCCTCTGGTGGGCCGTCCTCAGGCCTGTGCCAAACACATCCAAGTGCATTAGGATCTTTAACTGGAACGATAGCCCAGCTCCACCAAGAACGGCCACCTTTTGCCTCCATGTCTCCACTACAACAGTCTGGTGTCGCCTCTCCCTGTTATACCCCTTCTGGCCTTAGTCCTCCTAGTCAGAGCCCAGTGGCAACAAGAACTTTTCAATGTGGCCCTTCTGGGGCCTCAGGCTCTCACGGATCTCTGCTCCTGCCTCAGACCGCCAGCCCACCTCCGCAGATCCTGCAGTCCAAGAGCACGCCGCCTGTGCCACCGGGACGTCTGAACCAGGACATCAAGTTGATTTCTGCTTCCCAGCCATCTTTGCCCCAAGAGCTGGCTCAGACACTGAGCCAAAGTTCTCCTCATTCCTCTAGAGAATCTGTTTCCAGCTTCTCTCCTTTTCCTGGTGGAGGGACTGGACTTCTCGGGAAGCCTTGTAGCTCAGTTCCTGGGCGTGTGACTTTACCACGTCAGATGTCCTCAGGTTCTTTACCACATCCGCTGGTGTTTGGGGCCAGCGCTGCAGGCGCCGCTTCTCTGACTGCTGGTGGGCGGAAAGAATCCATAGTGCTCACAGGGGATCTGGAACCTGTCAGATCCAAACTGCCCTCCAATTTGTGAGGACTCCTTCTGAGAGCTGGTTATGTCAGCCGTGCAATTCAGTTCCTGATTAGACTTTCATGAATCATTTTTTCCTTTTCTTTCCCCCCACCCTCTTTTTTTTTCTCCATTTCTTTTGTTTAGGTTTAACTGTGATTAGAAACAAACAAAAAAACACACACACCAAAAAAAAAAAAGAAGATAACCAGGTATTCTTAGAGCTATAGATTTTTGGTCACTTGATTTTATAGAATATTTTAATACATGGAACAAAAGGATATGAGCAAATTTAATCCAACGAGGTAACGCACAGACAAGGTGTGTGCCTGAGCTGGAACATGTGAATGATCAGCCATAGAAGCCACCAAAAAAGGTTTTCCTGTTGAGACAAAGATCCGAGGTTGACATGGGCCATAAAAAGGAACATCAGGTTAGGCCTGTAGCTGGTGTTTTTAGAACAGCTCTGGTTGGCCTCAGCTTTGCATCACTTTGCACCAGCTGTGAACCTGGCCCGCAGCACCTAGTTATGGGGGGACTCGGATGGCTCACTGTGCACATCAGAAAGTTTCACTTCCTCCCAGGTTTTCTCCTGTGATCAGCAGGTTGCAGAGGAAGCAAGATGAGGGGTGAGTTTCATTAATGCAGTCCCCTCTAGGGGTTTCAGAAGGGCTGAGTTTTTGTTTGGACTCCATCTGAAGAAAATAAAGGTGACCAGGAGATGGACAGGCCTGACTTCAGATGCTTGTTTCTTTCTTATTCCACTGATGCTGTAGTGGGAACGAGAAGCAATCCCTTGTAAGTCACAAGGAGAGCAGTGAATATCCCCTCTGCATTTTTGTAGGCGTCGTGAATGTGGGTTATGGGGGAAGTCCTTTCCCTCTGCCAGCATGCCAGGCAGCTGGCCTCAGCCAGCAGAAGAGCCCAAGCTTCAACCTCTCCATGGTCTGGAAAGCGTGTGTGCTGCCTTCCAAGTTGGGGCGTGCAAAGCAAGGGGAGGGATGCAGAAAGAGGCAGCACTTTAACCTTCTTCCCTCTCTCATTTTAATGTCTCAGTGTCCATGGGCTGACTGCTTTGAAGAGAACTGGATAGAAAAAGATTGGCAAATGGGGTGCAGTCACCCCAGCCCTCTTCCTCCTTAGCCCAGGGAAGTTTGAACTTTGAGGCACTGAGGGTAATACCGGTGCCAAGCCAAGAATCCTCCAGATTTGCAACTATGTTTAGCCCATTAAACCAGATTAGACCAGAAATTTGGCCAGCCGTGGTCCATGCTTCTCCTCTGATGGGGGAATTGAAATCGTTTGCTTGATTTCACAAGCAATAACAGCCTGCACCCGATTGGCTTTGGTTTCGTCCTGCAGTCGCAGCATCACTGGACACATCTGGGGCCTGGCAGGCACCCTGAGCTGGACTTTTTGGGCTCCCCTGATTTAAGGCAGTCAGAGTGGGATGAAGACAGTAAGGGGCTATTGGGTGCACAAAGCTACAGCCTTTACCTCTAGAGCAAGTGTCTCCTTTTCTTTTACTTCGATCCTTTCTTTCTCTTTTGTTTTTTTTTTTTTCTTAGGCCAAGAGGTGTCTCCGGCCACCTCACTGTAAAGAGTCAGGTGCTCAACTTTTCTAACACTCGTTAGAAACCCATGTCCAGCCTCCCTCTATTTCCAGCTACCGTGGGGTCCCTCCAGCCCTCAGAGGGAAAGCAGGACTTCATGCAGCAGTGCCAAAAAACTTACTATTATCACAGTAATGATACAGGTTCATATAACTCCTTCTCTTACCTCCTCCCACCCCCAACTCTCTCCCAAAACACTGGCTGACAGTTGTGGTTTTTTTTAATACCGAATTGTTTGCAAAACTCTTTACATGTGCCTGTATCTTGAATGTTGCTGCAAGCATTCCTGGGCACTCCTGCTTCAACGTGCTTTGGTGGCTCAGAATTCAGATGTAATCAGCTTTGGTCTTCCTTAAAGGGTCAGGGGAACTCTAGATATGTTTTTTCTACTATCTACATACAAGCTATATATGTGTGAGTGTGTGTGGTGGGAGGGGTGCATGTGTGTGTGTGTGTGTGTGTGTGTGTATAGATTTTATATATATATCTATATATACACACATGCTTTTATATATATAGTATACAGTTATACACATATGTAGTCTATTTATGCACATGTGTAAGCACGCACACACACACACATATATTTATATATATATATCTTCTAGTTTTAAAATACATGTCAATTTTGACCCTCCTGTAGGAGTGATTGGCGGGTGATAATTATAATATATAGATCCTGCTTTTCCAAATATGTACAGGTTCATCTTGAAACAGACTCAGTTGACGGAATTGAAGCAGACTCACAGACCCTCTCATGTTTTCAAAAGTACGAGGCAGTTCCTGGAAGGAAGATTCACAATATCCTTTTAAGTTTTATACTTCTTTTAGCGATCTTTTTTCCCCGTATGCTAGAGGGCCCCTAGAATGAGCATCTCAAGAGGTTGGAAGCTGAGCTGTTTGGGTCTGGTGTATCTAATATAAGCAGATGGGAAAGGTCTTCAGCCCAGCAATGCCAAGCCCTCATGGATGACTGTCCCGTGACTGCTGCATTGGTACTTGAATCTCAACAACCCCTGTGGACACTCAGACAAATGGAGGTGCACAGAAACACCCTGAGGGCTGTCTCTGGTAGACGTGTGTTCCATCCACCAGTCTGGTGAACATCCTTCTTCGGTTGGGTTCCTTTCCTTTGTTTTTCACGGGGATATTGTTTGATTTTCCAGTTCTTAGCAGTGCAGTAGCCAATATTGAGTTATTTCGACTGGACCCCAGTCAACACTAGGCTTGTCTCAGTAGGTGGAACTATATTTATTATTATTGTTATTTTTTGTTTTATTTTGGGGGAAGGGAGGGAAGACTTCTAGGGGTGGGGTTTGCAATATAAAACACACAATAAAAACCTTAGTAAATAAAAACATGAAAAACCCATCCCTCTGACTTGCTGTCTGCTTTAAGTGTTGAACTTCAGGCAACATGAGATGAGGTTTAAAGAAGAAAAAAAACTTGGGTGGCCTTTCAGTCCTCTCCTGTTCAACAGAGAAGATGCTGGGATTTGTCTCCCTTCCTGTCTGTGTTTTCCTGATGTCTTTAAAGTTTTAGTAGCACGTTTACCTGCTGCCACATCTCCATCTCACACATTCTTGTAGGAAGTCTGCATTAAGCCACTGACAGTAAAAGTTTAAAACTTTTGCCTACACTTGAGTTTTTAACAGGAGAACAGTTGTTTTACAAATGTGTGTATGAAAATCCTTCACATTAGTGACAGACATTGAAACTCTGGCTGGCTTTGTGATCCTCGGAGAAGAGCCTAAGGAGCCCTACCAGAGCATACAGACTTTAACAACTTGGAATAGGGACTATCACAGAAAGCGGACAAAAAGTGGGAGAAAGGAAGTAATCGTTTCGAGATCTCAAATGGATGATGGTGCCAAGGTCAGGACCTGATGAATTTTAGGAAGGTAAAACTAGCCTCAACTCTTGGCTTTCATTTCACTCCTGTAAGATCCTCTTTGAGTCCTTGTCCAAACCCACTCTAGGAAGTATGCACAAAATTGATGATTTGGGTCAGTGGCTCACACAGGAGCTGTATGGCCTCGTGCCCTTTCTTCATAGCCAAGAAAACATAGAGCAAAGCAGCCCAGCTGCCGGAGTGCATCCTAAAGCCCATGGCAGTGAGATGTAGCTAGATACCATTCTCCCTGCTCCCTCTCCTCCAACCAATTGATATCAAGAGCCTCACCTCTGTGCGGTGCCTCACCTCTGCATTGCTGATAGTCTCACAGTCATTTTTCCTTCTCCAAAATCTCATTTTCTTTGTACCTTCTCATCCAATGGTTGCATTTAGCCCTCTGACATTTTGCCCAGTCCTTGAAAGACTTGATTTTGCTAGCATGTCAATAGTGTATCTTTCCTGCTGAGAGGAGAACAAGGTCCAGGACCTTCTTTACCAGGACTCCTAATGCCAGAGATGGAAAAAAAAATAAAAATAAAAATGAGCCCCAGGGCCATGAATGAAATCAGTATTTTGCAGAGAAGGATGCACAGACGCACGCACGCTCCCATTGACGCAGTGCAGCACAGGCTCGGTCCAAGCAGGACACTCCTTTTCTCTTCCCTCCTGCTTCTGATGGTACAGGAAAATGGGAGACCCCATCGGTCTCCCTCCATCAATTCTCCGACCTTGTCTGGCTGTAAATGAGCAGAACTGGTGAGGAAAGAGTAAACCAAACATTTTAATCGGAAAACGCCATGCCATTGAAACCAGATGGCTCTGCCCTGGTGGGTCACTTGTCCTGGAATTTCAGTGAGGGAAGTTCAGGCAGTGAAATGTTGGGTTTGCCTTTCAAAATGAATGTCTGTGCCAGGCTTTTTTATTTTACATGCCATTACTGTTCCAGAGGAAACTGGAATTGTGAGTCAGTCCTGCCCAATCAAAAAGTGCTTTTAAAATTCTGTGTCACAGAAGATTTGTAAACTTTCAGGGTTTTCATGCTGGAATAGAACAAAATCCAAGTTTTGAGCTCTTTAACTTAGAAACCTGCGTTCTCTTCTCCACCAACATCTTGCAGGGATTCAAGACATTGAACACAGCTAGTAGCCACATCTCTGCTCTAGGCCATTGTGGCTCAGGATGGCACAGACAGTTTTTCCCTGACCAAAGAAAAGCCCTGGCTCCACTCTCCCGAGAAGCCCCATCAGTTGTAGCAAAGCCCACTTGGAAGGGCTTGACTGGTTTAGCATATGTGTTGGTGCCTCCTTATCTTATTGAAAGGATTTAAGACCGCTCTGGAATTTTGTGATACTTGCACACCGTCTGTCAGGAGCAAACTGTTCAAATACCAGAGCCAAGTCACCCTCCTATCAACAGGGTGGATTCTCCACCTCCTGATCACTACTACCTCCCCCACAGTGCCTTGTGAAGATGCGGCCTGCTGGTGTGGAGGCTTGGAGTGGGGAAAAAGCAGGATCACCAGCTCTTGTGATTTCTCCCTTTCCCCAGTGGCAGTTTGGCCAGGGTTGTTCATGGGAACTTCAGCCTTGTCTTGGGAAACTGTCCCAGACTGGCTGTCCACCCCACTCACCCTTCCTCCTAGAGAAGAGCAAACAGTCTGCAGTTGTTATGAAAGAGAGGCAGGGGCTCCCAAACTCATACCTCTTGGACCCTGTGAGTGATTTTGGGATGTTGGAGACAACAGAACAGACCTATTCCTGGTGATGCTTTCCTGCAGGCATTGGGGTTGTCTGATCCCCTGTCTGGCCAGCCTTAGACAGGAAGGAAAGTGGTGCCAGAGCTGCAGTGAGACGCAGGCTGAGGCTCAGCTCTTGGAAATGAGGTTTTTCTTCCTCTTGCCTCTGATGTGGCAGCTGCAAACCACTGGAGCCAGACTCTGCGTCCCCGTTATTTTGTGGAAGAGGATCACTTTAGGATGTGGAAGGAAAGATGTGCACAAGGCAACGCTCCTGTTTGTGTGCAAACCACAGCATGTAAAAGGCAAATGAGAGAGTTGTTCAAGGCCTTGCAGGGTCACCCACTGCGGCTCCTCCACCATCAGCCAGAAGCAGGAGGAAACAGTGGCCAGGCAAAGAGGTGACATCTCACTGCTCACACCCCTGTAGGACAGCACAGGACTTTTCCAACCCCTTTCAGATATCCTGCTGCCAGAGCTGGAGCAGGTTGCCCACATGAGCTGCTCTGCAGCCACCTCAGGCTGTCACACCACACATCACTGCAGAGAATACAAGTGACAGAAGGGGCCCCAAAACCTCCCTGTGGGACTGGAGACATGGTGAGGGGATAGGAAGATGAGAACGCAGACAATATGTTATATCCTCAGGTGATGGGGTGGACCAGCCCAGCCCATCTCTGCCAGCAGGTCCTGTACCTCGCTGGGACATGGGTATGGGACGGGAATACAGGCCCTGGGCGGGGGGGCACCAGGGTGGGAGCAAAGTCCTGTAGCTGAGGGAGCTGGAGCCCAGGGAGGGAAGGGAGAGGGGCCAGGGTTGCCTTCTCAACAGCCCTGACAGTGAGGTGCTGGGGATCATGCTTGGACTGAAAGGTTGACCAGGAGTTTCTGCTTCCCATAGGCAAGGGCAGTGTTACAGCTTCACCGCTAGTGAACCGGAGACAGCAGCTGCTGGCACCAGGGTGGGCCCAGCACCTGATGAGGTGCACCCCTTGAAGGTAATTCCCCCTGCCCAGCACTGGTGGGTGGCAGCCACCTCTCCAAGTTCCTGAGAGGTTCAGCTGGGGCATCAGCACCATGTGAGGCTCAGGAGAAGGGAGGAAAGAGGCCAGCCCATGCCAGGACCCTGGGAACCCAGTGCCAATGCTCTGCTCCAGTGCTGACCCCCTCTGCTGGGCTGGTGGGGCTGTGGTGCAGAAGAGCTGGACCAGGGTGATGGCTGCAGGGGGTAAAGGCCCAGGAACAGGGATGTACGAGCGTAAACAATTAGTCCATTTTTGCTGGTGGCACTTTAATGCCATAGACTCCCTCCCCATCCACCATTACCCCCTTGCAGGCACCCTGCCACTGCTGGCTGGGATGAGCAACCGGTGGCCTGTGAGTACGGATGTGAGTGGCCTTTTCCCACTGCTGAACTAAAGCTGGGCTTGATGGGAAGAGACTAAGGGCAGGCAAAGACGCAGTTTGGGTTTGCCCTCAGGAGTCAGAGGTGGTTTTGCAGCTGCTTTTCATCAGCCATGCAGTTCCTCGCTCATGTTTCTGCCTTTCCCTGCACCGGGAAATGCTCAGTTTGTGATGCCAGGTTTTGTGTGCGCATGTGGCCCCTCAGCTGGGCTGTGACCGGCAGTCAGTTTGGTTTCTAAGCTCAAGCCTACGCTCAGAAATCTGCAGAAGTTAAAGCAAGCCGTTTAAGCACATTGTGAGCAATACCAGCCCCCCTTCCCCATCCCCCCCACCTGACGCCCTGATCTTGCAGAGGTGTAGGCTTGAACACTGCCAGAAAAGCAGTGTTCATCCAAAGTGGAGAAGCCAGGACACACCAAGGTCCTGTCCCCAAGTCACAGCTGAGCACTGCCTCTTTTCAACACAGACCATCAGTGCTGAGGTCTGAGGTCCCAAGTGTTTCTTTTCCCCCTGTTTAAGGTGTTGGGCTGGGATGCCCCACTGGACATGCATGATGCCCCTGTATGGGAGCTGCCTGCTGTCAGTGCCACCCTCCCCGATGACTGTCTTAGCAGCACCTCGGTGAAGCTGTGGGGGAGCTGAGGGTCTGACCTGCCCAGGGCTGTGTTGTGATCAGAGCCAGCGCTGTGCTGGTTCCAACATCCCCAGTCCAGGCTCTGTCCCTGGCCCTGCCTGCCTCTGCTCCCAGCAATCCCAGTGGTCTGGATTGGCAAGGTGTCTTCAAACAAATCCCCTCACTGCCTGCTTTCTCCCTGTTGGTAAAAAGAGGGTGAATTTTCACACACGAGTATATGCATATTGGTTTTGTCACTTAAGTTATTTGCAGAGGCCTCAGACATTTCATCTCCCTAATTCCAGCACACCGAGCCTGTGCCTAAGCCCCACTTTGACTTTAGGCTCTGATTTTAATGGAGCTGAATATGGTGCCATCTACTATGGGCAAATTAAGGGAGGAAAATCCTAACTTGGTTCTGCCACTTACAGTTGCAGGAAAGTAGATGATTGATTTTCTTTTAAGAAGGCATTGCAAACCAGCTGCCTTTCAGCTTCCAGCTACCAGCTGACCCTAATCACCAGCAGTGACTGTTGTGCTCAAGTCCACCTTTTAGCAGGCACCTGATTAGAAAAGACATTGACTGAAGTCTCTCAGAAGAGGTAGATGCTCTTTTTATTTTAACGGAGGAAAACCAACAGCTTGATAGGTTAAAATAGGAGCTTTAGCTCAGCAAATCCCAGGCCCTTTGTAGGACTTCTACTGAGTGACCTTTTGTTGGCGAGGGCACTGCAGGACCCGGCTGTCCTGCCCTGTCTGTGGGGCCGGCCACCTCCCCCAGAAATGTCCCCCCCCAAATGTGTGCCAGGAAGGGACCGGGAGCTGGCTGAAGCTGTCCTGCAGCGCTAGGCAGGAAGGTGTTAACAGCATCTCCCAGTAGCACATGTCTAAACGCCTTCCCCTCTCTGAGAAGCTGCTCTCCCTGACTGTGCTGCAAATTAGACAGCTCTTCAGGGTCATTTTATTTTATTTTTTTTTCTACACCCGCTTTCTTCAGTGGTGATGGGAATGGCTGGGGCTCGCCCACACAGCTCACAGCAGCCTCTCTGGAGGAACACACGTGCGCTCCCCCTCCAGCTCTGTCAGAGAGAGTGTGCAGGGCCTGCGGGGGTGGCTCATGGGAGGGCATGGCCAGCTGCCCTCCCCAGACACGCTGCTGCCTCTCAGGTGTCCCATCCACCCGCGCTAGCCTCCTGCTGTGACCAAAGGATGCTGTCAGCTCTGGCCTTGTGCATGCCCATCACTGTCAACTCCCCTCTGCAGAGGCTCGGTGCTGACATACTGCTCTGCCGCACTGTGTGGGCCAGCACAGCCCCTGGGGTGGCTGACCAGAGAGCAGGGGAGCTGGAGTTGGGAGCTGCTCTTTGCAGCTCCTGATGCTCCAGTTGGCTCAGCTGCCTCACCATCCTGGAAACAGTCAGCTGGGAGAAGGGAACTCACCCTTACCACCAGCCATGGGGAGGGATACGGCACCTCCTGCCACTGCTGGAGCAAACTCGCCAGAGTCAGAAGGACCTGGCAGACTTGGGAGTGACTTCTTGCTCTTAGCGAGGGAGGAAAGATGGAGGACAGGGCTTCAGTGCTGCTCCTTTGTAAGCATTTCTGCTTCCCTCCCCAGGAGCAGCCTGAAGGTACTGCCAGGAACACAGGACCCCTGCCCAGCCTGGGGAGGGAGGGAACACCGTGTTGGGGGAAGGAACCGGTCCAAACCAAATCTGTAGCTCACAGTTGCACTTCCAGGCAGGAACAATGTCCTTGATGGATTATGAACCTTTTCCCCGGTGCCTCAGGCTCCTCTTGCAGCTCACGGTTTGTGGCAAAGATTTAGTGCTAGGACAACTTGATCTTTCATGTCATGCTCCTAGAAAGGCTGTGGCAACTGAGGACTCAGCTCTAGAAAGACGCTTAGCATGTAGCTTTTCATCAGCTTGACCATGAAGGTTTGCGTATGACACCATACAGCCACAGTGAGGGTACCTATAGGAGCTGCAGATACTCCAGGGGTGAACAGAGGGACCTGGAGGCACTTGTGCATGAACACAACACACACATTTTTTTCCTCCCTGCCTCCAGCAAAATGGTCTCCAAAATCATAGGGTTTGGTTCAAGTAGTATGAATTTGGTTCAAGTAGTGTGAAAACAGGCAGACATCAGCCTTGAGGATGCAGGAATGTCCTCTGAGAGCCCATGAGGGGGCTCAGCATCCATCTCTAGTTTGTCGTGATGCTGTTGTTTGCTTGCTGGGTTTTACTAGATTTCAATGGCTCGTAGCACATCTCACACAGCACCTAAAGCAACCCTGGTTGGAAAGGGCTGTCCTCATTCCAACCCTCATCCCATTAAAACTCCACTGCTGCCCAGCCCCCCATTTCCAGGCCCACCTGCAAAACAAAGCCCAGCCAGGTGGCCACAACCAGCCCTGGTTGGGCACCCAGGCTAATGGTCTGCAGCTGGGAAGGGGCCCTTGCCCTGGGGATGGAGATGGGAAACACCTGGGAGAATGTGAGACACTGGGGCAGGCTCCAGCCCCGTTCCTCACAGCAAGCAGCAGGCTTCTCCAGGTAAGAGAGGTGGTGGGGATTTTGGGGTGGCTTCCTATCTGAAGCCTATCTTTTGGGGGGTGCTGGTGGTCCTCCTAATTCCTGGCTACTGGGAGCAGCTGTGGGGGAAAGGCTGAGTCCTGACTCTGTGCTGCCAGTCCCCACTGGGACATTGTCCCCCCAGGGACTCTGTCCCCCCTGGCTTGGCTGCCCTCCGCTTAGAGATGGTTCTGGGGATATGGTTGGACTGAAAGGGTCTGGAAGGTGCCACGTGCTGTAGTGTGTTGGGAACTGGCTGTGTGCCCTGTCCTTTGGGTCCCCTCAGTGCTAACAGTTTTGGGGCTAGGACTGGGCAGCAGTTCCCCCCTCCCCAGCCCCATGTCTGGGAGTGCCTCACCCTTTTGCCTTCACCACCTTCCCGGCACACCCAGCCCCACTGTGGCAGCACCGGTGGCAGCAGCGGGTTTTATCCCCTTCCAACCAGGGCCGATAGCAATCCTGCATGGGGCTGAGGTGGCCTCAGCTCAGTCACGCTGTGTGTTACTGAACCCATTTTTGGCTGCTGGAGCTCACTGGGGGAGCACTAGGGACCAGGGGAACTGTTGCAGGCTGGGTATTAACTGCTTGGGGAGCCCGGGCAGGTTGGGCTGGGAAGAACCACCCTGGTTATCTGTGCTGGTGCCCAGAGCTGGGCAAGGGAGGACAGCAAGTGCTGTAGGGGTCAGGGAGGGAATGCAGCCAAAGGAGGTCCTGTGAAGCACCTCCTTGTGTGGCTGTGCCTCTAGCCTGGTCTCCAGGACATGGCAATGGGGTTACATCCCGTAGCCTTCGGTTTGCTCCAGAGGAGCAAGAGCAGCTGAGCAGAGACAGAGGGAGATGAAAGGGAGAGGGCCCAGGCTGGGTAGGGCTGGATATGGTCCAGCTGCTGGAGAAATCCCACTCCCTGGGCTAAGCAGGGCCCAGGGCGTTCTGGAGGTGGCACAGCAGTGACACCCCACACAGGATAAGGCAGGGGCAGCCCTCAAGGTTGAGAGGTGCCGGCAGAGGGTTTACAGGTGGCACCAGGGGAGGCATAGAGCCCCCGGGGAAGGTTTCCCTGGCAGCTGCTCACTGCCAATGCCTCAGCACCCTTCTCCAGTGACAGGGTTTTTTCATCACGAGGCTCCAAATCCTCACTGCAGACAGTGAGGAGATCGATAGGAGCAGGGCTGTGCCTCATAAACCAGCAGCAGCTGCCAGGGAAACCCCTGTGCAGGAGGGAAGCCACCCCGGCCTCGCCATCCTCAGCGCAGAGCTTGGCCAGATGAAGTGGATGCTGTTACCATGGTGATGGTGCCCACGGAGGAGAAATGGGGTCTGGTGCTTTCCTCACGTACAAGGATGCCGGGATCAGGGAAGATGCTGGGCGGGACGGGGCTGTCGGGCACACAGCCATCCCCGCTTTCCCAGTCCACTGGGGAAACCCCTCCCCGGGCTCTCCCTGGCCAGGGCATGGGGTGTGTGTCTCATCCCAGCTGGGCTCTACTGAGTCCAAGGACAAACCTGCAATCCCCCCGATGGTGCTGCAGCCCCAGAGCTGGGTGTCCCCACCCTGGTCCCTCTACCCTGCTGCAAGATGAGACCTGGGTGACTGCTTCAGCAGTGCCCTTGGGACACTGCGCCCCAGGAGCAGTCTTGTGCTCCCTGTGAAAGGGTCCTATGGTGGTGCCTGAAGTCAGGTCAGGGCTTTCCAACACACACATCTGAATGTCCCCACTCTGTCTGCAGTGGCCCTGCCAGCCAGGGACACTGCCTGGGGTTACAAATGGGGTTGCTCTTTCTTTTCCCCTCAGGTTTGCAGCCCAGGACAGAAGACCTTACCCCCTCTTTGCAGAAGGACGAAATTATCGGAGGTGGAGGCACAGCCAGCCAGCCTAAAATGGAAGAAGGGGGAAAGGGACTCAAGGAGCCTGTGACAGTCCTGTGAGTGCTCTTCCCTTGCCTGGAGCCCACTAAGGGTGAGTACTACTGATTTGGATTAAGTTAATGATGTGTGATGATTTTTATTGCTACACCTCTAGCGTGTCTCAATTAATTCTCCCAGCCTTTGCAGCAATGGGGTTGCTGCAGGACATAGTAACCAGGGCTGTCCTGGGTCTGGTTCAGGTGGTGAGGGTTTGCAGATGCTACATCATGTTTCCGAGGCTGGCAGTAGTGTTACTGCTGTGTTTGTGTGTCAAACAAAAGACTACCGAAACCAAGCCCGACAGGCAGAGCACGCTGCAGCATACCCTTAGCCAGCGGTTGCTTGGTGGCTGACTGAGGGTGGGATGTCCTGAGACAGCCGGGTTGGGAAACAGAATTTACTCCTAAGAAATTACCAATGAAATTTAGCATTTGATCTAAACTGCAGCCCTATGGGAGCCAGCTGTCTTGGCCATCAACCCTACAGAGAGGAAGGTCTGGAGGAAAGGCAGTGTGTTCTGGAAGAAGGTGGGGGAAACAGGGGCTGAAAATGGGAAGTAACTGGAAAAAGTTGATTCTCATTTACTAAAGGACAGGGAATAATGTAATGGTTTAACATTTTTGGCAAAGGCAGTTTAGTTAAATCATGTTGAGCCCCTACAGGAATACCCTTCTTTGAGCTGAGCAGGGAGTTTAAATCCAGTCTCAATTCCTCTTGAGACAGGTGGCTGTTCTTCATGGGGCAATGCCTGCAAGCGGTGCACGGATTTATCAAAGGTGTTTGAGGCAATCCCTTGCTTCTGTGCTGGAAGCCAAAGTGCTGGCAAGGAAAGCCCCAGCTAGGCTTAAAAAAAACCTTATAGTTTGCAGCTTGAGTTCTTGCTGCTAAGAAGAAAGTATCGCTAATGTTAATGTCCTTAACCCAGGCTGAAGAGAAACCGTTCAGCCTCTTCGAGGTGGGTGCAAAAATGCTGCAGGCTGCGGGTTTGCTTTTCAGCGCCCTTTACCAGCGAGTCATCGCTGCCCTCTAGTGTCCCCGGCCGGCACAGGTCCCGGCGGGTACTGCGTCTACCGCTCCTCAAACGGGCTACGGGACTCTCAACGCCTCCTAAAATTGGCACCTCTTAATCTGGCTTGCTTGGCAAAGCAAACTATCTGCGCTGACTAACCTAGCAAGAAATGGCCTTTTGTTTTTAAAGCTGGAGGTTACCANCCCCCCCCCCCCCCCCCCCCCTTCTTCTCTCTGCATCTCACTGTCTGACACTCCCAACTTAATGATTAATGCCTTTTTTCCCAATTTCTCCTTTTCTGTACACACGGCTCTGATTAGCAAAATAGAGGGGGGAAGAGGGGCTGCAAACCAGTGCAGTAGCTTGTATTCCTGTTTGCAGAGGTCAGAATGAGGAATGGCGTAGCGCTCCCAAGAACATGGGACACAAGTAAGTGGGGAAAGTGCCTGGCTTGCAGAGAAGAGGCTGATGAGCAGCACGAGTCTCTAGTATTGAAAGAAAAAGTCTGGAGTTAGCATGAGGGTACCGATAAGTGTTACCAATTACCGCACTTTAAAATCTATAGACAGAAAGTGCTGTATTCAAAGAATGACAGTATTTTTTTTCTGTGATTTATTGGTTTACTAAGGCTATTAAATGTACTTTCACTGATTTGAAACCCTTCCTTCTGATGCTTCCTTATTAGAAGGTGCTACTAACTGCTACTAACAGCTCAAAGCTGTTGAGCTTTGAAATGGAGGGGAGTTAGCCAGAAAGACGCTACGGACTCAGTGTCTGCACAAAGTCTGGGCAGGGGGGAAAACGGTTCCTCTTCTTTCTCTGGAGGACACAACCTACCAAACCACAACAAAAAAGGTGTGAGTAAAATTCCAAACCTGGTCACCACACTGATTAANAAAAAAAAAAAAAGGCACAGAAATGATGAAGAAGAGAACAAACTCTCCAAGCAGACCAGAATTTGATTGGATTAAAAAAAGTGTATTGGATGTCCAATACAAAATAATAAACATGAAGTTATTAAAAAAAGCCATAGAGTATACAGCAAATACTACAGAAAAGCAAAAAAAAATTGTACAGAAAGGTAGACGTCTACAGCAGTCCTCAAAATTATTCTACATGAGAATCATAAAACAATATACAGGTTTGGTTTTTTCCCCAAATGTCTCTGAGGGAAGCTGCCACTTAACAGCTTGACTATGACACTACAAGGATACACAATGTTCCAAATTTAAAATCACAGAATATGTAAGAAAACGTAGCATTAAAATGTGAAAAAGTGCAATACAGATTGTACACTGAATTGAATAAATGTTTTCTTTTTTTTTTAGTTTAACCTTAAAAAACCAACTTTGAACAGTTGTTTTATCATTAAAAATATTCCCCCTCCCCAAATTCAATGACAATATTAACATTCATGGTGTTATACATAAGTAATATTCACAAAGACCCACCAGCTAAGAATACTGTGTATGTAGGATGGTATTTCTTTGGGTATAGGTAAAAAATAGGCAAAGGAAAACACACACCCCCTCCTTTCAGGACAGGGTGCATCTTTTATTATTTAAATACATATTCTGTAGCTTATTTTGCCCTGAATTGTATTGATTAAAAGTCCAAACATCAATTATCCAGGTGGCCCACGGTGCTCCAATTAATTTGATTCTCCCTCCCCCCAAAAATAATAAATAAACCCAGCAAATGTCCTAGAAAAGACAACACAAAGGGTCCAGGAAAAGAAAGGAAGTAAAACTACGACCCAAACCCCTACTGCTCTCCGGGACGATTCGTTGGCTCTCCCTCCTCTTAGTGACAGGGACTACGAAAACGGGCCCAGAGCTTTAGTCACATGGTTAAAAGAAAATAAATTAAGCAAAATTCTTGGTGGTTGGTTGGTTGCTTTTTTTTTAAATTTAAGCAAATTACAGCATTTCCTCTTACTATTCCAACAGGTACAGCCATCTAGCAGAGGCATGGCGGGCTATGGCAATAGTGTCCCCGTTACCTGTGTGTTCTCCACCATTATTGCCCAGCTGCCGAGATCACAAATCCGACTGCTCAGGAGGAACAGCTGCTTCATCTGAATCATCAGTAAGTTCTGAGTTTCCTTTCTTTTTAAAAGTGAAATTGCACTTTGTTTTTTGTTACTTTGTTAGGCAGCTCTGGGTATTGGGGTTTTTCTTTTTTTACTAAAATACAGTCCCTTTTTTTATGCCATTCCTCCTCACCAGAGTACGGCAGAGCCAGGCAATCGTACCAGGAGAAAACAACCCCCCTCTTCCTTCCCCTCATATAGGAGTTCCCTTTTAACTTTCCTTCCTTTCTAGACAGATACGTGAACAGCACCTGAGTCGCTAATACTGTTTTCCTTTTCAAATGGTTTCAAAAGTGTAAAAAAATACATTTTTGCCTTGCTTACATCTCTGAAGAATCCTTAAGAGAAGGATTCTTGTTTAAATGGCCTGGGATAGAGAAATTGCCCTGGGGTCAGACTTGCTGCTGAAGGATCCTGTGGACATATAGTGTTCTCAAAAGTATGATGCGGTATGTTGCTGATGAGAAGAGGTCCACAGTTCTCTGCTTCGGGGAGGTCCAGGTAGCTCAAACCTACGCACCACCAGCAGAGACGGGTCGTGCACTGCTGCCTGTGCTAAAGTTCTCCACCCTGAATGAGCGCTTAATCCGCGCTTTAAGGTTTCATGATGCGATCTTTAAACTAACACCACCAAAACAGAGCACTGTTGCCAAAATAAGCTGTAGTGTCATCTAAACATAGGGAACCCTACTTTACAGGAGGAAATTTTTTTCTAATGTTTCTAAATAAGACTCTCACTGCAATTCAGTAACCAGAGACACAGTATGCTGAAGTTACAAGGAAGGACGTTACAGAAGATGCTTTCATTTTCTTCAGTCTTTCAAGTCAATGCAGAAAGACAGGAAAACAACAATAATGAAACCTCCCACTGGATCCCCTCCCCTTCCCCATCTACTTTTCCCCACTCAAAATATTGAAACTGCACAAAAAGCGACAAACAAGCCTTTCAAATTACATTTCAATTCAAACAGACCGGTAATCTCACAGTGATGAGAGGAGAAAAGTCAGGCTTTTAATAATTATAATATAAAAATAATAAAAAAAGCTTACAAATAGCAGTGCAGCATCCCAAAAGGCCATGGATTAACTGCCAGAAGGGGACGTAATTATACGCAGAATAAAAAAACAAAACAGAACAACCCACGCTGGCAATGAATTTTCATACACAATAGAACAAGCAGTCAAACATCGGTCTAGGCCGTGGAAAACAACGGTTTCTCCTTTTTTTTTTTTTGATTACAATATTTTTTCCTTTTTATAAAAAAAGATAAAATAAAAACACAAATAAAATTGTACATAAATGCAAATGTCCAACACTGAAAAGGCAGGGCAATCACACCACTGAGACAAAACCTGACCAGAAAAAAAACCCCCATGAAGTCCATTTTTTTTTTTTCCTTTTGTCTGGATGCTGGATTTCAGACTGATGTGTCCCATCCTGCACGGTCTCAGCAGGTAAATGGAATTCAACTTGGCAATGACTTCATTGACAAGAAGGTCATCTCTTTTTGACCAGCTGTAGCACAAACGCACCAGTTGGTTCGTTTGCCTTCTGTGTATGCTCTTGTGTGCTGTCCCTCTTTCTGTTTTTTTTTTCTCTTTTTTTGTTGTTTTTTTTTTTTTTTTTTTTTCTCAGAACAATTCCTTGTGTTCCAAGGCTGAGTCCCAAGACTTGTGAAACTGTTTGGAGTCATGTCCTGGTGAAGGTGGTCATGCTGTAGTGATGGCATTAAGGTCCTTCATAAGTCCTTCCAGGTGGGCCATCTCTTTGGTCAGCTCATCCGGTTCATAATTCTGCGAGAGATATAAAGAGTTATCGACAAGGTGACTTGCTTTCTTTAAAGAGGGACAGAATAAGAAACAAGATCAGTGATTCTGGTGGAGATTGTGACCCTGACACATGAATAAGCAGCAGCAGATTTATCGACAGTTACAGGAATTAATAACTTGAAACAACTCTCTATTTTAAGTGCAGATCTTTTTGCAATAGTGATTCATAGTTTCACTGATGTTTAAAACTGTGATCATCTGTTTTCCTTGTATCAGTTCCTGCTTCAAGATAACAGCTTTCTTTGAACCAAAGCAGATATTTTCAAAAAAGCTTCCCAGCTTAATTGGAAAAAAGGCTGAAGGAATTGCTTGAAATAAAACTGTTTTGAAAATAATTATGCTTGCTAAAATCATACTCCATTTTTAGCCTTGATTGTCTAACTTCAGCCATACTGAAGAGCTATCATCATTCTGTTATCAATGCATGTATGTAGGTAGATAGCGTGAGCTAGTTTGTCTCCAAACCTTTTCTAAGCTGACCAAGGCTTTCTCAGTACTGCGTCGTTTTCAACCCCTTTTGTTCTTGGAGCGTTTCTCCAAACCCTCTTTGCTCTCTCAACGCCGTTTTCACAGAAGGTAAGCCAGGCTGCACCTGCTATTCCAGTACCAGCTCTGCTAATGCCAAAGCAGAAGCAATAGAACCCTGCATGATAGTTTCTGCTCTATATATTTAAGGTCTGTTATCAGACCTTCTGGCTAGAGTCTAATATTAAAGTTACTGCTCAGCTGATTGTGTACCGTCAGACTGGAGCCCTTCCCAGAGTGGAGCCCTCAACCCTGACTGAGATCTCCCTTCCTTTGCTTCTGGACACAAACCTTTTCTTTCATTTAAATAGCAATGAACACAGCAGACACTTTCCAGTTTACCAATCAATCTAGATTGTACCAGAAAAGTCCTCTCTGTCCTGTGCCCAATGCATTGTCTGCCGACCATTGACAATGATAAATAGCAGTGAGATGCAAGTGCTCAGACGCATTTCTACAGGCTCTCATAAAAAAGCAGGAGCAGTTCAAATCACTATCTGATCCTCATTTTTAAACCTCACAATTTAACTAGTATTTAGTGTGCCTGGTGACTTTATATTGTACTAATTTATTAATGAAGAAATTTAGTAAGATAAATTTAAATATTACAGATTTGTTGATGAGTAAACTAATGAGTATATTTTTGGTACCAATCAAAAACAAGAATAAAGTAGGAGTGACAACTAGGCGGAAGGGCAAAAGTGCACCAAATCAAGCATGTGTACAGTTTCTAGACCAGTGCATACAGAAATAAAATCAAGTGGGTGACAAAAACAACGTGACAAAAGGAAAGGACAATAAGGAAACAAGAAAAAAAAACCACATTAATTCAAAATAAGCATTTCCTGTAGCAGTAATACAATAGCTAATACAATAACTTCTCAGCTTGCACTTTGAAAACAGCTCTTCTAGTGCCTGACACCCAAAAACATCCTCACTCCTTAAAAGCTATTCCCAAAGAAGCCCAACAGTTGCATTTTTTTCCAGAAAGTCAGAACGCTTTTGTATGAGTATCTAAAAAAATATTTGGGATGATGGCTTTAAACATTTTGGCATTAATGCTAAATTTTCCATTTGCAATGACACTCTGGATGCTCTGCAGTAGTGCAGGAAGCTGCAGCTGCCCGACTCTAATAGGATCCAGGCACGGTACGCTTGCAAACCAGGCAGAAATAAATGACATCTCAAAGCAAGCGTGAACACAACATCTTAAGCTGTACAGAAAAGCAAACGGCACTGTTGGAGGCCTTCAGCTCTGTGAATAAAGATGCTCTTTACATCAAGATAAGCAGGCAAAAAACAGATGCGCAGGGCACTTCCACAGCTCCAGTATGGAAGTCGGCATATAGAAGCCCAAGTCATAAACTAAAGCTCCATTAGGCACTACGTACTGTCAAGAGTGAAAATACTACTGCTACAGATGGTATCTGTCTCTCCTCTCCTCTCCTTGTCATGGTGATAGGCTGGCAGAAACCAGGAGCACCGAGCATTAGTCAAGAGAGGAAATCTCCGAGAACTTTAGTCTATGTTCAACTGATACCTTCAGTTCAGCCAAAATGTTGTCAGAAGCCTCATTATCCTCTGCCTTTGAAAGTCTCAGTGCAAACATTACTGAAGTTTACAAGTATCATATAAACAGAGGTTCACCACAGTTTGATAAGCACTGCCAAAGAAAGCCAGTGGCAGTGTAAGAGTACCTACGCTTTCCGAGTCCTCAAGCATCCTGGTGGTCTCCTGCACATCAGGGGCACTGGGAACTACCACTGGCATGGGAGGTCGAGTTCTTCCTAAAGTCCCAATTGACGCAGTCTTCACTGAGTGAACTGGATGGTTAGGAGCTTAAAAAAAAATTGTTATATAGTTATGCCTCAGTTAATTAGTTCTTTTGCCTATTCAGAAAGCTCTTGAAAGTAGGAGAATAAAAAAGATTCTAATAGAGGAAAATGAACACTTCAAATAATAGAATGCTGAATTTGAATTTTTGTCTGTTTTATCTACATACATAAAAGAAAAGGGCCTTGAAAATGATACCAACAAAATTCACTCCAGCCTCTGACTATTTCCTTTGATGCCCAACTCTACCCCCTGCCCCTTAAGGAGCTTCTCTCATTTTCTTCTTAAAAATCTCCTTTTTCTCTTTTTGGCAAGTGTGTCTTGCCAGTTTTCCCCTGCTCACCTTGCTGAGTCAGCAACGGTGTGCTTGGCAACGCAGGGTCATACGTGGAACCAGCTGGTGGAACCGCTGGCACTGCAAAACTCTTCAGCGGGTGGGAAGGACGCACGTGTGCCGTAGGGAGGTTCTGAGCTGAATCCTCTTCTTGTGCATTAGCCAGGTAAGACCCTGGGGTGCTTTCAGGATCCTGGTGGTCAGCACACGTCTGAGAGGAGGACGCCGGCATGGTGTCCGTGCTCGGTGTGTTTCGAACAGATTCTGTAACAGACACACACACACACAAAAAAAAGGTGTTTCTTTTCTTGAACAGAAATGCTCTCTGTGGTCAGATGGAAACATCACAGTAGTGTTTACAAGCACCTTTTCCAAGATCGTTGTTATAAGCC
Source organism: Anarhynchus alexandrinus (assembly GCA_008711295.1). Taxonomy (NCBI): domain Eukaryota; kingdom Metazoa; phylum Chordata; class Aves; order Charadriiformes; family Charadriidae; genus Anarhynchus; species Anarhynchus alexandrinus. Next base: position 1,570,575 of record VUYV01000008.1, on the reverse strand, counting down.
AAGAAGTGAATTCACAGATTAACGATCTCTGTAGCAAGTAACACCAATTCTGTGTAACTGTCCTGTGTTGAGGTGAACAGCAACAGCTGTCTAGTAGCAAAATAAGCTGAAGAACCAAATGACTCCACAGGCATAATACCAAATCAACAGTTTTGCACTGAAACAACTAGATATAATAAGACCTCAGATAAACAGCATGGAACACAGATCTTCATTCTCATTTTACCTCTGAGTATTTCATAGTATTGGCATCCTTAAATAGGTCTACATTAAGCATATATAGTGCATATAGAAGAGCCAATTTTTTTTCTGAGACTTTAAATCCCTTTAGTTGCTGAAAGCTAAAATGAAATCACAGGCTCCATTTGTCTGTCTGAAGCAGGATCCACCCTGATCTAAGAGGACAATGAGATGGTATATTGAATTTAGGGCATTGTGACCCTCCTCGGACCACAGGCAGGAGAAGATCTGGATTGTGAGAGCAGTCACTTCAGCAGTATAAAAACAGAACAAGGGAACCCTCTGCCTCTAACGTCTGTCTGCCCATGTATTTGCAGCCCCATGAATTGCTTTCATAAGGAAAAAGGAAACAACGCTGTTGGCTATGGCACCTTAATTCAAATGTAGACTGTAAACTAGAGAAGCTCAGAATTCACTTCAAGATGTTACCTTTGTGCAATTTAACAATACTGTTGCTTCAGAATTTTTCAGAGCACTGGAGACATTACGAAAACCATTGCAAATGATTGTGCTTCCAGCCTGAAAATGCTGCATAGAAATCACCACAATTTTCTGCGTGCTTCAGGAAGATTAACGCATGTCAGCTCGCAGTCACAAAGTCTGAACTTTTGTCCTCTCTTCGTTTTAAACACAATTCATTAGAAAAACGTTATCATATTAAGTAGCTCAAATTAGATTTAATCTGATGTTTCAGACTCCAGGGCTGAAGGCTTTAGAATAAGGAACCTTCCTATTTGAAGTTGTATATAAAACATTAAGCCTCCTTTTCCAAGGACATCTTGTATCTCACGGATCAATATCTGATCTACACAAGAAACTGTCTACGGAAAACTCAACCTATGGAGGTTTTTGTCTGTACTTAAACCTATCGCTCTGCCTCTCATGGAACACCACAATGGAGACCGACCAAGTTAAGTTTCAGGTTTTGATTTCCACGTTTAACTCATTGTTCCATTACAAGCAAAATCTACCTGATGGTTTATATCTCACCTGTGGAATTGGCCCTGTCTGAATGGGACATGGATGTGCCAATCGGCCACGGGTTGACCTGGTGATGGAGATAGCTGCGAGTTGGAGAAGCGAGGCTGCCGGAGTGGAAATGATGGTGAGGGTTATCGAGTGAATGGATGGGATGAGCACTAATCACAGCTGTGAATGAATATAAGACAGAAAAATGCTTAACATACAGACAAGCATGCACATGTGCTGAAATGCACCATATCCCTCCCTTCTCCCACAGAGCCACTGAACAGGGGAGCCAACTGCTCAGCAGAGTTAAAATGACACCAAGATGACATGTTTCAGTGCCAGTTTTCCAGCTCTGCTCCAGCACTTTAGTTCCCTCCATGCCAAGACACAAAATCCCCAAAAGAGGCAGAGCTCTTCATTTTCCCGTGCAGAAAGTGCATCTCTCTTGGCTGTATCTTTCAAGCGCTTTCTGTTACACTCGAGAAAAATGAAGTTCAGCTGCCTTTAGAACTTCCCTGTATTTCATGCTGTGCTACAAATGTCAGACCTAATACAGGAGACATACGAGTTCAAATTCCAAAATAATTTCTGGCTGCCATTGAATTTCTCCGCATTGTAACCAAATGTGGCATCTTTGGTTAATTAAATGATGCAAAACAAATTATAAGAGTAGGACAAGTCGCCAAAGGCTCCATTTATTCCCTCTGTGCAGACTTAATAAAGCTCTGCTCCAGTACACTCAAACAAAAAGCCTCTTTTTCTTTTTTCCCCTCTTTTTTTACCTTGCTGTTTTCCTTTTCCTGTTTGTGAGACATGAATTTTATACTTAATGTAAATCATCCTTTGCCCTCACTCTTTTGTGATAACGGCAAAACGAACTCTCACTACTCCTGGCAAAACGAACTCTCACTACTCCTCACCTGGGTGAAAAGCATGTGCAGAATTTAGATCTTATGTCAGACTAGAATACCAAAATGCTTAAAGTCAGCCAAAAGAAGGAGTCTCAACACAGAAAACAGGAGGGAAATGCTACCACGAGCACTATAAAGAAAAAAAAAGTTGCGGTTGGTTACTTTCTTTTGAACCTTTTCTGAAAATTCTTCAGATGCGCTGCCTTTGAAAGTTACTTTCTAGGAATGACATGATGCACAAATCCATCATTATAATGGTGAGTTTAGGTAAGACTTCTTGCATTGATGCATACGGTTCAAACTTGGAGGCTGACTAAACAAATTTGAACCCTCTGACTCCTTCATTTCCTGAAAAACAGCCTGTCAGCAGGGCAGGATATGCGAATTGACCAGTGGAGGCAATACACTTAGAGATTTTCAGCTATTGGTAATAACCAATTTCTCCCTGCTGTTGAGATGCACCAGTAGAAAGCTAATGTCATTATCAACCTCTTGTAAATGCAGAGTAACTAAACTCTGAGTAATCAGTAGGTTCTAGATTTAAGTCCTGTGAGATAGCTGTCATGGGGATGTGAAAAGTCAGATGTTCTCACTAAGAGCTTCAAGGGAGATTAAAATGCCACTTTGTCTTGCAGGGAACTGGCAAACGGAGGAATAACCACAAAAGCTTGGAGATCAGAAATCCAGCAGAGACAGCAGTCAGCAGAGACACTGGGAGTTCTCTTACGTGTCAGCAAGGTAGGAGGCATATAGATTTTAAGGCATTACATTTTCCAGGCATAAACATTTTAATTACTTCTATTTGTAGAGGCCACTGGTCTACACCTGTGTTTCAGCAAACACTTCAATCATTATCAAATATAAAGCATGTTAGTACTAAAGACTGCCTATATGTTTTTGCAATCACAATAAAAAAAATCATGCACATACACTACACCTTTCAAGACATTTCCTAAAAACTCAGAGCTGGAGAGAACACAAAATGGTAGTAGCTCTGAAACACTATCCGAAGCAGAATCTGGTGAGCAAGTGGCAAAAACCTGATGCAGCGAAAAGCCAGAAAGTCTACCCTGCCACCGAGCCATCCAGCTGAACTGCTGGGTTTTGCCAATAATTTCCTGGGTTATCAGACCTAAATCTGATAGCTTTGCAGGTCAAAAAGCAGTCTGTAGTACCAGCAGCTCTTAACAAAGATCACGATGCACTGTTTAATTTCAAGGAAAAGTTCAGATGAAGAACTGGATAAATAGAAATGGGTTGCGTTAAGAAAGAAATTAACATTTGCTTCCTAATATCTTTCCAGAACTTTTGTTTTTCAGCTGTCAGAAGGAACTAACGAGGCACACACCATTACTGTAAATTATACTAAAAATGAACATACTAAATTATCCTAATTTAGTTTTTAAGAGGTAAATAACTAGATTTCAATGCTGGGGGGGGACATAGGAAGGTATCTGCAGGTACAGACTTAAACACACTAAATAAACTGTCCTGCCTTCTGCGTTGCTTGCTGAGAAACGGCGTCACATACTGGTGTCAGTTTTCTGTGTAGCTTCTGCAAAAAGGTATCTAAAGACATTACATTAACGTTTCCACTTACTATAAAATAGAAATGTACACTTGGAAGCCCTCAGAGCTTTCGCAAACAGGATAAAAAGTCAAAGTCACACAAAATCAATCTCAAGCCCTACGGCACCAGAAGACCTTAGGTATCCTTCCTGACATTTAGTGCCTCGTGCTAACCTGTCACACCGAGCCAGCTGTGTCTGGGTCTGGTTCATTCTTTCTGGGCAAGGCAATATCTAATAAAGAGGGGGAAAACAGACAGGCTTTTCAAGCAAACACAGCAGGACTGGTATCAAAAAGGGATGTCACAGCTGGGTTTAGTGCTGCAAGGGAAAATCATATCCCCAACTGTATCTGCCACCATGATCACATCAGCTTGAATACCATCAAAAGGTAGGACTGGAATACACTACCTCCCTAAAATATCTATCACTTGTGTCAATTGTGCATCTTTTCATCCTACATGGGACTGATCATCTAAGTTGCTGAGTATCTTTCTCACTGAATAACGAAGCACGAGGGGTACTTCGCTACACTGCTGCTGTGGAGCACTCACTGCACTTCAGCATGGGCTCCTGTGTGAGTTTATCTTACGCTGTCTGTATCCAATGCTGCATCCCCTTTAGAGAAAAAACACATAGAGGAGCGCAAGGGAAGACTCATTGCAGTCTGAATTTCCTATGGGGTCACACAAGTCTGAATACATCGTGTTCTAGCACCTGGCATGGGAGGGGAAATCATCAGCATCCAATAGCTGCAATGTTAGACACCTGTATTTGACAGCAAACAAACTTTTAAGAAAAAGACTCGAGCAAAGATCATCAGTGTAGAACTGTAATCTCCACTCCTCCCTCATACACGTAAAACTGGGAGAAAACAAGGAGCATCAGACTATTTATTTTAAAACCAAGAAAAAAAGATACTACTCTTGTAAAAAGGTTGTAAAACAAGCAAACAGTCGAAAATTCACAAACTGAGCTAATCGGGTCATCTGGACAATTGAAAAAGCACGTAGAGGCCAAGAAAACCAAGCACCCACTTCAGGTAAATAAAGCAAAAAGTTAGGAAATTGAAACGTAATGGACTGGCCTGAAATAATTCCACAAAACACAAGAGCCTGTGGTAGCAATTACCGGGCTACAGGGCCGAACATGAACACAGTGCTCAGGGAAGTCTAAAGCTCAGACCAGATAGGCACTGTGTAATTTAGCCTCACCATTCTGTCACTGCATGTTAATTTTTGTACTTTTTACTTGTGTTCTTAGGTCAGGGCTTCAGTCTGGTTGTTTAGGGGTTTAGCCAAGTCCCTTTCCATTTCAGAGTCACCATTTGAAAGCGAGATATATTGTTTAATTCTTAAAATATTTCATAATAATAATTAAAAGATATTTCTACTGCCTCCACAAAATTCCAGTTCAGCACTTTTGCTCAAGTCATCATTAACTGCTAGGGAAATACACAGATGAGAAATAACAAACCAGACATCCTCCTCATTTAGAGTCTGCTCTGCCAGACTCGCAAAACCTCAGCCTCTCTCAGTGGTCTATCCATGTTCTAATTTGTACAACAGATACATTGTGGAGCAAAGCTACTCTACATTTTGCAGGCTTTCGGGATCCTTCCCAGAAGCTGAGCAGTGTTCCTCCTTCAGAGCCATTTCTTCTGCTCAGTCCGTCAGGGGAGTAGCTGACAAGCGGGGACGCCTGGCACCGAGACGGGTGGTGATCTACTGCCCCAGCTCCCTAATTCTCTCCTACTGGATGAGCAGCTGAGCCGTTTCTGAAGCTGCTCCTGAGCCACTACCGCATTTTAGCATAAATCCATGCTGATTTTGGTTTTCCATAGGAGGGTGGACCGACAACTGCAGCTGGTCAGGAACCACTTCACAAATAGCTGTCCACGCAACAGGGACAGCAGCTATATTAGTGTTTCGGTGTAAGAGTAAGATCACTGCATATAGGGGTAAACGGGGTCGTTTAGAAAAGAGAAAGCATGACTGCTGTAAAAGTAAATCCTGCTTCACTAATCTCAGTTTCAAGACAGTGACAGTAATCATAGAATCACAGAATGGTTTGGGTTGAAAGGGACCTTGAAGACCATCCAGTTCCAATCCCCCTGCCCTGGGCAGGGACACCTCCCACCAGCCCAGGTTGCTCCAAGCCCCGTCCAACCTGGCCTTGAACACCTCCAGGGATGGGGCAGCCACAGCTTCTCTGGGCAACCTGCGCCAGGGGCTCACCACCCTCACAATGAAAAATTTCTTCCTAATATCTAATCTAAATCTCCCCTCTTCCAGTTTGAAGCCATTCTCCCTTGTCCTATCTGATGGACGAGGTAATATGTAAATAAAGGTAAATATGTCAATAAAGGGAACCAGTGAATATAACACAGTTAAATTTTCAAAAAGGCTCTGACAAGGGTCCACTCCAGAGTTAAAACACTAAGTTGTTGCTGAGGAAAAGCTCTTCTATGGACTGAAAGCTGGTCACAGCTACGAAGGCAAGGGAGGGGCTTGACAATCAATTTTCAAGACAGTCAGTAGACGATGCTCCAGGTATCAGTGCTGGGACTGATTTTAATCAACCATCTTTCTCAGTGACCCACACATGGAAGCAATCAGAGAAATCTTCAAGTTTGTCAATATATGAGGTCTTTGGGGCAGTCAAACGGCAAGGAACTCCAGAAGGGCCTCGCAAGACTGAGTGAGCGGGCAGAGAGACGGCAGGTAAACTTTAGCATCGCTTCCATGGACAGTAACACACTGAGGGAAAATAACCCAAACAGTACTTCTGTGATGCCGAACTCAGAGCTGGGAGTTACAATTCAGCAAAGAGGTTTTTGGAGATGCGGTTGACAGATCTCCGATATCATTAGCTCCAGATGCAATGAAACCAAAACAGCCAATAGAATCACATAGCTCCTCATTCAGCAGGAAGGTACTGAGAACAAGGCAGAGGACGCCGCTTCCTGCTCACTAAGACCGTGGTGGTACTGTGTGCAGCTCTGGCCTCTCTGCATCTCAAGAAGCACATAGTGAAGTTAGAGATGGAGTAGCTGCCTCATGAGGGGAGGCTGAAAAGGCTGTGGCTGTTCAGTCTGGGGAGGAGAAAACTGACAGCGCAGAAGAACCTGACAGCGATGTACCAACTCTCTACAATTCCTACGTAACAGCTGGATACCGGCAGAGTGCAAAGGGAACGGACTATAAAAAGCAGCCAGGCTCATAGGCTCTCCCTAAAAAGCACCTGCAGCTGCCGCTGCTGGAGACTGGGACGGACAGACTGCTGGACACATTCCTAACTCTTCCCCACTTTTGCAGCGTGCCTCTCGCTCGCTCAAATACAGCTATTCAGTTTTTCCTTTTAACTCGCTCTAACTCTGCCTTCAGGACAAGGGATTCAGGATGACTTCTCTGAACTGCTTCCACTGGGGACAGGACAGAATTAGGTAGGAGGCATACGTAGGGAGGCAGTACGTGAGTGCGTGTGCCTGTGCTTACAGCATCAACATGGCTTGTTTGGGTGCTCCCAATTTCAAGCCAGCTGGTAGGTGGGCTGTTGACTTACGCTGAGGTGGTTGAGAATCAAAAGGCATCATCATCTTGGGCCTCATCCCCCTTCTTCCTGCCAGCGTGGACATGCTATCCTCTGATTCGTGCCCTGAAGGAAAAACACTAAAGGTTATTTACCCTTGCAGCAAGACTTCTGTGACACCATACCAGATGATTTCAATCCTCCTCTCTTTATTTCTGGGCTGTCTCATTTGTAAGCAGTTCTGTGACTCATAATTGATAAAAACAGCTCTTTCATCCTTCACTAGAAGGTGGAAGGGAGGGTAAAGATTACTGGGCACTGGAGAAACTCTCCAGGTCATAATGTAAACGCAACTCTGGGCAATGAGTGGCCACACAGAGAGTCACACATATGGGTGAGACGTGCTAGATCACCAAGTTAACCACTCACTGAGTGAAAACTCACCCACATCACAGGAGCTGAGCAGCAGCTCGTTAAAGCACCTTTAACCTCATTGTGTGTTTGACTGCTGAAAAAAATATCACACACGTCTCTCAGCAGTTTAATAGGAAACACTTGCCAGATGATCTTCTGATTACTAATCAGTATTTACCAAGGGAAATTCACGATTTAACTCTTGAGCACTCAATTTTCTCACTAAAACATGTGATCCATCTTTTTCAGAAAGTCTTATAAACTAGGCACAAAACCAATTCACTACTTGGAAAATAAGAACAAAAAAAGATAAGGGCAACTGAAAAAAGAAGGCACAAAACCAATTCACTGCTTGGAAAATAAGAACAAAAACGGTAAGGGTAACTGAGTAATACGTCAATAAAGTGATTTCACCAGATACAGTAAAACGTATTTAATTTTAAACATCATGGTCCAAGTACTTGTCAATAGCTCACCTCTGTAGGAATTCCGCCTTTGATGGATATTGCTGTCCATGGAATTATCAACTGGGGTGATGTCTTGGGAGTTGCGAGGGATTGGGGTATCTGTCATGATTGGATTGGGATCTGGAGATTTATCAATGGGTTTTAGCTCCAGTCTTTCATGATGGATCCAGAGGTCGGGAGGCTTGACATCCTTGGAGTTTCCTTTGTACTTGTGGGACCCATTCACTGATTTGCAGGCAGCTCGTTTCCTTGGGAAGGAAAAACAAATGAAATGGTCTTAGATGTAGGCTTCCTTTCACTTGTTGAAAAAGGCAAATTTGCACTGAGATTTCCTTCAGATCTGGTATCCAGCTGAGCAAAAGCTACCCACTGGGCAGGAAGCTTTGAATTTTACATAGAAGCACATCTGACATCTCAAAGCATATTTGGCAACTCTGATGCCATGAAATTTGTCTCAAATGCTACCACATGCTGCAGAACTGCGCACTACAGTCTTAAGCTTTCATTAACAAAAATTAAGTTTCCAGTACTTAGGGTTATTAAGAGAATATTCTAAACATGAAGCGTACGTACATCATGCTGTGCCCGTACTCCAGGGCTTACAAACAACCTCAAACAATAACTGCAGAAAGAGTGTGTAAATAGCCAATTATCCCAACAGGATGGTTAACTCTAAAGACTAATGACAAGAACATTCATTTTACCACTGCTCAGGTGAGACAAATCTAACTAAAATGCTTTTTCATCGCTGTTGAATAGCAGCAGCAGCAGCAAAGGGACTGTGAGGCAGACGTCTGACATGATGGAATTTTGGAAAAGTGTAGAGTTCCAGCACTGCCCTCCACACACACTCCTCACTTTGGCCCCTGGCAAGGCTGGAAGAAGGTGTCCCTTCTGGGTAGCACGCTCACTAGAAATGGCTAAAATATGCCTAATTTTGAAAGTATCAATGAATGGAGCTCCTCACGTAGGTGATCTGCAGCCAGATGTGCCGCCGGCACCCTGCTTTGAGCACAGCAGCTGAACAAGTGAAAGAGCTCAGAAGGTTATTCGCTGGTTGTGTGTTGCTGCGTGCGAGAGAGGCGGCATTTAGAAACTGGGAAAACAAAGGCAAGATTTTACAGGGTTATTTTCTGCGCTTTGAAAATAAAATACATCTCTTGGGCACAGACCCATGAATTCTGCCCTCTTCCAAGCACATTCCCCAGTTGCTAGACCATCACTCATATATCTTTGCTCTCTTCTCCTGAAGAACTTGCATTTTTGCAGGATGGTTCAGCTTCAGCAAAGCAAGTGGAGATTATCTTCTAAGTCTGGCTTTTAATCACTTTCTTAAAACTCTGTTTTGCATAACAGAGTCTTTTCAAACTTAAAAAAACCTTTCAGCTCTGTTCAGTTCTTTCAAAGAACGTGCAGAAACAACCTTCAGGAGCCTATAAGCAGAAGCATCGCTGCTGTAGTCTGAATTCAGAGGCTCTAAATGAGGGAAGAGTTCAGATGCACACCTATATTTAGGATTTTGGAGCATTTTTCTAAGGAGTCCAGTACCAGGTTCAGATTCCACTCCAGGAACCTATCTAAAAATTGCACAGCATCGTACACAGCTTGTAAACCGACTCCACACAGTGAAGTGCTTGCTAAGAACACAAGTGAGAATCTGCCTGAGCTGCTGAGCTCACAACAGCTCTGAACACATGTATCGACTCGAGTCTGGAAACACGACAGCCAGGCCTGCACGCTGCTCTGCCCAAATGAATGCTGCTGCTGTCCCTGCTGCAAAATGAGAGACATTAAGCTCTCAGATGACCATGTAAACTTCCAGCAAGACATTCACCAGAAAATGCTGCAAGTACCACAAACACCCAGAGCTGCTTTTTAAAAAAAATCCCAGATAATCCCAGTATTTTAAACGGTGATTTCTCCTTAGAAAGGGGCAAGTGCAGATATACATGAAAGCACTGCCCCGGTTTGCCTGTAAACTCTTGGTGGTTTGTAAACTCTGAAACACTGATTAGGAAAAGCAGAACATCATCATCATCATCACACGCACAATAACTTACCTGTATTGATGCATGTTATCTTCTAAACACGAGAATGCAAACTGCATCACTAATCTGTTGTCAGAACAGAATTTCTACAGCCCACAAGACTTAAAAGTAATAAACTCCAAAGCACCATAAAGAAAAGATTAAATAATAGAATTAAATGAGAAAGGTAGGAGAGGGCGGAGTGCCACCCGGACATCTTACTTTTTTTGGTGAGAAGTTGTACGGCGAGTGCAGAAGACAGCGACTATCACCACAATCACAATGGTGATGACTCCAACAGAGACTATGATTACAAGGAGCATGTTGCTGTCCAGGGGAGAAGTAGGACTTCCGTGGGGACTGTTACTGCCTGTAAGTTTGAGTGGGGAGAAAGAGGTTATTTATTATATAGAAAAAGTCCCCATCAAAAGCAAGCAGTGCCCATCAAAGACTTCTAGATTCATGCAGATTAGGAGAACGAGAAAGATGGTTTGCTAGGACTTCAAGTGGCGTGCTTGCTTATTCTCCGAAACCTCCAAAACTCCAATCTTTGTCATTTGCCAACTGTTTCTATACAATTCTTAAATCTGTAAGGTGCTTTACAGACCCATTTCCAACTAACAGTCTACAAAAATCTATGTTCACTCTACTCAAATAGTTATAAAAAAATGCAATAGTTTAGAGTTTAAGAGTGTTAACCTGGGACCTCACTAAAACTCTTGCACTACGGATATCCCCTTGGACCCAATAATCACAGGAATCGGTATCAGTATTCTACAGCGGTCACTTTCCTCTGAAAGAAAACACATTTTATGTAACACTAATGAGCGTTACCCTGGGGCAAGGCTTCCGCAATGCACACTGCTAATAAGGAAAAGGAGTTAAGATGATTTTTTTCCTTCCTAACATGTTCTTACCGCATTAATTTTACACTTGTGCACTACAGCAGCCATTTAAAATTAAACTGGGAACAAGATCTGCTTATCAAGACTGAAATGTAAATGCATGCGATGTTGTTTTTTCCATGTACCCCACACAGCAGGCAAGAACACTATGGCATAAGTAAGATACGATTTCTTGAGTGGGAACAGCTATCATCATAAAGAGAAAAAGTTACTGGAACAGATGTAGTCAGGGTTGTAAACAGCTATTTTCAGTAGAATATAGCATCACTTGGTGAAACTCCAAAGGCACTGCATTTAAATTGAAAAGCTTTGTAACAGTACTTACCACCAAGTGGTGGTTTGTAATCTGGTCCTATGTCCACTGGGCGGCTTCCTTTCCCTCCAGATCCTGAAGCTGAAAAAGGTCATATATGTGGTACTTTTATATACATATATAGATACACACGTACACATAAACACGCACTTTAGTTTTCTAAGGTAGCTCTTTCAGAACCTCTCTGAACCACAGTGAGCATTTTTTTTCTCCTTTTCTCTCCCCTACAACGTGATTTGGCTTTGAACAGCAACTGTGTTTCTCCAAGAAAACTGCTTCTTCAAAAGAGCTATTTAATAATTAGTGTCCTGCGTTACTATTTTCCTAAGTAAGCTTAGGAGCCTCTGGTAGTATTCATTTTTTGAAATATAAAAAATTAGTTGTAGTAATACATAGGTGTATATATTGAGGCAAATGGCTTTGCCACACTTGTACGGACAGTTAATCATCTTGAAACAGTAGTTATATGGGTTTCTTTTCCTAATACCTAATTACAGTAAGCACGGAAGACTGGAAATAAGTGGAAGATCGAAAGCACAGTAAAAGTAATATTCAGTCCCTGCCTATTCATAAAAACTTGCTTTCAACTTTTCCCCACTCCTTTCTGTTTGTTTCACCCTCGCCACAAGTGACAATGAAGTATCACAGACATGTTTTTTTTGGGAAACCTGGGAAAACAAATTAATTACTTTCAAAGAATTATGTTTATAGGCTGACAACTGAAGTAAACATATCCGTATGTCCATTATTCCAAACTGAGGCAAATTACACAGCCCCTCCAACACTTCGGCTACTGCTGGCGGGCTTCTAGGTGCTAAATGGAAGCGCCGTCCTCTTTTCCCTCTAACAAGTCCTTCCCCTTGCGTAATTCAGGTCTAATTTAGATCCCTCGCTGCTGCAGCGAGACGCATGAAGTCACAAGTTCACTTCTAACGTTAAGACCTCTCCTGAGTTCGCAGAATGCTTCCTGCAGATAAAGATATACAAGACCCTGGTTCTTCCACTTCTGTGTTTTCATTAAAATGCACTAATGCAAAATTACTGTGAATGATAAAAATATGGAAATAGGGGAAACATACAGCAAGATGCAAAGAACAACGTTCCTCTTGTTATAGGGATCCATAATACTTTGCAAATTTTTACACTGCTATGCGCAAAAAGTCAAAACCACAAAAAAGTCCACAAATACAGCTTTCACCACCAGAAGGATTTTCTCAGCTAAAAATCCACTCTAATCGAGAAGTAATGTGTTAAAGGATGTGTAACAAATGGAAACTGTGAACCTAAAGTGAAAGCCTGTACGTTAGTCACTGTGAAATAAAGACAATTGGTGAAAACACCAAAAGGTACCAGCAAGAATACTGAGGATGAGTGAGAAGGGTAAGAAGGAATGTTACATGTATACAGTGAGGAGTCAGATGTAGTCTAAAATCATGGAAAAGATGTATTGAGGGACAAATCTATAATGAAAAAGGCACAGTGCACCTGCCAGTCTGGATAGGACACTGCGTTCGGTGAAAACCTGTTCTCTCTTTGAAGTACTGGACTAAAAATTTTGCAGCAGAAAAGAAATAATTTAACAGGATTTTAAACAGCTTCTATTTAATATATTTACACCTGTATGACCAGATAACTTGCACTGAGAAGGCATGAAGAAACCCCTAGATGAAGATATTCCGGAGCAGCAGAAAAACTGCAGGAGAAGGGAGGAATAAAAACAACTGACAGTATTTTAAAAGGACAAGTAGACACTCTATGCATTTTTAGTGGAGCAGCTGAAGCCTTAACATAGGTGAGATCATGGAAAAGGTGACAGTTAGGGGATGGTGACATACTTTATGCCCATCCTTCTGTTTTATTGAAAACCGGTATTTTCAAACAAACTAAATGTCAGACTATAAATTTGGTTGGTAACAGTAACTATGCAGACATACTATATTTAGATTTCCATAAAACATTTGACTGACTACAATGCTTTGTTAAAAATAGCGTCATAAAAAAGCAATGTGGCACATATTAACAAGATTAACAACTAATTAACTGATAAGAATAAGAATTATAATTGCAGAGCCATTATTCACGAGGGATATTTCTAATGAGTTCTGCCAAGACCTGCGCTTGGCCAAGTGTAATTCAATATCCTTAATAACACCGTGAAAGAAAATTAAAATAATTGCTACTGAAGTTAACAGATGACATAAAATAATGGGAGTAGATAATAAGATAGAGAAAATCACCTGCACAGACCAACAGGGACCATGTGGTACATGTGAGTGTAACACACTGAGCCGCTGGGGTTTATCACAGGGTCTGCATTCCCTGAACAGCCACCTGCAGGTTTAATACACCCCCTGGATGTGTCTGTATATGTGACAAAGTATATACATCTTAAATATACATCATATTTAGATGATAAAAATGTTGGAAGGCAGTGATACGGAGAAAGCAGTATTCTGGCAAGCAGTCGTATTTCCAAAGGGTGTGGGCATCCTCAGGAATAACCACCTGCGCACAACCCTTGTCGAGCACGGCAGCTCAGGGACGCCCGACACTGGCACCGGCTGCGTGGCGGCAGTGTCCGCACATTTCCAAAACAGCAAAGGTAACAACAAGGTACAAAGTCCAGTTTTCAAAATAGGATGAAATTTAGGAACCTAACCAAGACGCTTCTCAGTATCTAACTCCTGAAACCAGGGATCAACACTTTAGCCTCTAAATTCTGGGGAGCTCGTCCCTTACACAGGGCAAGCTGAAAGATGAGCTGCCCCTTCTCTGCAGTGTCTGTGGGCAGAAGGGCTGCGAATCCTCGCCTCTCTCGGAAGCAGCTGGTCACCACCACGACAGCCCTGCTTCTGCATGACACACTCTGAACAAGCATGTGCACGTGCTGCATCTTCTGTACGGACAGCAGCCTTTTTCCCTGGCTCTTACACAGTTTGTTGTTGAGGTTTTCCATTTCCTTCTATATTAAGGAACAGTTTAAGAAAACATTTACTTGAAATTGGGGTTTTTTTAGCTTGTCAGTCTCCATGTTAACCCATTAGGTATCTGCAGCCAGACAACGTATTTTTCCTTTGTGTTACTTTAGGGCAGTTTTACTGTGATTAAACACCTTAACCTGTGCTTTGTGCTAGGCCAGTGCGACTCCTTGAAGCCTGACGGCAACAGCCACTACCTGCTCCTAAATACAAGTTCTGTGGTCTAGAGGGGTGTGGGAGAACAGTATGGTGTGCTGCGTACAGAAGGAAAACACGCAAGTAGGGGAGAGAAAAAATAAGACAGAACCACTAAGGCTGCAGACGCAATCCCATTGTGGTTTTGTTCCTTCCAGTCCAGAGTAACTTGTCCGCTATTTCCTGAAGGACACGGTTCTGCGATTTAGTGATCTTGTCACAGAGCAGCCTGTTCTGCTCTTCGTCTCGTCTTCTCCTTTTCTACATTTAACCTGCCGCCACGATTTATAATCTCCGAGTGTTCTTATAGGAATTCTGACCCAAAACTCTCATGGCTTTTCTGTAGGGTTTTATGATCTATAAATTATATGATTTTATAAATTTTCATCAAATTGTTACCAGAAAAATATCTTACTTTAAGATGATAACGCTGCATGAGAAGATTTAGCTATCTGCTGAGGTTAGAATAGCACAGAAGAGAAAACACCAACTGTTAAATAAAACCTTTTAACGTTCCCCTAGTCGCTTCCCCTCCTGATGACATGGTGAGCATCTGCTTCCCCGCCAACAAGCCTGAATCTCTCTTAGCATCGCCCTTATACAAGTCTGGATATGAATTTACTCCGTAACTGCCTAGTATCAGCACGATTTGGTACACAGAAGGTAAAAGCATATTTAATAAATTACTTCTAAGTAACAAGTTGAAAAGCAAGTTAAAAAAAAAAAGCTCATTCTCAAGCCCTTTAGGATCTCTGTAATTGTATGTCTGAGCCGCTTGCCAATGTCCTTTTAAACTCATCCCTTTAGACTAATTCTTCCCCTTTTTATTGCACTTGTATGTTATTTGGAAGAAAGCAAAAATAGCCCTGGGACATTCACCTTATAATTCAATGTAGTAAACTCAAAGCTACCATTTTTCAAGCGAGCATTTTAAAACCTTAAGGCTTTTAGTAGCTAATGCTGTGCTCTTCAGGAGAGTCTGGAGTCTAAATGAGCTGACAAGCAGATTCTCTCTTGCAAAAAAACTTTCTAAAGCAGACACACTTTCCTTTATTATGAAAACAATTACAGATGTAGAGCTCACAAAACAGCACTTGTGCTAATTAGGTATCTGTTTGATCTTCCTCCTCTACGTGCTGAGATCGTGCATCGCCGGTCGGAGGCTGGCTGGACTATCACTGAATCCAAATTCATTTTGACACAATGATTTGGCTCTGGCACAACCCACTCGTCCCTTCATGTGACATCTGACTACAGAGATCACTTTATATTCCTAACACCCAAACCACAAATGGGACTTCCAGTTCTTCCACTATTAAAAGCACAGCAGGAACTTGCTCATTTACAGTTACCGCAGCAGATATTTGTTTCATTTAGGAAATGCAACAGCACACGGACAGGAAAAACAAAATGAGTGAAGGATGGAATAAAAGAGAAAGCATGGCTATTCATTTACCTTGATCGTTAGGCATTTTATCTGAGGATTCAGCTAGCGGGACAAGCACAGGGAAGGAAAAAACAAGAGAAAGATCACAAGGTTTGAAGGCGTAAGGGACAGAATTTCACACAGCATAAGCAGACTGGCCAGAGCTCCTGTTTCTAACCACCAGTACTCATTTGGAAAAAGTACTGTTAGAAAATCTACTCATTACTTTTATTATTCACCTTTCCTTAGAGTACTTTTTTCCAAGCTATCCTGCATTCATACCGTCTCTCCAGTCACCCATCACCAGGCAGCTCTTGATCTGGGAGCCTGTTGTGTGACACCAGTTCCCGCTCCGTGACCGGAGTCCCCAGCGCGCAGCTGTGCTGCCGGCTCCTGACTCCGCCGCTTCGCACCCCCTCATCCTCAGCAGGTGTCACACACAAGAGCTACAATCTTAAAGCAACTACAAACTGCTTTTAAAAAGCACATTCAGGATGTGGACCCACAGCATTAATAACTACGTGACCTAAGTGCCCACCAGTCATTTTGAAACAACACAATTAATCAAACAGCTGAGCAGCATTTGCATATGCATTAACTGCATACAAGAGCAACCCAATCGAAAATTTCATTCTAGTCAAACTCCATTATCTTCCCGTCTTTTCTAATTTAAATGTAAAATTCATGCTACCGGTATCTTATCCTTATAGGGGCTGCATTCAGAAAACGAGGAGGAAGATATTTCACGATATGTGACAGTTTACCTTTTGGGGTTCTGAACTGAACCGCCTCGGACATAGGCCCCATGCCCTTCGAGTTGCGGGCCTGAATCTTGAAATAATACGGCGTATCAAGGGTCAATTCTTGGATCTGATGGGTCAGTCTGTTGCCCACGACGGGTTCAATGACCCAATCGTGTATTTCAGCATTCACATCTGTACTGTAGTAAATGATGTACCCTATTCAAAGGAAAGAGCAAAAGAACTTTATACATAAAAGTACAGGATAGTCGTAAGATCTCACAGAAAACGTTCTATTGACTTGTAATGTTGTTTGCGCAGCCAAATGATTATGGGTTTTCTGAAAGCATATTCTTACTTTTTCAAAGACTAAGAATGCATTCAAATAGTAGACAGCCTTCCCATCTTAAATTTTAAACTGTTAAAACTATATATTGAGAGAAAAAAACCCACAAAATACCAAAATTGTTCATTGAATATGGAGAAATTCCTCACTTCCATCTCTTTACCTGTTCACAGACCAAATAATGTAAAATAACATAAAGCTGTCATTAGCAAAACACCCTCAAATTATTAATATCTATAGAAAATCACTAACCTTAAAATGACAAAACATTCTCATGCACAGCTAAAGAATGTGTATGTAATAGTTTATAATTATTATTTTTCAATTTATTAACAAAGATGACAATAACCTGAAGAGCACCGAATTTACCTTACATGTCACAGAAAAAAGGTGTGGGAAGAATTTATGTCCCGTTACTAAAATATACTGCAATTACAAACCAATATGAAGTAAAAGCTTTATAACTTTTTTCATATAAAAAACCACAGAGCCCCGGCATAAAATAAATACTTGCACAAAGACAGGGTAAGGTCATCAGCTGCTTCATGCACAAATTTCTGCTTCCCCTGGCCGCAGACACCAGTCTGGGGGTTACAGGACAGAAGGGCAGATGTTCTCCAGAGGGACTTCCACTTCTTTAAAGCAATGGAAGGTATTGCTGATACCCCAAATTCACGTAATTCACAGGAATGTCTAGGGTACGGAGGGTGATGCGTGAAGGGCCAGCTGTAGGTCTGGCATGCTTAATTTCTTCCCTGGGTGGCAGAGTGATGTACGGAGGGGGGGATTTAATTATCTGCTACTTGTACAGGTCACAAAGTAACGTATCTGTAACTGGTTTAAGAAGGGACAACGTGTGTATATATATATATGTGTATATATATCTACAGTTAAAAGCACTATATAGTGGCACAAGACTACCGACTTAACTTATGACTGTACTAATTAGTCAGCAATGCTAATGATGCAGAAGCTTGTGGAATCCAGAGCAGCACAGTTCAGTATTTCACATCCATCCCGCCCACACCGAAAGGAGATGAGGGCTGTGCAGACAAGTACCGCACAAACATGCTACCCAGTGCGCGCAATTACATCATCACGTAGTTTTTATGGCATTACTTAATGCACAGAATGAATTGGGCTGAGTTAATGAGTAATTACTGGAGTAATAAGCTGCTTCTCCTGCTGGCAGTGGCTCTCCCCACCAGAGGGCACTCAGCCCACGTGTCTCTCAACGCTCCTGCCGCCTTCCCCTGGCAAACCGACCTCCAGCGGCGGGCTCAAACTTACCACAGAATGATTTATTTTAATTTATTTTTTAGCCATTAACTGCTCCTTATGCAAAAACTAATAAATACTCTACAATTTCATCCAACACGTCTGACTAAATGTAAGGTTCTCCTTCACAGTATAGACATTGCAAGGAGATTTTTTACCTGGAAAATTGAATGCGGGTGATAATTTTGCTAACCGCGTTGTGCAAGGAAATGCTATCTCTTTGTACATTGTCTTCCCTTTCTCGTGTACGTGCTTGATGTAAGGTGACAGGCTTATCTTTTTAGGAGCATATATAACCTGGGGATGTTTGTGCCTGACATTTCACACCTCTCTGAACGACCCTCACTGACCGATAGTCCTTTAACCTCCCCTTCAGATAAAGGCTCTTGTTTCTCCAGTCAAACCTTCTTTCCCATACAGTGGAAACATCTTGCTGATAATAAAATAACACAGAATCCACTTTATAGTCAATAAAAAATAAATACAACATATAAAGAGCTATATGTGTGCATACTGGTGCAGAGCGCACTGCCGCCTGTTAGTGCTGCACCCCGACAGCCCCACGTGCCAGACACACTGGGTGCCAGCGGGACGGTAGAGCCGGGCACCACCACGTCACCCTGCGCCTCTGGCCCTCCTCCCTGGCACCCGTGCCAGGACAACACAGAGCATCGCTGCTAGAGCCAGCCCCTCTCACCTGTGCGCTTACCTTACTCCCTCTTCGCCTTTCAGGGGGCTTTCTTATAGCTCACTCAAAAGTTTATTGTAACTACTAAAGGTTAAGAGCCTCCAGTATTCTGCCTTTTCTGAGGGATCTCATTAGTTTTCATCTCCTGTCTAGAACCTGGGCTGCAGTACTGCCTAACCAGATGCTGGTTGGTGACAGGTTTCAAAGGTTTGATTCCGCACCCAAGTTAATTCCAAGAACAAAAGCAAAATCATACACTGCAAACTATATGCCAAAAAAAAAAAAATCTGCTTTAAGCTTGAAGCCTGGGGTAAAAAAGGAAAACGGAAGTGAATTATTTCAAAAAGTCTTTTAAAATGTGAATCCAAACAGAAATTACAGAAAGGAACCAGTAATTATTATTTTCTGTAAAATGATTTATCCTATGTGAAAGTAATGCACAGTTCCAAAGGCAAATAACAGTTTACTCCTAATGGTTATGTCAGGGGACTCATAAACTGACTTTAAGTCTGTTCTGTGCCACTAAGATGACAAAGAGCACTGGGATGGAGTCTTCCGTATAAAATACTGATGGGCCAGAGGCATTACAGATGTATTTCTGGAGGCAGGCTATTAGAACAGCACAAGCTGATGAAGGCAAAGGTTATTGAGATACTTAAACTTCCAATTATATTTCTGGTTAGACTCCAATTTCACACTGCAGTTAGTTTATATCTTAATATATTTTTACTAGGTACAAAAGTAAATAATTAATCTGAGCTACTAAGAAGATTGACAAAGATGATATAGACCTCTTAGCTGGCTCTAGGCTAAATGAAGTATGGAACATATTCACATAGTTATGCAGATTATATTCTGCTGTTAACCGGGCATCTTATATCCGCCTTTATTGCTCACGCAAACTGCACCTGTAATTTTGCCATTGGCTTCGGATGGAGGCTGCCAGTTCACAATTATCGTCCGAGGTTTTCCCTCTTTGCTCACCACAGTCACGTCTTTGGGAGGAGAAGTAGGAACTGCAAAGAAACCAATGAGAAACGGGTTGCCCAATTGCACTGGCTATAAACAACTCATCTCAGCACCTTCACTTTTTCTTTGTTTTACCATTGAAAAAAAGGCACGTACAATAACAAAACCGCCGAAGGTTCAATCTTCAGA
Organism: Anarhynchus alexandrinus; assembly: GCA_008711295.1. Classification (NCBI taxonomy): domain Eukaryota; kingdom Metazoa; phylum Chordata; class Aves; order Charadriiformes; family Charadriidae; genus Anarhynchus; species Anarhynchus alexandrinus. Next base: position 1,550,421 of record VUYV01000008.1, on the reverse strand, counting down.
TAAATCTACCATCCCAGTGTAGTGGTCTTACTGATTTACTCCATTCCGCTGGCACATGCCATCTGGGGTGCAGCACGGCCTCGCCACAAGGAGTTACCTGCGGCCAAAGCATTTCTGCAACAGCTGCTGTGACTCACGACCGAGCGAGCCCACGTGTCTTCCAAAACACGGCACCTCTGTACAGCTCTAACAGTTGGGGTCAGTGACTTCTATCCTGAATTTCTTTGGTCACCATAAAAATTACATGAACTTGTGAAATAACTACATTTTATATGCAAGGGCATACAAAATATCGCCATATTTTCAGGTTTGTGGTGGGACCAAGACCTTGTACTGCCTATTTGCCACTCAAACCTGCATCAGCAAAGTGAATTCACCAGATTTAGAATCATAATCCATAATCACTGATTTAATTTAGTGAAGAATTATTTGTGATGTGCAAGGAGATCTGCACCGCAGAAGCATTTGAAATCTAGAAATATTTACTGAGCACACCTTTTTCCCTGGGTTGCCAGAGAGCGAGACTGAGAGAGAGAGGGGGAGATGCTTCCTTCGCCCGTTGGCTCCTCCCGCCCAAAGCTCAGGAAATGGCACCAGTTGCTCCAGCAAAAGGCTGAAACCGGAGACCCTTCTCCCCAGGCACTCAAACATCCAGCTGGGGCTCGGATTAATGGCTTGCAAACGCACGGAGCCAATGTCTCCATTAACTGGCCACAGTTTGCAGGGCCACATTAGGAACAACATGAGACTTCTCATTAGGTAACTTTTAGAAAGTAAATCCGCCTTGGATATTTAATACTATAATAGTAACACTTAGTGCTTACACAGTGCTTTCTGCATGTAAGGAGCTTTATGTATATTACCTATTAGAAATTAATCTGTCCATCCTCTGCGATGGCTCCTATTATCCTTGCGCAGGATAACAGCTGGAAACCAGGGACAGCAAAAGCTCAAGAGTCACTGTAACTATTGCCCCAAATACTTATAGACGTGCTCAACATAAAGGTACAGACATAAAGCACGATTCAAGGCTTCAGAGGAAAAACAAAAAATCAGGACTAGCCCTCAAGAGATTGCTAATTCACAGACCAACACTGAACCCAGTATCCCCTATTTTTTCCAGTGTCAGCTGAGGAGCGAGTTCCACACAATGCTGCTGCTCATGAGTATCCAAAAATAGTGAGTCACACACTCAGGAATTTGGCAAGTAGTATAAATCACAAGATCTCTTACGAGAAAATATATTTAGCCTTTTTTGCGTTTTCATTTGCTTCTTAGTTCCCAAGCTTTTAGGTCGTATTTGCAAATATTCTCTACAACCGCCCCGCCTAGAAATTTACTTTTGATTTAAATGAAAAGAAACGAGACCTCCTGCATCTCGCCCTCCCTCCTCTACTTTTTGAGTTTCAAATTCTAAGAACTTTATTTGTGCCCCTTTGCAATCTCTCCTCTCAGCATAGAGTAAAGGATGAGAATCGTATGTCTGTCAGCAAAAACAGCAAATACAGTGTTTTAACGTGAGACGGGCATCGTGACTGGGATGGGAGAGGAGCCTCAGCCCAGACCTGCGCTCTCAGAAGGGCAGCCGACTCCACATCGTGGGATTCCCACCAAAAACTAAAGCAACTGAAGCTCTCAAAGGGTTTATGGGACTTCAGAGTAAGTTAGGAGCGTCCCGATTTTATCCTGGTTTTCTTAGGCATTGTTACAGAATATTTGGATGAACTCACCAATTCTTGGCATGCTTGATTTTTTTGCTGTATTTTAATGTACCATGAGAACCACAGGGTAATTTGGATAGGCTCTCTTTTCCCCTTACAGTTCAAACAGATAGAAACCTAAGCATAATAAGCAGTGAATGTAATTGCACAGAGATCATTTAACACTGCAGGGTAAGAAGAGCTAATGAGGGTCAGGTCCTGGACCTGGCGGGTACTCAGTGGGCCCAAGTTCCTGCCGGTAGCAAGGAACCCTTTTCTGTTCTGTGCTTTGGGAGCACGTCATTCCGACAGCCCTGCGATGGCTATTCCTGCTGAAGAACGAGAACGTAGGTCTGATTTGGATGTTTTCATTTCTAATGTTGGGTTGTTTTTTTTTATTTGCCTCGTGCACTTCCTCACTCTGTAATAATTATCATCATAATTAAAGCAAATTTTAATTATTATTTGCTGAAGTATTTTCTTGTATTTGCTATTAACATGCTATTTCTGAGATGTTTCAAATGTACGCTTCTTTATTCTCTCCTGTCCATGAACTGTGGTACATTATTCATTACTTCTCCGTAATTTGATGTAAATTCTTTCGCGTGCAATCATCCCTTTGAATTTTGAAGTATGTTGTTTTTTAATCAGAATTTCTGACTAAACTAAAAAGAAAACAAGCCCCCAGCAAGTATTCATCAGCATAATCGTTTTAAATACATGCTTTCCCTCCTCCAGAATTCTGGCAGACTCGACTTTATTCATCTCCTCCGGAACATCAGACCTTCCAGAAAGACCCAAAGGAGTACCTAATTCAAAAGTTGTTCCATGTGCTGTCATACTCCAAGTACTCGATCTTCGACCTTTAGTCACCATCACGGAGAATTCGTACAAGGTATTGGGTTTTAACCCGGTCACTAAATAGCTCAGAGTGGTTGCATTTGCAGTCTGAAAGAAAAACAAAGAGTCAGGAACTTCTGACCTGAAAAGCATCGATCACCAGCTCTCAAGCACTCTTGTCTCAGGTAAGCGTGTAAAACATTTTAGCGTTGCAACATTTTCATTACCACGGTCATTAATTCCGTAACGTTTTTGCTCTGTCATGCAAATTCATTAGCCAAGTATTAATGTGCAGTTGTTTTAGCCTAAACTAGAAATTCTTTCTGCAATCAGCAAGAGCATTTAATAGCAGTCAATTTTAAAATAAAAAAAAAAAAAAAAAGAAAAAGAAAAAAAAGGCAATACAAGGTCCAGGGCACACTTGTTATGCAGCAGGCTAAATCACTGCCTACTTGCGGGAGTTATTTTGCAGCCTTTCATTAACTGATCTGGCTAGGGAAAACAATGAAGCACAGTCCTCCTTGAAATCTGCATCTGTCTTCCAAATTCCTGTTAGAATTTTCCTTAAATTTTTAACATACTTTAAAAAAAAATAAAAAAATATCAACTGAAGGTACAGGTGCTGAGACTTGAAGATAATGAAGCTTTACTAATATGTCGACTTTTTTTTCAGAAAAAATGGTTATCTGGGATCGCACACTGAAACGACACATGGTTTACAGCGCAATTTGTAACTCAGCCATTTAGCTAGAATTTTTGACCTTTTGCTTAAAATATCTGATATTTGTTATACATGACTTGAACACAAACAGAATGTACTTGAGGCCCATGACAAAAAAATAGATGTATCTACATATATGTATATTCACAGCGATCTAAACATAGAACTAAAGTTAGTTGTTTCAATATTTGACAGGGCCATACAACATCTGTATTAATAACGATTGCCTTCAGAAAACAACTGCTGTCAGCTAATTAATTTTCAAGGAAAAGGCCATCTATAAATGCACGTTCCTTGAAGACTCTATGAATAATATTGTCCAAATTCTGCAAAGAAAACCCTTACTTCTCAGGTACCAGTCACAGCTTTTTTCGTTACGCCCGGTGAAAGCTCAGAACACAGTCAGCCACGAGATACTTAGATTTGTACAAAGAATTTTGCGTGTTCACAGCCACGTACTTTGCCAGTTTGACATCACAGGGGTGGACAGACAACAAAGACATCATACAACTAATTAAAATAAAATCCTTGACTTGATACAAACTCAGTGTAGTTTCAAAGTAAACGTGACTGTGGCCAAATGGTTCAAATATTTAAGGGTAGAGCAGGACAGTTCTTACGTTAGTTCAGTGCCAAAGCTTGACTGAACACAACCTCCCTAGTATGAACGGGGAGCCGTGTGTTCAGAAGAGCTTCTCCTAGCTCCTTACACTACAAGCTGACTTCCCCCCCGGAAAGCACCCCATTTCTTCCTCTCCAGAATACCTGGGGAAATTCCTAACGCCATTTAAGCTTTCAATTCTGTTTATAGTATTCTTTAGCTCTGAGCTGCAGCCATACGTGGCAGCTGGAGTCCTATTTACAGGTTAAAGTTGTATTTTTCATCTACGCCTTTGAAACTTGGTATCTTTTAGTTTCACTGCACATCATATTGAATGTAAATGACACATGAAAGGCTGAACTGGAGTGTTAGACTTCTCTGCTTTCTTCATTTTTTAACACCACTTACTGTTTTTAAGATCACAACATATCCCACGGTACTGAACCCTGCTCGCCTCCTAGAAATAAACTTCATAAATATTACCTGGTAAAATTTATTTTCCTTTTATACAGTCCTAAAAGATCTAAGTTAAGATTTAATATTTTAGCTTATGCTTGAGAGCGTGCTGATAAATCCCAGGTAGCCTGCCAGGAGGACAACTCTGCTCCACCAACAGAGAGTCTTTGAAAAACGCTCTCTGATCCACAGTAGTGAAACTACACGGTTCAAAACACAGCGGAGTATTTTAGCTTCAGGAACTGTATCACATCTGTTCCTGTGTTTATACGCTCTAGATTGACACAGCTCCTATAGAAATTTAAGAAAATAACATTCCTTAAGGTGGAACCTCTGAACTTGTCTTTGAAGCGTGCAGCCTCTTCTTTAGTAATAGTCTGTGAATGTCAGCGGAGAAAGGGGGAGCAAATGTAGAATGAACTATATCAACATCCAATTTACTGATGAGAGGGACGGATGAAACAACACTGTGTAGAACAGATGTAGCTTTGGACACCAGAGAACTGACACAGAGAGAAGATTTCTGTGTGCAAGGCTGTGAAACGGAGAAGCTCCGATGCAACTGGGTGAACAGCCTCAAAACATGCCATAAATAACGGAGCTGCTGGAGATGGCCACGACAAATAATATACTAGCTCATAGCCCATAAAGTTACCAAAGACCTGACTGAAATATGGCAGCCTATTGAGCAGCCCTGCTGAAAAGAGGTTTTGCCTTTCTTAAAATTAGCAATTGTTACTGTTCAACAGAGGAGTACCGAATTCGCGATTGAACCGAAGAAAGCAAAGCAGGATGTGAGTTCTCCAAACATCATGGGTTAAAAATGATTAGAGCAAATGTTCTCAAACTTATGTCCTTTCAGGCAAATGCTTTTTGCAATGAGTCATTTTGAACTATATTCCATCATTACATATTATTTTTGGTCCACAGTAAAACTTCTCGACCACTGGCCACCAGCACCGAGAAAGGTGGGAGTATTTCATTCACCGCTGAGGGTGGGTTTTTTTAAGCGTTTCACTAATGAAACTGCAGCATTATATAAATCACTCCCGAGACATCCTCTGCACATGACTCAGGAATGTGGGTTCATAAATAACCTGCCTTTAGAGGAAGAACACACATATATACATCTTTTCATTTCAATAAAAAAAAGAAATCTGGTTTGTAACAAGATTGCTCTGCAAGAGCATAAAGGGAGCTCCACGAGCCGGATACTTTAACAACCATTTCCTTTGAGTCTCATTTCAAATGTGAAATTTGCAGTCAGCATTTTTGAGGCCTCCAGATAACTCTGAAAATTAAAAAAATCCAACCAACCGACTAAAAAAATCCAAACCAATAAACCGGACCCTGAATCTAGTCTCCAAATCAAAACAGTAGATGAAAAATCAAGAAAGGCAGGGATGTCATAAATTTATTGTTACATATTTTGCACCCATTCACTTCCCAAAGGAAAGGTTCATTATCAGCTTTGTGTGAACAGAAAAGGTTGTAAAACGACAGTTAAAACCGCCAGGGTAAATGTTTTCCCTGCATGACTCACCCCACAATTTCAGGTTCTTCTGCTAACTGGAGAGAAGCCATTAGTAACACATACCTTCTTAATGCGTTACTGGCTTCTCTAAAGGGAAGCCCACCTCTGCCGTACAAAGCGACGGTGTTAGGGTGAAGCAGAAAGGATAGAATTGTCACCGTGTTCACGGTTCCACGGCAGAACGTAATTCTGCAGGTGTCTGCCTCCTTTCCCCGGCCAGCTCTTCCACGCACTCACACACAACACCCCATCTCCACCTCTCAACACACGCACACAGCAGAGACCACAAAAACGACTACTTCCCCTAAATCTAGAAGAACCTTTGAAGCGATGATTTAAGTGAGCAGTACTGAACTCAGCCTGGGCATCTCAAACAAAACCAGACACACCTCTATACCCTTTTCTAAGCGCTTGTCTTTGCTCTCAGCTTTCACTCAACCCTAACTCAAACATCAAAGTTCTTCCCATGGCAATGACGCAGCCGTGTTACTGTTGTAGAAAGGCCAATACCTTGTACTTCGTATTTGCAGGAATATTGGTTTTCCAGCGAACTGTGTAGTAGCGAGCATCTGTGATCTTCTGGTTCTTTGGCAGAGAGTTGTCTGCCCAAGTGATCCGAATGGTGTCGTGACTCAGAATGGAAGCCTGAACTCCCACCGGTGGCATCATGGGAGACGGATCTGGCACTGGAGTGTATGGAGCATTAATAACAAACAAATCAACTTCGGAAGTGTCTAGGGAATTGATGGGTAAAAAGTCGTGTATTATAATTAAAAAGGGAGAAGGTGGCATTTTAATGTAAACAAAAACAAAAAAGGGGAAATGCAGGGTAGTACAATGAAATGAAAGGTGAGACATGGAGAAAAAGAGAGAAAAGCCAGAGTTAATAGGTGACATAAGACTGGCTAATAAAATTACTCTTGCATCGCGTTCCTTTCCTAAGACAGTAAGACAACATATATATGCTAATATATACACCTAACGTATTAGTGTGCAGTGCATTCAAGCACGGCCTAAGAACCCCAAACATGCAGTGATTTTAACTTTGACTTTATTTGCCTCGGAATGTCCACTTTTTCCTCTTCTAGAAAACAACGAGGAAGAAAAAGACCTGACGACTTCTAGCCAGGTAAACGCCAAGTCATCAAAATTACAGGGCACTGCCATCATCTTTTAAAGAATGTTAACGGCAATCAAGTTCCAAGTATCATACAAATTTGCAACAACTGAAGAAACTGCAATTCCAATGTCATCTATCAAATCTATAACAATTCCTGCTTTCAGAAGACTAAAACAAACGGAGGTGTTAACATCTACACGAAATAGCTAAGTAACCTCAACAGCCTAGTAGGGAGCACAGTGAGCCTCAGCACAGTAATAGCTCACTTGCAAACAAATTTCTCCGCTTAAAATCTTTTATTAATGTATTACAAGATGGGAAAAAAAAATCGACTTGTTTAGTGTCAGTGACAGCAGACTGAGACTCAGACAAAGAAAATGCAGGCATCATATTCAAAATCTCAGTGTAAAAGACCAAAAACCACCTATACTTGTCCATAAAAGAAAAACAAGGGCAATGCCTTTAGAATTGCATCCACGCGGTTTGTGCTGATGGAATGATAACTTTTTGAATACGAACACCTATCAGTAATTGAAAGGTAAGTTTTGTAACTTAAAAATGAAACCAGTTTTAGGTGGTTTAATTAACGGATGAAACAGGTGAGACAATCACTGAAACAGTAATGCCAATCTGTTAAAGAAATGGCGTATACTTGATGACACTGAAACCCAGGACTCTCCTATTACAGATTATCATGTTTTCAGGTGCTGCGCAGAGGCCCGTTAATCATTCTGGGCCGTGCAGAACGTGGGCGCAGCCCCTTGCCTTTACCTGAGTGGGGGCGGGTCACCGCGCTCTCGTACAGAGGGATTCCTTCACCAACATTGTTAAACGCCTTCAGAGTTATGACATAGTGGGAGCTTGGATCTAAAGGAGGGAAAAAAATATATATATTTTAGTGCAAACTGTTAGTGAATCTCATTTTCTACTTCTCCATATTCTCTTTGTTCAATATTTTACTTTTTAACTGAAATACATGAAATAACTACGGTAAATTTGAATTGAGAACGTCTCCATAGAGACGTTCTGTTAGGGTTCAATAGTTGCCATACAGCAGAAGTCTATAGTCACAGCAAATCTACCTTAAGTACAGTCAAAAAAGTAGCGAGGAAAAACATTTTAAAATGAACATTTTAAGTTGCTCTACTATAATATTATCCAGGACTCCAATTTTAAGGAATTTCTCAATAGTTTGCAATACTAATATTTATTTTGCTTTCGGGATATTTTACCTACCACAGAGAATTCTGCGGAGGGGTGGATTTATATTTTCCTTTTAAAGTAGATGCCGCTGTATATTGGTGACATTTCAGTTTCTTTTTTGCCTGCAGCCACCTGTTCTGCAGCACCAGAAGGAGAATAAGGAAATGCTGCTCAGCATGGAAGTTTTTGTAATAACCATTAAAGGGAAAGCATCAAATCAAAATGCACTATGCTTCAAACTCATTGAGTTTAGGATTCTGGGTTTGGGGGGATTTTTTTTCCTCTGTGTCTTCCTCTACCAGCAGAAAATTGAGTTTATCTGAAATTTATCAACAGTTTGGCATCAGGTATAATATCAGAATAAGGAAAATGATCCTCTTAAAAACACGCTTGTAGCTTCACCGATTTATAATGTCATAAACAGAAAACAGCAACTTAAATGAGAGGTAAAACTTGGGCGCTGAGGTTAATTCACGCTCCTTACCTAAGTTTTCAATGGTGTAGTATCTCTGTTTATAGTCCACCTTGATGGTCTGGGCATGGGGACTGCCGATGCCGTACCCTATCGCATAGCCCCTCACCACGATGTTCTGGTTCTCAGGCGGAGTCCAGCTGACTACGATACTGGTGACGAGCGGACGGACGTGTAAGGAACTCGGGACTTCAGGAACACGAGTTTCTGTTAAAGAAAAATGACGGATTTAAAGGACTTCTCTTAAATAAAGGTAATTACATGAAGAGCTATGAGCTAGTAGGGTCAAATGTAGCACCTCTACTCTCTGTCTGTACTGAAATCAATCGCTCCAAAGGAGAGCGCTTTATTGTTTGAGAGCGAAGAACTCTAATAAGCAGAATAAAATTAACATAGTTTCATATACTAATATCTTTTAATAGATACCCTCTTTAAAAGAAAGGACAATCGTACTGCAGAAAAGTATCAGATCTGCTTCAAGGCAGACTTTTTTGATGTTTGTGCATGTTCCTTCTAATTTGTAATTCTTCAAAATATGCATTAAATTTATCATGTCCTTCCCCTCCACAAAGCAATCTACATTTAGTTCCATCATATTACTTACTTGTGGGCATTAAAATAATTATATTGAAAACACACTGATGATGAAAGAAAGGTTCCTCAGCTCATTGTGCAATTAAATAGAATGTTCCAAAGCTGTAAGAATTGTCAGTAAACTGGGCATTGCATGTGCTGCAAAGGTTTGTTGGGATTCGTCCTATACTTGTTGCTGTTTAAATCCTTAAGTCTCTTCTCTGTATATATTCTGTGAATTATGGAGACTACACAACCATACTTCAAGAGCAAAAATGCTCCGAGGGTCCCTATTGATCGTCCCAACCCCACCCGCACGACCAATGCAAATCCAGTCACAACCCAACAGAGAGACAGAATGTGGATCCTTATCACCAGGAGGGCTCCACGGTATCTCACCATCATCCCCTAATATTTTTACTAAAAGGATTTTTCCCATGTTGATTACAACTTAAAAGCAATCTAAAAGCCCAACTGCACCTACTAGTGTCCACACCTTTGTTTTAACTTCCCCAAAATGAAGTAAGCACTTTTGGCAGGCTGCTGGAGCCGGCCCTATGTTGACAGATTTTAAATAATTCTGTGCAATAGTAAGCTGAGTTCCCCACTCGAAAATAAAATCAGGTCAGAGAGTTCTGCTTCCTGCAGGGATTTCATTTTAATGAAACATGCTGCATTTATCTAAAAACATTTAATAAAGCAGCACAACAGGATGATTTGGATCATCGTACGCCATTGGCCTGCTAGCCCAGGGAGTTCACGGTCTCCAGCTGACAGAGCTGATCAATTAAAGTTCACAACTATTAAATACAGAAAAGCTACAGAATTGCAATATAAGAGATGACATTTTTAACTGCACAGAAGTCAGTGCATTGGGGATAAACTTTGTACAACTGTTTAACACCTCTTGCCTGTGCGCTCCTGGCGGGACTTGCACCGACTCCGCAAAATTCCACAGCCCTACCAACACAAAATTGTAACAGTCTGGCTCCCATTTACACTGATGACACTACAAAGTGAATTATTTTCTATTTAAATTCAAAAAGCAGCCGTGGAATAAAAAAGAATCATGCCTTACATGTCTATTGAACCTGAGAAATTAAAGATTAGCTGTAAATGCATTTGCATGGTATTAAAATTATCCACATGAGCTTACTAAAGAAAAGCAAAAAATATACATCTTCTTTCCAGTATGCATATGCACAGATCTCTCATACACGCATACAGGATGATATGAATACCATGGTACATTGTCTTAACAGTGACTTTTTGTTACTTCATTCGTTGTAAAGCACACACATAAAGAAAGTTAGATTTCCTGTAAGGACTGCAATGTTCCAATTTGAAACACTTTAAAATTATAAAATCAACTCAGAATGAAAGGGTTCTTTTCTTCTCCCTCCTTCTGCCCGATTTAAATTTAATCCCGATGCTATCCCTCTGGCAAAGCATTGTTCACTCCGATTCAACGGCAGAGTACATTTTCATTACCTTGCGTAAGTGCTGCCTATTTACAGAACTCTACGTCAGCTTGGGGGACCAGTGGTTTCTCAAAGCTGCCAGGTTGTGTCACAGCCAGTTAGAGCAAGACAGACACGCAGATGAAACTCATTTCAACTCTAAAAAGTAATTTTAAATATGTACAAAGCTGAACTCTCCTGTTAACATTGGGGTTTGCGCTGTTCTTGATTAAGCAGTGGAGAGCAAGCAATGAGAGGACGAGTATTAAGTTGAGCATCAACTTTGCATAACACAAAGATTGAAGCCCGGGCTCTCAAGGGATTCAACCAGCTGACTGGTGAAGCAATCTTCCAACAGTGCAGAGCAAATATTGAAGGTCTTTTATTATTCTGTCTTCCAGCTGCCGCTATAACTGAATCTCAAGCCACACAGATGTGAAAGACATTACTGGATCCCGTGGCATTAAGCTAGAACGACCCGCCAGCTCCTTTAACAAAGCCAAGAGGGAGACTGGCCTGCAGAAAGGGTAAGGGAACTCCTGTGCAACAGCACTAATTAAACACTTTAGGAAATAGGAACAGTCTACCCAGAATCACCAGCTCCATGTAGGCAGGTCCAAAGGGATTCGCCCCGGCCATCCTTTTAAAAATGGCACTTTTCTTCCATTTTAATTGCCCTTTGTCAGATTCTGGGAGCCGCTTACAAACGTGCTCATTTAAATTCTGCAAGAATCAGGTTCCCTCTTGCAAACCCTTCTAGTGCAGCAAATACCAAACATCTGGACCAACTAGCAAAGGTCCAAATTTTTCACAGAACATTTTCTACTTTTATTGTTAAACTCTACATCGGAAAAACAAGATGTTAACAGGGTGCTGTACGCCGCATATCATTAATCTATGGATTGGGGGAAAAGACTGCATTTCTGATGGAAGATACGGTCCACACTAGTCTACACTACTGAAAATACAATCAATTGCCCTTTTCTTTTAAAGTGGCAAAATAACAATTACTGGGGGACAAATGGGAAAGAGTCNAAAAAGAAAAAAAAGAAAAGAAAAGAAAAGCCCAGGAAAAATATTTTTGTGGGCCACAACGTTTTCCACTGTTTCTTGCCTCCTACTGTGGCATCGCTCTCATATTCAACAAAGTTTACAACTCCAAGTCCGCAACCAGAGTGCAGACACTGACATTCTGCACCACCATCAACAGGCCTATGCGTAGTCCGTCAGCACACGGCATCTCCGACGATCAAAATACCACATCACCGTGCTGCACTCTTTGAGGTATACTTCAACGGCTGCATTAGCATAGGTGGTACATAAATACACAATCACTATTTTACTTTCCTCAAGGAAAACAGTCCTCCTACCTGTGTTTCATAGCGTGCAAACCCCTGCATAATTAACAAGATAGATTTTATTACAATATAAAAATCGAGCCATTGTTGCCATTATATGAATCTTATAATGTATTATTATTTAAATACTGAAACACTGACATTGTAATTCATAATTGGGTATTTCTTAGCAGAAAAAACAGCACCAACATACAGTACTGGAAAGTGTAGAAGCAGGGTTTAATTTCAAGCTATTTAATTGACTTGGCAAGAATTTGATGATAAAATAAAAATTAATTTTAATCGTAAATAAAGCACATCGTATAATTAGAATACAGTAAAAACAATTGAAGAAAATCAAGTTTGCCTTTAAAAAAGGCAAACAAGCATTACTGTGACCTGTCCATCAATTCTAATGTTTTTGATGTCACAAATAAGGTCACACTTATGATCTTACCATCTAGATCACTCTCAAATGTTTCCGCCGATACCCAGTCGGTAGCTGGTCCGGTGCCATTAACAGTCAGGGCAGCCACTCGGAAGCTGTACTCTGTACCTCGTTCGAGACCTAGAAGTCAAAGAGTACACAAGACATCAACACAGGAATTGCAACCATGAGCGCAGGAATCACAGTTCCTAATTAAAATACAGGTATAACCTGACGGGGCACACTGCCTTTCACCCCACCATGGCCACTTGAGTGCAACACGAGGTCAGGAATGGCAACAGCACTCCCCACGGTGCGGCTCCGCTAAGGAAGCTGATGCCAGTTAATTAGGGTGCAACAGCTAAACTGTGACCAGAGAATCACAGCATCATAGACTCATTTAGGTGACCAGAGACACCCAGAGCTGTGACACTCTGTGAACTCTCCCTGTGGGCCACTGGCAGACAACGTGAGGTTCTGTTTGCAGCCAGCTTTAATTTCTGACTATTAATTAGTTTTAAGTACAGAACCACCCACACGTGTAACTAAACATAGGTGTACAGTGTAGGCAACAAGTGACCAAAATGAGCAAATAGTTGGTTTATGGTACATAAGAGTATATAATCATTAATCAAAGCAGTATGAAAATGCACTCAAAATTTGATATATGGAACTTCTTAAACAGGCTTTGTTGCTGGCTAAAATATACTCTAGTTACAGGCACATATCGACTCCTGCTCTGAGAAAACTGAAACTTACTGAGTCACAGCTGGAGCTTCTGCAAACAAACCAAAACATCTTGTTAAAAAGCGTGTATTCATTTTTTTAGAGAGGCACAATTTCTTCTCTTTTGACCAACTGTTCATTTCCAGAGATTTAAAAAATGAACAATATGCAGTCTTGCTCCTGCTCTCACGTACTGTTTATTTCTGCTATACAAAATTCTAGTGCTGGTAACAATGTATAATTTATCTATAATGTACTAGGTTGGATTTTGTGTAAGAGAAGATATACTACATTCATGCCAGAAAGAAGGAAAAAGGTTGATGTCAGTGAAACTGGGTGGGATGATCTGCACAGCTGCCTGAGGTAACACAGGACTCTGAGCTGGGCTCATGGGCGAGCGTGGCAGGACAGAGCACGCACACCTACAGCACACGCGAAGAGGGGAGTCTGCCCAACATGCCGCCAGACGGCATTTCTCCAGCATCCTTCTCCAGACTTTGATTTTGGGCATGTGGTGCAGAGCTCATTGTGTCTGCCCATCTTCTCCATGCAACCCCCCTACGCCTTTTACAAAGGTGTGAAGAGGACTCATCCAAGTCTGCTCAGCAAACCAATGTCAAAACTAGGGCTAGAACACAGGTCTCGAGACTCTGGTTACCACCCGCCAGCCCACACTACCTCATAACCTACAAACACTCATTTTAAGTGTTGTCATCTTTTCTTCCAAGGCAAGAACCCTACACACACACACACACGTCTCTCAGCCTCAGCCCACTAAAAGCACCTAAACCCCCCTTCTGATAACAAATGCTTGCAAATAACAGCTCACCTTCGATCAGCTGGAAAAGCTGGGTCCCACCAATGCTCTCCGTTACATCACTCTTGCGGGACACCTTCCGGTAGCGAATTTTGTAGCCAGTGATTTGTCCGCTGTGTGTCCCTGCAGGAGGCGGCTGCCAGTGGAGCATGATGCTCTGTGGAAGGCAGAAGGTCATTACAAAGTCATCGCCCCCCATGCAGCCAGAGGAACTACTCTCTACTAAGTGCTAATACTCCATGAACCACAAAAGAGAAAAACACGTATACAGAAAATACAGCATTTCCACAGAGTAAGCCATAGGCTATCTGTAAAAAGTCCACCACCTATGACCCAGCAGCAGCCCAGGTCACGCGTGTGCCTAGAGAAGTTCACCTCAGAGCGCTTCAATCCTATTAGACCTTCTGATTCCAATTTCACAAATGGCCCTTTGGGTTTCCCTTTTATTTTCCTCAGGTTATCTTCAGATACATGTGACTTGAGGATCTATCTTTAAGAATGGGTATTTTCTCTAGAGGGCAGAAGCTATCTGAACAGTAGTTTATGTTCAGGAAGTTCTTTACTTTTAATCATAGAGGCAGTAGAATAAAGAAGGTACTTGGAAAAGAGTTTTTAGAAAAGGCTTTTTAAAAAAATCTCCAATCATAATCACTAAAGTCATAATGACTAAAGTACATAATCTTCTCTTTTCAAGTGCCCAGGACACTGTAAACGTGCGCATGTATGCACACACACTGTAAACAATAGTTCATCAACCGGAACACATTCAAGCTCTGGTGCTTCAGGCTGTTGAGCCTGATTAACCCCCTGCCATCATTAGCCTCCATGCTTTGGTACATCGTCACTGTCTTCACTGCATTCCATAACGTACAGCCCACAGCTGGATTGGAGTTCCTAAGGCTTCAGATATTCTCCTGTTGGGCAACTCAGACACAAACAGCTGAGAAGCAGCACGGTAGAAAAAAAGACCCAAAGCAGCTCTAAAATTCGGTCGATCTCCAAGACTCACCAACCTTTTATTTACCCACTAGCAACACGAAAATTCTCCACATCTTACCTTGGAATTCCGTACCTCCAGCGTCAGATTCTGTGGTGGAGCACTGGGGACTAGAAACATTAACGGAATTAGAACTCCAAACTTTCCATATACTGTATCAAATACTGTATTTCCATACACAACTACTCTCTGTTGTCATTCATTATGAAAGTACAAAGGTTGAAGACACTATATAAAGCAACTACAGAATTCTACCAGAGGTACTTTATGACATACTGTGACTGCCTTAGGAGGTTTACGGATTTTCCTCACAAAGAATGAACTCACTTTTTATTCAGGTCTTTACTTATCACAGCTATCTAAATAAAAAATGTCTTGTGTTTAAAGGTACTTCCCATAAACTCGGAGAAAAGAGAGCACGTTCAGTACTTTTCAAAATCAAGTCTTTAATTTACATGCTGGATTCTGGGAACCCACCTTTAAAATTCTAGCCATGGTTTTTGTTAGCATGACCTTCTGTAACAGGAAAAACTCAGAGTCAATACATCCCCGTGTTACTGAAGAGGTGAAGTGCATCACAAAGATAGTTTCTGCTTTGAAACTCCCACTCTCTGTT
This sequence comes from Anarhynchus alexandrinus, assembly GCA_008711295.1. Classification (NCBI taxonomy): domain Eukaryota; kingdom Metazoa; phylum Chordata; class Aves; order Charadriiformes; family Charadriidae; genus Anarhynchus; species Anarhynchus alexandrinus. Next base: position 1,534,821 of record VUYV01000008.1, on the reverse strand, counting down.
AGCTCTTTAGCACCTGTGGCAACTCACTGCTCCTGACGGTGAAACTCCATTAGACAGAAAGGCAATCTAAGAGAGAACCCGAGACCAAGCAAACTCTCCTCGCAGCACTTCAGTCTTGCAAACGTTCGCTCGAGGGCAGAGACAAGGCATCCCTGGCAGCAAGGTGAGGCTCCAGCAAAGCCCTGGGACAGGGAAGTAGCATAACAGGGCTAAAGATTGTTCCAGCCTCATTAATGCCTTTTCCTGATAACTCACATCAGCCACAACAATACCTAAGGAAACACTCCTGAGTGCATAAAGTGAAAGTGGCCCTGCGATAAGTGAAAGTTACACTGGGGTGTGGTTAAACAAACACCCCTCTCCCATGAGCCCACAACAGAAGTGGAGGCAAGAAGGATTTGGTTTTCCTTCTCTCTTGCCAACTGAACTGCGTCTGAAGTCACCAGACCGAGGGGTGAAGTGCTATGTCCTTTGACAAGCAAGAACACAGGTTAAGAGACGGAAATGAAATAAAGCTCAGCTTTTTTTTGCTGTTTGTTTGTTTTACGCAGTTGGTGCCTACTTTCAGAACAACCTAAAAATAAGTCAGGGGTTTCACAAGGAGTGATTAATAATTAATGCATATACTGCAGACTTGGTGAGAGAAAGCCAATCAGTAGGACACAGGGAAAGATATATGTATGTACATATATTCATATCCATGTATCTCACTGTGCGCACAGTTCATTTTACGTCAAAGTAAGTTTAGACTCGGATCAGACTAAGAACTTAGCCAGGCCAAGAGAGGAAATGGATTTCCTACGGGCTGACAGCCCTCACTGCACCAGGAGAGGCACAGCCTGGTTTGGTGTGGTGCACAGCCCCCACCCAGGCAGGAGGCCCATGACGTGCTGATGGTTCAGAGGCACCGCAAGGACGAGTTGGTAGTGGAAATGCCCTCCATCAGGGTGTGATGCAGAGATGACTTTTCTAGTCGAGATACAGGATTGCTTCCTATCCATCAGGAAGACATAAGAAGAGAAGCAATCCTTACAAGCAGCATACAAACCTTGGTTCAAATCGTAATACCTGACAAGCCATCCTGCAACAAATCAGCGTAACATGCTTAGATTAGGAGCAAAACCCAACATAAACACAAGGAAGCTTGTTAAATAGAAGCTAAAGGTAACTTAGAGAGAAATCCCTGCAGGAAACACAGAGATTGCTTACAGAAACCACAATAAGAAACCGCAAGAAGAAAATGTGCATCATTCGTCTGGAAAGATGTGAGAGACTGAAGGGGAGAACGGCATGGTTAAGCAGCAGGACTATAAGACTGTTTAGAAGCAAGATGACATCCTTCAGAAAGCTGTAGAAAATAAATTTCCATAGGTTGAACATGAAAACCTAAGTTGGGCCAGAAAGAACTTCAGGAAAACTTGAAAATGGCATTACAACTAATAAATTCTTCTTCAAACAAACAAGGAGCTGGAAGCCCTTTAGAGAAATTGTAGAGTTAGCAAATGCTCAGAGTGTGACAGAAAAAGACAAAAATAAGGCCACACAACTACCTTCTTTGCGTTTGTACTGAGTGAAAGGAAGAGCAGAGGTTTCCATGACACCCTGTACAACGGACTTACAGAATCTCCAAAACTGAAGTGTCAATAGAAGGGATTATGGAAGAGTCAGAACGAACGGCAGCGTGTTGCCAGGGTTCGATGTTATTCATCCAAGATTTCTCAAGGAACTTGGGAACGAAATGGCTGCGTGACTTACAGTAGGCTGTAACCTCACAAGTTACCTCGATACTGGGAGACGGGAAATTCCATGCCAGTTTTTATAAAAGGGGTTCCATTTGAGAAATTTCAAGTAGTAAGTCAGAAACCTGTATTAGGCAAATCAACTGAAGCGACAATAAAGCATGAAATTCAGAGCTACATGGAGTAATAATGCCTATTTGTCACTTTTTAAAGGGAACTTCCCCATCGCAAACCTGCTGGAGAGCTCTTAAGAAACGAAGCAATGAGTGGACAGGAGAAAAATCTTTGCCTGGATAAACAACTGGTTAAAAGAAAGGAAAGAGAAGGTAGGAAGGTACGTGGTGGGAGATGGCCCGTGGAGGTCCGCCGTGGTATGCGCCGAGACCCCTGTTGCTCAACACATTCGTAAGTGATGAAAGAAGGATGAGCAGTGAGGTGGCAAATGTTAGCACAGACAAGATCTGATGGTAAAGAACTTCAGAAAGACATCAGGACATTCTGTGCGTGGATGTTAAAGTGACAGATGAAATTCATGGTAGATAAAGTTACACACATGGGAAAAATGAACCTGCATCTATATGAAAAACCATGGCTCTAAGCAGACCAAGTCCACCAAGATCAGCCTATGCCAAAAATGTCAACTCAGTGCTCAGAATGAGCCAAAAAGTCAGTCAAATGCTCAGTAATTACACACTTGAATCTTTGATACAATTTTAGTCCTCTCTACCTCCATTTTTATAAGCATGCAGGAGAAAAGAAGCCTAGGAAAAGTTCCGGAAAAGGCACTGAAGGTTGAAACAGCTTCCACTAAAGAAATGGCCAACCACTGCTGAGACTTTGGGATGTGGCAAAGAACGAACGAGGGAGAATACAGCAAAGGTCTCTAAAATGAGGAGTGGGACAGGGAGGGCTGGTGGACACTGATTATTCGCTCTTGCAGGCAGTACAGCTATAGGCAACAAATGCCGCTGACATACAGCAGGTTCAAAACAGACAATTTATTTGTAGAATTCTTGTCCACTTGATATTGTGGATACTAAAAGCTGGTGTGGGTTAGAGAGGATGCTGACAGGATTTCATGGAAGAGAAGGTGAATTAGTAAATACGCAGAGACCACCGCAGAGTCAAGAAGTCCCAGAGAAACAAACTTTTGGACACAGAGAGAATCTGGGACAATACCCCTCTCTGCTCATCTGTTCTGCTCTTGGCCACTCCTGGAGAGAGGGCTCCAGGCTAGCCTCACTTTCGCTCTGACTGTTCTTATATATAAAGTAAATTCTCTATAAAAAAGAAAAGTTAACATTAACTCTGATCATTCTACAATTGTCCATATTGTCTGTATTTGCTCACATTACCTCTTTATTTGCCTTATAGAAAATACTGTTACCACTTCCTGCTTTCATTATTGTATGCAATTGATTTAATAGTATCTGTGCTGGAGTCCAAACAAAGACATACATCATTTTCCCATATGACCACAATTAAAATTAAAGCACTCCAAAAGCAAAGGTCTGCTCGTATGTAAAAATATAGAAGCAAAAAAATAATTTGGAGTTGTTGACTTCCATTTAATTGTGTTTCTGTCCACTCTTAATACTTTGTAAACTCAATAACCCATGAAATAAACTACTGACGTTGAAATGAAGGACACCGTTGTTTCATAATCAGAATCAGGTATAGTAATTTTCCTTCACCTAATTTAGAAAGCCTCCAGGGGAACTTTCAGCATGCATGGCCATACGCAACAACTACATTATTAATAAAATAGGGCAACAATGAACAAAAACCATAAACGTCTTTCTGGTTAAAAATTCACTTAAAGGAAATTACCACATAATTCCTGCCAAAAAATAAATAATTGGAATAAAGCAGCTTACCATCTGACAGCGTTCGCACAACAACATCTTGGGTCGAGACCCCAGGCCCGTGTTTGTTGTAAGCCACCACTCGGAAACTATACTCTGTGTATTTCTTTAATCCATTCACGGTGTAGGAGAGTCCTCCTACATCAACATCCTGTTCACAAACAAACGTGTACAAGTCAAGGGCAGAATCAGGTCTGCAACGATTAAAAAGGCCTTAGACTTTCAGTCCAATAATAAAGTCAAAAGCAGGAACGACACCTTTCTGTAGGACCTACAGACCAAACGCACGGTTTATATACAGCCAGGACTTGTGAAGGCGCTAACAGTGAGCTTGCAAGAGAAAGTGCTCCCTATTGGATGTAAATCATAACGTGGACACTGGTTCTGTAAATGAAAAGAGATTTGGCAAAGTTGTCTGTTAGTAAAAATTATTATTATGATTTGAATAGTGGGATGCAGAAGTAGAAAATGACGTTTCATCTAAGGACTACAACGTCCCTATTTAAAAATGGATATAAAAATGATTTTAAATGCTAACAAAAATATTCTTTTTAAAACTGGAATCATATTCATATGCAATCGGATGGATAATTAAATGACTGGGATTAATCATCCCGAAGTTGTGATTATTCTCAGGTGGCAACCTATATTTGTACAGAACAGACTGGATTCTTCCAGTAGAATCATAAGAAAATTTAATCAACTAGACCCTCACCACTACCAAAATATCCATCACGGGGTCAAAGAACTCAAGAAGTAAGAACAGTTCAGATGAAGGATGATGCTAAAATCAGTAGTTAGCCTACTTTACTAAAATAAAACCGGCCAACCCATAAAAACCATGCGAGCATCCTTTACACTATCTGAACCGGAACTGGTAAATGACGATATAGCCATTATTTGAGTTTTCCTCTTGTGATACGATGGACGTCCCCAAATGCTTCTTGATGCTGATGAATATCTAAATGATCCACCACATAAACTATTGTTTTAATTCTGAGACATATACATTTCACGCTGGATTTTTAATTTGAAGTATTTCTGTATTTTAGGCTGAAGGATTCAGTCTGCCAGAAAAATGAACACTTCACAAGGTGTTTCTAGAAATTTAAGGTAAAAACATAACAAAAGACAAAAGGCTGTTAATGGCACTGTATATTGGGTGGGAGGAGCCAGGCTCCGTACCTGTTCAGTGTCCTGCCCCTTCTCCATGTAATAGAGCTTGTAGTTCTGGATCTCCCCATTGCCCGCCAGCGGCGTTTCCCAGGTGACAGTGACGGAGGTGGGTGAGCTGGCGTGCGCTCGGATATTGGGTGCCGGACCAGGAAGCTGAACTGAAACGGAAGTGCAGAACTGCTAGTCGCCAAGCCTAACCATTTACATTTGCAGTAACTCATTATTTTCACATCAATTTCACTATTAATCGACTCCAGTTAAAAGATGGGCATTTCTTCACATTTCAGCATTTCACATGGATTCATTGCGGGGGGTGTAAAGGTGGGACCAAATTTCTGAAGAAGATCCTGCTCCCTGGGTCAGATTCATTTTGTCCTGAGTGATCCTAACAAATGAAACACTTCGCCTTTTCTCAAAGTTTTCTTTTCTTCTCTTTCCGTTAATGACAATTTAGAAGTATTTCTTTTATAACAGAAACTTTAGAGAATGTAACAAGGAATGTCTGATCACTTCTTCTCAAGGGTGAGAATAAATCATATAAGCATACCAACACGGTGACTTGGAATCATAGAATGGTTTAGGTTAGAAGGGACCTTGAAGATCATCGAGTTGGGATGATCTCATGGGATGATCCATGGGGGTTGGACTAGATGATCTCCAGAGGTCCCTTCCAACCCTGACCATTCTGTGATTCTGTGAGTTCCAACCCCCTGCCCTGGGCAGGGACACCTCCCACCAACCCAGGTTGCTCCAAGCCCCGTCCAACCTGGCCTTGAACACCTCCCGGGATGGGGCAGCCACAGCTTCTCTGGGCAACTTGTTCCAGTGTCTCACCACCGCCACAGTGAAGAATTTCTTCCTAATATCTACTCTAAATCTCCCCTCTTCCAGTTTGAAGCCATTCCCCCTTGTCCTATCACTACATGCCCTTGTAAAAAGTCCCTCCCCAGCTCTCCTGGAGCCCCTTTAGGGACTGGAAGGCCGCAGTAAGGTCTCCCCAGAGCCTTCTCTTCTCCAGGCTGAACAACCCCAACTCTCTCAGCCTGTCCTCACAGCAGAGGTGCTCCAGCCCTCGCAGCATCTTTGTGGCCCTCCTCTGGCCCCGCTCCAGCAGGTCCATGTCTTTCCTATGCTGGGGGCTCCAGAGCTGGATGCAGTACTCCAGGTGGGGTCTCACCAGAGCAGAGCAGAGGGGCAGAATCCACTCCCTCGCCCTGCTGGCCACACTTCTGATGCACCCCAGGATACGGTTGGCCTTCTGGGCTGCGATTGTGCATTGCCGGCTCATGTTGAGCTTCTTGTCAATCAGCACCCCCAGGTCCTTCTCCTCAGGGCTGCTCTTGATCCATTCTCCACCCAGCCTGGATTTGAGCTTGGGATTGCCCCGACCCAGATGTAGGACCTTGCACTTGGCCTTGTTAAACTTCATGAGGTTGGCATGGGCCCACCTCTCCAGCCTGTCCAGGTCCCTCTGGATGGCATCCCTCCCCTCCAGCATGTCTACCTCGCCAAACAGCTTGGTATCATCGGCAAACTTGCTGAGGGTGCACTCCATCCCACTGTCCATGTCACCAACAAAGATGTTGAACAGCACTGGTCCCAGTACCGACCCCTGAGGAACACCACTTGTAACTTGGAAAATCATTTTGAAACCACGGTCTGCAGGAGCAACTTTTAAGAGTATCCACTTACTCTCGGAGAGGTCAGGAATGGAGAAAACAAACAAAAATCAATCCCAAAGTCAAGAGGACTCGAAATATTTAGGGCTTACCCTCAGGCTGAGTTGCCACCTTCAGCGGTACGGAGCTCTCGCCGGGGCCATGCTTGTTCTGAGCCACAACTCGAAAGACATAAACTGTTTCTGGCATCAGGTTCTGGATCGTCACTTGTGTCTCTCCAGGACGACTGGTATTTTCAATGCGTTCCCTTTAGGAAACGAAAGGGTCGGGCACAGAAAAAATCATTGATTATTAAGGGGGTTTTTGAGGGTGAAATAAAAGGAATAGTTGCTACTAAGATGTATCCCGTTTGAATATATCTAATGTGTTAATGATGTGGTTATTTATACTGCGCTGACTACACAATAAAACAATAATATGCCAAAATTGCTGGGGACAAACAGCTTCTAATTTTGTAACTTCTCTTTGAAAAAAAATAAAAAATGCACTGAAGTAAAGGAATAAATTATACTCGACATCACAAAATTCTAAGTAGTTTCTTTGTTATTCTCATAACAGCATGTGATAATTCATAGTGACAGTTTATCCTACTACTCTGAAGCCAGAAGAAAAAAATATTTAAGCAGCATATACAGAGTCTGGCCAGATTTAAGGCATTTCTGTTAATACTGTGGGACTGCTTTTTGTGTCTTTCTCAAAGCAGCTGTTTGAATGTATTCTTCTACCTCCAAACTTTACTTAGTTCCTCCCTAATATTTAGATTTTTCAAAAACACCCAAGGGCTCGGACTCTCCTCCGCCCAGGCGCACAGCTGGGGCATTTCTGCTATTGCCACACAAGTAGTGGAGTCCGCACACGACAGCGACAGCGCACGGCGGAGCAGAGCCGGCACTGTTCCCTCTTGCACTGGGAGCTGGGCAAGCGAGGGGCATCCCCAGCCCAGCGTGAGGGTGCACACCTCCGGGAAACTCCATCGGTTCTTATCAAGCTCCGGATTGAGGGGAAGATTAAAAGATTAATCATCGACTAACTGCAGCCTTTCTCTCCAAGCCAGTGCTGTTCTCACGTGGAGCGTCAGAGAGCTCTGTGTGGGCAGCGGCACCTCCGCGCTGCCTTCGAAGGAGCACTCTGCTCCCTGAAAACCCCAATAAAAGCAGTGTTACAACAGAAGACATCAAAAACTTCCCCACTGAGAAAATAAAGGGAAAATGTGACCGCTTTGAAGACAACTCTCTCCCTTTTGTCTGCTCGACTTTGTTTGGCTCTACAGCAGAGGGCAGACGATTCTCAGCCCCATGATTAGCTGCTATTAAATCATTTTTAATGCGGAAGCCTAGGCAGTCTCCTCTTTCCTACCTTCCAGCTATTACGCGTTAGTTTACACCACAGAAATACGATGCCAAAATTCCCATTTTTAATTGATTTCTTTTTAAATCAACCGGTACAGTTGATTTAGCATAACCTGGTTGAAAACATTTTGAAATCCCTGTTGATTTCTGCACTATTACACTGTATCTATACAGAGGGAAGCAATACCCTTACTGTAACTAAAGATCTATTTAAACACATTTTCTAGAACGTTCTCTTTCATGAAAGTTGAGCTAAAAGGGCCTTGCATAAGCAGCTTAATTTAGTTCAGATTTTTTTTTTAAATTTCCATCATTAAATGAGGAGCATCATTATTGCATATTTGAATCAAAAAATGTTTACAAAAGATTTCTCTTCTTCTAATGTTTATCAAGTATTTTTGGCAAGAACAAAGCTGACAGAGAAGTGAGACACACACTAAAGAAATATCATACCCCCCACAGAATGAAACTTGGGGGGCAGGGAAAAAGATAAATATTTTCCCTCGCTAACTTTTCCAGTTTTAGCTAGTGCAAAATGTTTGCTGGAAAACGCATTTTCAAATGGATAGTTTCCTTTAAGTTGTGTCTTAGATGCAATGGTGGTATTTGAACACCCAGAGTAAGTGCCAACCCATTCACAGCTGTGGAATAACATTTCTCTCCCATTGACATGCAAAATATATTGTGTTTTCTGCCTCAAGTGTAAATGCACTCACTGATTTTATCTAGGAAAAAAGCAGCCCAGTAATCCAAGGTTATTATTTAAAATTACCAAAAAAAAATCAAATTATTTTAATGGAAAGACAACATTTATCAAAAAATAAATAGACACATCAAAGTATTGCAATTTTCAGTAATAACTAGGAACTGTGTCCTTCCCTCACAACAGTATGTTAAAAGTACGTTGAGATTAATCTAATTAAGGGTTATATGAATCTCTCATTTATGCCCTTTCTTAGGGAGCCCGGAGCACCATTTAGGAGCTCTGATGTGTTCAGGTAGGCACAACAGGGAACCAAACAGATGGTCTATATGAATAATTCTACAACCCTACACAACATTATGACTATTCCAACTCGTTCCAGTTTAATCCCCCATTAAAGGGCTTTGTAAACCAGAGTTAAGATTTAAAATAGTTATCAAGTACCTAAGGGAAAAGACCTAGTGTTCAAAACCAGAAAAAGTGTTAATTTGGAAACGTGAAGGTTAAAGTTACACCTAGAATAAATAACAACCTTCCGGGCAGTATTAAGGAGTGAGGATCGCCTGCGCCAGCTGTGGAGCCTGGCAGTGAGCTCAGAAAGACATTTTGACAGTCTGATTACACACAATTAAACTCCATTTTCTGCATTTGAAGCGCACTACGTTGAACTGTGGATGTAATACTATTTGAATATCTCATGCCGTGCGATTTACCATCTTGTACCAGCAACGTGCTATTTCTTTTCTTTTTGTCCAAATCCTGAAAGTTTGGAGTTGTGCCTGAGTGCTTGTCTGAAGTTTCACAGAATTAAACCTCCCTTTCGCCCCCCCCCCAAAACATACAAATTTTCATACCCTTTTCAGGGGAACTGCCTTAAATTTGGAATACCTAATGCAAGGGTGAAATAACCACGTAACTACACAATCTATAAGGAAGACAGTCATTTTTATCTGATCAGATTACTTGAGTTCTTCCAGAGGTGTACCCATAAACCCATGAGACACCCACTTCATTTGCCCATAATTCCCTCAATGGAAGCCTCTCTGACACCATCAAGCCAACATGAAGACGTGCCACCAGCTGATGACATTCTGTAGCCGGAGAAACAAGCAGAAATGAGCTTGTTTCCATGCTTTGAAACCCTGCTCTTCCATGGGTAGTTTCCGGTTCTCTGTTGAAGAGTAACCTCCAAGCCCTACAGATCTTCATCTTCACTCACTCCTCCTCAGCAGACACTACAAGCTATCAGAACCAGCTTTCATCGTTCCAGAAGTGATAAATTTACTACAACCTTGGCAGCATTTGCATTTTGCATTGTTTGCGGCTGCTTACAAATCTTCTGTAACGTTCAACTTAGGGGTTGACATTTTTCTGCAAGCAGACAGTGGGTTTAAACGGTGAAATACAGAATTTCTCTGGGGTGGGGGGAGAGGGCAGAAGGTGGGAGCTGCTGGTAGCACAAAGGGAACGTACTGGGCGCAGGAAGAGCCTTTTGCAGGAGTGCCCCGTGATTACCGGTGGGAAAATCATGTCCCAGGCATCTTGCAACCCGCTAAATACCTTCAAAGGGCAAAGTCAGGGAACACCTTACCGTGTTTCTGTGTGCGTCTCCTTTCACTGAACAGAGAAAAATAAATGGAACGTAAATCAGCGGTGGCTGAGGCAGCTGATAGCTGAGGAACCGCACACCTTGTACACTGCAGAGAGATTTCAGTGCTCCTACAATTCCCAATATGAAGATAACTCTCTACAGCCCCTTAAAGATGGTTTAGAGATGTCAGAACATCGAGCTAAGCCATGCCATGTTGTATGTATTTTTTTCATTTTTCACAAGCCTGATTTAAAAGGCAAATAAATCAAATATATAGTTTGATCACTGCTCAAATACAAGTGAGGAAGAGACAATGCTTAGGTTACTAAAAGGATCCAGTAACGCATGCAATGAAAATGGTACATGTAGGCAAAAATATAATAGTATGAGGAGACAGTATATATGTACTTAAAACCGCAGCAGAGCCACACCATCATGTATAATTCAAGGACTGCAAAGTGATCATTTAAGCAGTGCTTTACAATGCTGAGGAAAAAAGGAGGGTTGCACATCCAAGCTTGACTTCAAAATTTTTTTGATTTCTGAGTGCTGAGTTGTGCGTGACACACTCATCTAGTTCTTTATTCAATAACCAACCAACGTTGCCGCAAGGCTCAACCAACTGGTCAAAAAGTACCACATAACGTCACAATGGTAAAGAGAACTTTTTTCTTTCCTTTTTTTTTTTTTTAAATTTTAAATGTTATTGCTCTCGTTCTCTCAATTCAGGCGCAATGGCAGGACTGCACAGTATTTTCATACCGGCCTGTGCAATGTGTGCCACCGACTGCCTTTATGAGGCATAACAAAAAAACTTCCAAAAAGCAAAGGAGTGGTGAAGTTGAGGAAACAGTGCCTACATGCTAATAAAAGGCTTTCAGAGCCTACTTTGAACCCTGCTCCAGAAGGACATTTAAGCAAACAGAGATCTCACTGAAGCCAACAAAACCACCTGCTTACATATAAGCACTGGCTTAAGCGCTTTGCTGTGCAAACTTCCCGGGGAGTACGTTAACCCGAGCCTGAGGGTTGCTGTGCAAAGACTGGAAACAGCCGTTCCTGCAGATTGTTCTGTAATTTCCTTATTTATTCACCACAAATTATAAGATACCCTTTGTTGGCACATGCTTTTGGCCCAAAAGGAATATTTTTGAGATTTCTATAGTCTTGTATGTAGCGGAAGGGGATGCATTTGGTTTCCTCAAAAGCAGTCCAGGGAGAGGCATGAAGCCATGTCTCACTCAAAATATCTCCAATAAGAATGAATATTACCGAAGTAAGGAAGTAGTAGAAAACCAACATTTGTGAGGCAAAGAAAATTTTACTAATTGCCTCAATTAATCGTCATGAGCCTGGACAAGCTGTCTAGGCACAGAACTAAGACAGAGTGGCAGTTCACCGTAAGTAGCGGGGCATTTTATATTCTCTTCAGATGACTTTCATAACTTTGAGTCTCGTGCTCTAATCAGTAAGCACAGATCATTTTCTCTTGAGTAATAAATCTGATAAGCAAGCTAATTTGCAATTAATTAAGCGTTGCTCAAAACGACTGTTAGCTCCAACTTCTTCAAACTTATCACAACAATTTGCAACTGGAATTCTGAGCGGTAGATCCCATCAGTAAGAAAGAGGGGAAGGTTATCCATTGGGATAATAGGTCAAAACCTCATGAATTCTTCACATTCACATTTCACGAATGCTTCACATTCATGAAATTTCTATTTGCAGGAATTCCTAGGAGAGAAGCAATATTTAACCAACACCTACCACAACATTCAACCAACATCTACGACACGGTTCTCTCCAGGATTGATGGGGTTTTAAAGCCTGAAGGGACTGCTCGCTCTCGACAGCACACGGATTATCTGGAGGATGTTTCCGTGCCCGCTGTGGATAGCACTTACAGCAGTGTCAGTGTTCCTGAAGAGGTGTTACAGTCTATGCTCGCTCTTAGTTTCTAAGCAGTCTGCTAAAAGCAGGTAGCAACTGGCTGCAGTCAACCAAAACCATGCACAAGCACTGCCCGTAAGAATACGTATATGCAGGAATGAGGGAAATAAAAATGCACTTCTCATGAGCGTGCAGGAGGGAAAGGAACACAACCCCTGGGACTCTGCAGCCTGTACAACTTCGAGCATTGAAGATGTCATGTTTATAGTGCTTCTAAGCACATCTAGCGTGAAGGAGAGTCATGAAAGAGCACGACCCATTTTACACATCAAGATCTTTACCTGTTTATACCTTCCTTGGTGTAGAAGATTGAATAGGTGAGGTTGTCTCCTTGAGGGTCCGATATGGGCGTCCGCCACGTCAGTCTGATGAAGCGAGTGGACACGAGGGTGGCCACGACGTCCCGCGGGGCTGAAGGCAATGGTCCTGTTGTAGCTGGTGCTAGATGGTCATTAGTGGCACTGGTCAGTGAAGTGGGAGGTAATGTTGGGATGGCAACATCTTGTCATGTGCAAACATTGGGGAATATGAAGGGCAAACATCACCACGGTTTAAAAAAAGAAAACAGAAAAAAAACACAAAAGAAATAAACAAAACCACGATGGGAAACAAAAGAAAATGAACACACACAAAAAAGGCCATTAAACTGAAGGCTGACATGCAGGCAAAGGTAACTACTGAAAACTAATGGGAAATATTAAAGGACACGTCACTGTCGAGCAAGCAGACCAAATCTCCGTTGTAATGGAAGTGGCAAGGGAAAGGGACGGGTGAAAACTGAGGATAAAATATGACCTTGTAAGAGGACATACCAGCGGCAAACAATATTTTCATTTCTTTGTAAACCAGATCTAATACCAAATGTTTACCAATAAAAAACCCCATCTTGTATTATTTATTCAAAAATACATCCAGACCCTATTTTTGACTTTATTTCATTAACATGCAGAATTAATTTATACTATTCTCAATCATAAATAAAAAAAGACAGACGGAATACACAAAATTCATTTAAGAAGTGCAAACTCATCCAGGTTGCACAATTAAAGACTGAAGTCGGTTCACACGGTAACTGCTTTCTGAGCCGGTTGGGTTCTACTCCTGCCAGTGGTTAGATGTGGTGACCAACTGGTAGGGCAGCGGAAATACAGACTTCTTCCTAACTTTCACTAAGATCACTGTTTTCCTCCCATCAGTGCTCTTCCTCCCTCTCATAACATACATTACATCATTTTACAAAGATGCTAATAAGCACAAATAACTCTTGCTTCGTATTATACAAAGACTTTACAAACTTTTTTTGTGGTAAGTCATGTACGTCTCCCTGTATTACTATTTTAAAGCTAGGATAAATCTCCAGGATTATTGCATTAAAAGGTTGGCAAGTTAACAGCACAAGCTGTAATGTACAAATAGCTGTTCTCCAAATCCTATTAAAGCAATCCATCCAGTAAATCTAACCGAAATATTCTGAGCAGCTGGACCCCAATTACCACAGAGTATTACAGGAAACACAATTAGTAACAAAACCCTAAAGCTGAGGATACCCTGATTTTTTTTTCTGGATTCCTAACTATTTACCCAAGCTTAAGACACCTGATGACATGTTCCACACGGGAATCTATGTGGCCAAATACCTTTTCTCACTTATTAATTATGGAAACTAACTAAAATGGCTCAGATTCTCCCCAGAAAGAGTTCAGGACTAGTACAGCTTTTGTTGAGAGCTGCAGCCTCTCCACCCAACGTCCTATGCGAATATGTGGACTTGTGCCTCGATAGACAAGGAGAAAACTGCACGCAAAAAGCCCGACTAACCCAGAAAACATTATCTGAACAGCCAAACCTTCAGGCAGACACACTGAGGACGTCTCAGCTGCACCGAGATCACCTACCACCAGCAACAACCCGATTTTAAATTCTAAAGAAACCTCGTCTACCAAAGCATCGTCTCACATACAGGGCTTGAATTTGCACAACTCTCATTTGTTTCATTTTTATTTCCCCAACAACTACTGACAATGGTGGAAGAGTGAAATATTTGCTATTATCAGACTTGCACAATGTAATAAAAGTATGTGGGCAAACCAGGAAACGTTTCGCTCTTTCATGTGAAACACCACTGTACACACCACCACAAAGCCAAGGTGTATTTCTTGAGAGGAACGACCACCACAAGCGAGGCGCAGCTCCACGGGGCCGTTGGCAATGTCCTCCCTCCCCTCCCGCGTGCCGGTGAGCCCGTTACCGCTCCATCCCATCTTCCACTCCGCCTGAAGCTCCCATCCATGTTTCATCTCCCCTCGCTGGTGCTGCCCATCCTGTCCACTGGGAAAGTTTCACTCCCCCAACAAGTACTGCTGTAAATACAGCCATCAATTTAATTACACTGAAATTACATGTTTCTTCTTCCATTTAAATTACGTTTCTTCTTCCTTTGATACCAAAATCAAGACTTTTTACTTCAATATCTGTTTCTTTTCAGGACTCTGCAAGACTCCCAGAGCCAGGAACATACATATTTTGGCACTGAGAATACAGATCACAGAAAGACAAGTACTCAAGAATATCTTCTTAATTATCCTTTCCACACTCTACCACAGATGATAATTAAGTATTCTCCAGCACCCCCCTTCTGATCAATAGACTACACCATTAATTTCACATTCATTGCAAAATCTAAACTATTTTTATGCTCCCGTAATTAGGTTTCTTACAGAAACGCACCACGGTTAGCTCTTCTTCTGGACGCAGACAGGGCTCCTGTGCCCCCAAGGCGAACCTTGTTATTGCAGACACCTCATGACACAGCTTCACCCCCTGTTTGATGGTACAATACAAGATACCAAAGGGCAACAGCGGTGTCTCTGGGCACAAAAGGGTCTAGATAAAGTTATCAGCACTTACAGTTCCCGCTATAAGCTTACTGCAATCTAAAACATCTCCATTTCTCAGAGCAGTGAGCACCGAAGTGTGTTGTGGATAATTTTTCAACACCAGTGCTGGATGACCCAGCAGGAGAGATGCTCTCCTAGATTGGCTATTTGTAAATCACAGAATCACAGAATGGGTTAGGTTGGAAGGGGCCTTGAAGATCGTCCAGTTCCAGCCCCCCTGCCCTGGGCAGGGACACCTCCCACCAGCCCAGGTTGCTCCAAGCCCCGTCCAACCTGGCCTTGAACACCTCCAGGGATGGGGCAGCCACAGCTTCTCTGGGCAACCTGCGCCAGGGGCTCACCACCCTCAGAAGAAAGAATTTCTTCCTAATATCTCATCTAAATCTCCCTTGGAGATGGCTCCCCAGTTTGAAGCCATTCCC
This sequence comes from Anarhynchus alexandrinus, assembly GCA_008711295.1. Lineage (NCBI taxonomy): Eukaryota > Metazoa > Chordata > Aves > Charadriiformes > Charadriidae > Anarhynchus > Anarhynchus alexandrinus. The sequence continues at coordinate 1,519,450 of VUYV01000008.1, read as the reverse complement.
CCTTGTCCTATCACTACGTACCCTTGTAAAAAGTCCCTCTCCAGCTTTCTTATAAGCAATATAATATTTTTATATATGATAAGGAAAATTTGTTCAGAGATTTGATAGTCAATGGCATGCTCAGCTGAAATTATGATAGATGGTAGCATTTAAGATGGTCAGATTTAAGAACCTGAGGAAACAGAGAAAGACATTTGGTGTAATCAAGACACTGAACTTCAGGAGAAGAAACTTGAGCATGGTCACAGGACATGTCCAATCCCATGGACAGCTGCTCTTGCAGACAATAAGAGCCCAGGAGAGCTGGGTGACCTTCAGGGACAAACTCCTCACAACCCCAGAATGATCCTTTTTCCTACACACAAGAAAAGGTGTGGGCAGGGCAAGAAGGCAGCGTGGCTGAAGAGGGCACTCCTGGCCCAGCCTAAGCACAGAACTTGAGCATGGTCACAGGACATGTCCAATCCCATGGACAGCTGCTCTTGCAGACAATAAGAGCCCAGGAGAGCTGGGTGACCTTCAGGGACAAACTCCTCACAACCCCAGAATGATCCTTTTTCCTACACACAAGAAAAGGTGTGGGCAGGGCAAGAAGGCAGCGTGGCTGAAGAGGGCACTGCTGGCCCAGCCTAAGCACAGAAAGTGTAAAGGAAGCAAAACCCAAGACCAAAATGGCTAAGTCCGCAAAATACAGAACCACCACCCAAGCAGGCAGAGGTGGAATTAAGAAAGCCAAATCTGGACTGGACGGGTGGCTGGTGGGGCATGGGGCGAGCTGGCTGGCCCAGCAGGTGCCCAGCGTGACTGTGAACGGGGTAAAGACTAACTGGCAGCTCAGGCATTACCCAGGGCTTGATGCTGGGACAGAGAGGGTTTCAGATCTTCATCAGTGACCTAGAGGAAGGGACAGAGATCACGCATAGCAGGCTTGCAGGTTATACTAGACTGGGAGGAGCAGTAGGTAAAGTGGCACAGAGAGGGAGCCACCAGGCTGGAGAAGTGGGCTGGTGGGAACCTCAGAGTTCAACACTGACGGACGTGGAGCCCTGCATTGGGGTCAGGGGATCTTTCCAACTATCATATCTCTGCTCCTAAATGACAATTAGAGTGCCAATTCAATATGACATTTATGGTCCCAATTACCTCAGACAGGCTTCTCCCCTGTTTAAATTTGAGCCCGTGTCAATAGCTCCCTTGGACTGAAGGCTTACTCACTGCACCTCTCCCAACCCCTTCCACATCGTGTTTCCACCAGGAACGAGGTACGGGACTCGGTAAAACTCCTCCTTGGTGCCCATCGCTTTCAGCATCTTTCCCGGAGCACCTGCTTGATTGACTTCCATTTCATTTCAAATTTCTGTTCCCTTTACACTTCAAATGAATATTTTCCCCTTGCAAAGAGCTTTAATTTCCTACCCTTCTATTAACTAATTACATTAATATTATTTAAAACCATGAAACAGTTTGATGAATAATCTGTAGGGAAGCTGTTATAAAACCAAACTTTTGTTTTACAGCTGCATCAGCCAAATGCCTTCTGAAGCAGCATCTTCTGAACCATTCCGGTGACCTCTTTGATTGACTGCTTCATACATTTATTTAAACTACTTAACATACGAAGCGCCTCCAGTTTTTAAAAAGGAAGTTAAGACTCTTCATGTCCAGCACAAGGGGCAGTTGCTAGTTCAGTACAGAAATTCCTTCTAATCACCATTTCAGCTGTTCGTTTGAACTCAAGGAAGACGGCAGATTAATTTCTACTCTTACAAAGAACAACCGCCCCCCCAAACAGCCTCAGCCTGCCGTCTTGCAGTACCGCACTTGTCTTCTTAGAGCTGGGATACCTGTTCACACTCAAAACGCGAACCACGCATCTTCCATCGCCTTCCATTCATCCTTTGGTTTCTCATGTATGTCTTGGTAATAATGTCAGGTGATCTGCTTCAAATTACACGCTCTTGACGCAAAAGCTACACCTTACCTACCTTTAAAAATAATTCTATTTAGTTAAATGTAACACAAATATATTTTAAATAATTAAGCTGAAACAAAATGCTGAAATTTCTCTAAGGAAAATTATTCCCCTGATAAATTTTTAAAATTCATCTGCTTAATCTAAAACACATCCCACATACTCATGTATTTGTCTTCCTATATAATGAAAAAGATCCTTCTTTTACTTAAGTGATCTGCACACAGCGCTTGAAGAACCTGCAGGCACCAAGATGAAGAGTCTGGGAGAGCTGCCAAGATTTCCCAGATTCACAGAAACCCAGTTTTATCCTGGCGCAAGACTCAAACCCAGAAATATTCCTTCTGACAGCATTATAGGGAGATCGGTCAAACACAACAAAAAAACTAGCGGCGTCAGAAAAATAAACTGTGAACCAAATAAAAGCACAGAGGACTTGTAAATCGTACGAGTAAGGTAAGCAATGAATAGGCAAGAGAACTCCCCCCCTGAAAGCTGCAATTAAATACCAGCTTGGCAGCAATTTGGTACTGGCGATAGCTGTGGAATGTATTTAGAAGACTAGCTTATTTCTCTTCCTTTTTTCCCCATTCTTCCTCAAAAATGCCTTGAGTGCCATTACAAACTGATTTGTACACAGCCGTGTGAGCAGAATGCTCAGCAGTGCCGAGCTGTGTTAATGAGTAATTACACTAAAATTAGTTTTAATGCCAATAAGGGAATGGCTTTATTACTTCAAGCTTTTAAGCATGGTGTAACAAGTAACATGCAAAACAAGTCTGTTCTTTCTAACATGTATTTCATCACTTTTTAAAAAGTAACTATACTCTGGAATATTCTTTGCAGACCTATTCCTACACGGCTTTGCATTAATCTAATTTAAAAAAAAATATAAAATATGCATATTCAGCAAGTGACATGCTAAGAACATGGAAAAAGAATGACATCGTTGCATGCCAGACATATACACAACAGATTTATGTTTTCAACCGCTGCTGATATATCAGTTTTTCTGAGCTTGTGTTTTTCTAAGGGATCAAGAAAAAGTCCTTGCTCATTTTGGCATCACACAAAGGCTGTACAGTCGAGATATAGCACATTGTCTTTAACAGCATCTGAAAGAAATCCTTCAGCAAAACAGCTGACAGAAAATGAATCACTCCTTAAACCACGGCTCCACTGCAGGCAGGGGCGGAGAGGGGGAGACTGAGGTTAAATAAATGTTGCTGAGAGGATACATTAAAACTGTCACAATACAATTTCAATTCTGGATCAATAGCCAGGGAAAGTCAGTTCATTTATCTGTCTGCATCTAACGAAGTTAAAAGCTAACGAAAATAAGTTAAAAACAAAGCAAAATATGTCAAGCAGTCCTTTTTCTGCTTTGCACAATAATCTTTCTAATGCTTATGTAGTAACCTGGGCAACAGAACGATGTCTAAAGTACTACACAAATACAGAGAACATTCGACTGCTGAAACCCAGCCACCGCAGGGCACCCAGCACCCACCGACAGGACGAAGGTGGCAGAAAAACGAGAAGGTGGGATTTTCTTAACTTTCCAATAGAAATTATTTTTACCTACAGTACCTGTATTTTATACAGGATGCCAACACTGAGCGTTGTGCATTTGGGCTGCTCAGGTGCAGCACCAAGACTTCAGCTAAGACAACCCTGGCCCAAATCCTACTGGCCCAGTGCAAGGGAAGATTCCTACCCCATCTCTATCCCTACAGACCTACGATGTGCAAACCAAAGGTTCCCAGCTCGTTTCGCTGTGCAGGACGAAGACGTGGGACACACATCTGGATTGCTAATTTCTCAAGTCCCTTCTGTCAAGCTCCTCTTTCCAAGGGTTTCTTCTGAGCAGACATCACCTATTGCAACTATTTTATCAAAATGTTCTGGGGAACATACAAATAACCCACAAGGAGTTGGACTCAAACAAACGAATAACCATCAGCGACTTCTGTAACTTGAGTTCTTCACCAGCAAAAGCACAATGTTTTTATTTTAACAACATTAGGCTGGTAAAGTCTAAGAGGCAAAAGCTGTGAGTGCCTACCAGTGTGATACACTAATGCGGTACCCAGCTTTTAATCGTGTAGGAAAAATGACCCCCGCTGCTACTGGCATAATTCACTGTGGTGAGATAACAAACAATTTGAACATGTGTCCTTGGTGCTATCCTGTCATCATCATTTCAGGATGCTGATGTGATCTTTTAAAAACAACTCTGTCAAACATGCCACACCTGAAAACTAGTCATTGAAATGCTCTATTTGTCAGCTGATTATTAGAAATATTTTCCATGTTGTCCAGCCCCTCCGGTTTAGATTTCCTTTTTCCTCCTTTTTTCCTCCTGTGGCACATTATTGGCATATTCACGGCTCCCTCCTGCTTTGGGCAATAACATTCCAATTATACCATCGGATATACTACACAAAGGAAAAGCGGAGTAGGAATGTTATCTGCTTCAGCTTTGCTGCCCTTATCTGAATGACCTGGGACGTGTCCAATTCCCTGTGCCTCTGCTCCCTCATATGTATAACAAGTGTGCCACTGCTACAACCTACCTCATGAAGGTAGTACCGAAATGTATGAAATTAAGATGCATAAACACTAAGAACTACTTAGTGGCCATATTTAGACTATTTTTGGCCATATTTAACTGCTCGGAGAGTCACAGCTACAGTGCCTGCCAAATGAGAGCGTCAGGGATTTGTGAGCCCTGGTTGAGGCTCTGTCTACGTCGGAAGGCAGCAGGAGAGACACCAGAGGGTGAACCAGCTGATTTCGAGAGCCCAGCACCCACGTCGTATGGACTCTATAGGTTTCACTTTGCACTAGCTCTTACCCTGAACACCCGACAGGGACCAGAGGGTATCTTCCAGTTCAGTTTCATTCCAAAGACATCGAGATCCAAGACTACTCTGAGACACAATTCAATGGGTGAGGAGCAGGCACGGGTGGGAAATTTCATAAGTGTTCTCCTGATGGAAATGAAAGCTTTCACGGAGATGCACCATCAGAGGACACAGATAATGCAGCAAGTGGAGAACTAGATAGACCTGGCCAACAGGAAACAGTTATGGGGAGAACTGAGGAATCTGGGGCACCAGAGAGTGGTTAATATATGCTGTTGCAGAAGAAAAGAAAGTCCTCTTTGTAAGGACTTCAGAGTGGATTTTATAGCTTTTAAATGTAAATGAATCTTAGATTTCAGCAACAGAGACCTACTACAACTAAAAAAGCAAATTACTACTTTGCCAAAAAACCTGTTAGAAAAAACATGACCTAGGACATTCAGATCTCTGAACACCTTTAATATTTTCACTGTATACCATAAGAAAGCAATACCTTGGAGGTACCGATATGTTTAATTTTGACTTGGGGTATTCAGATAAAACTGTTTACTCGATAAATAATATTTTTCACATAAATCGCTATTTAACTGATTCTGGAAAGGTAATCAAGACTTTCAAACATTTTTCTTACTTACCTAATACACTGTTTTCCTAAATTTGAGCGTTAGTATATGATATCATTCCTCCTACTTCGGAACAGAAGGATTCAACTCTGATCAGGATTAAGACGCTGTGATACTTCCAAGAGTCATAGTCAAAAAAGATTGATTTTCTTTTGTACACTTCCCCTCGTAGTATTAAAAAAATACAGCAGCAACTGGCTGCAATGTAATAAGGATGAAATAATAAAATGGGTAAGTCCATGCTATACAACTGTCCTTTACAATTTTGCTTTTTCTCCTCCCCCCACCGTGTTTTTACTTGTATCAAACTGTCATCCTTCAAATGCTTAATTCATAAATTTATAACAGAAGGGACATCATCTTGTTATTCCTAGTATTTCCCTGCATGATACTGTAATCAAAGAAAAACACATTAACTGGCCCTAATAAGTTCTTACAGGACAAATGGCCACAATGCTGAAGTTGGTACTTCATCTCAATAGATCAGTTATAATAACTGAATTACCTCCTTCCCTTGGAAAAGCTAATTAAAAGAAATCTATCAGGCTCCTAATTCTTCTATTAAGAGGTGCTTTGACGGAAAACTGAGAAAGTGAATAAACAGACATGAAAAGAAGAGGGTATTAAACTAATTTCTGCTGTATATAATGGACATACATTTCCCGAATCTCCTGGATTTCGTAACGACAACCATCAGCACCTCCATTTACCTGGTGTGAGACACAGATCTATGTCTGCTTGACGTGACCATAGAAAGACAACAAAATTTAGTATTTCAGAGAAAATTCAAAATTATATCAACAGTTGTGTACAAAATTGCACTTCAGGAGGTAATTTAAACTGCAGAACTGTGCGTGTGATTTTGCTATATAAGGAAATTTGTCAGAAAAAGAGAATACATGAGAACATTTAGGGCAACACCTACATGAAAGCACAACTGCGGCCAGCTGGACATAAAGCCCGCTAAGCTTGAAAATACTTCTACAATTAAAATTGCAGGAACCGTTGAGAAACGGGAACACATCCGCCGAGGAGCTGACCCCAGAAAGGCTGCCTCGCGCCTGTGGGACCATTTGCAGCGGGGCGCTACCCAGCAGGGACAACGGCCTCAAAAATGCAACCACACACAGGTTTTATGTTTTATACTGTGGTGTTTTATGCATTATTTGCTATGATTAACTGAAAATCCATTAGCAATGCTTACCATTGTATATAAAAGACATTTGGTACCAAACAGACAGAAAAATAGTAGAATCTTTGATAATGGTATTTTTCCAGTGTCCTTTTTTTTTTTTTTTATGATGTGTTCACATGGCAACAGTATCTTAGTGTTTCTTTGTTCCACCACTCTACCTGGCCAAAGAAACCTCCAAGTCGCCAGCGATTTTCAACCCTGGGCACTTTTCCTACGCATTAATAAGTCACTGGTCTTATTAAAGCCAATGCTTTTAACTTCTTATTGTATTTTAACTACTTTTGACTATAATACGCAATCACTGATAGGAAAATGAGGCGATGTTGTCTGGGGTGTTTTTTCTGTTGAGTGGGAGAGATTCCCCTCTCCTGCTGTAGAACTGGCTGGACTTACACATATGCATACACAAAGCTTTATGGCCCAGACCCCAGAGCCAATTTGCCTCATTAATCCCGAAAAAAGAGCATACAAAGCTGTGCAGGCTACAAGCGAACTGAAGGTACCGGAAGGGTATGACAGACACCAGAACTGGTTCAAAGGAGGTGGCAGAACTACAGACTTCCCTCTGGGATGTGAAGAGCCATGAGATGGTCTCAGCTGCCCGTGAAACCGTTGCCTGAAGTAAGGCAGAGTTTAAGCGAGTTGTCCAAGGGGACACAGACAACATCAAGCACGGCAGGGGCTGTCGGAGGACCCACTTGGGCTGAGAAGAGTGCCCAGCTCCAACCGCAGCATCTCCCACTCCTGCCCTGGGAGGTGGGCATTCCTCCCAACCCATGGGGAAGCCACTTCAAGGATCTAAACCTGGACATAATCATCATATTCTTTTCAGTACTAGAAAATTTGTTGCTGCTTTATCACCCTGAATCAACTACCTTTTCACACAAGCCTAGAATCATTTAGGTTGGAAAAGACCTTTAAGATGACCGAGTCCAACTGTAAATCTCCCTAGATCGTCTCAAATAATGGAGAGGATTGAGGACAAGAACCCGGCACAGCTCTCTGCATCAATTTGTGCTTAGCAGATTTAAAAAACCAAACGCAATGCCCCCATCCTGAGGAACAGGCCCTCCCCCAAACAAAAGAACCCCTCATTTTCTTCATAAAATCAAATTTCTCTATGCTGGATTTTTTTTGCCTAAAGCAGGCCGGCAAAGTGCTTTTTTTTTTTTCTTTAATTGCCTTAGCTTAATTTACATTACCACTGGGAATGAGAACGGTTATTTACTCTTCAGTCAGTGCATACTACTTGCAAAAAGCCCACCAAAAATACCTAACAAGCAAACGCATAACTAATACCCACTGATTATGATTTTTAAGCGTTCATTTGGTTCTATACTCTAATGGAAAACGGACACCAACGGGCACAGAATAAATTGTGATGATATAAATACACTGATAAACACGTCCTGCCTGTGAGCTTGTTTTTTAAAGGAAGTCATAAAATCCATTCCGATAAAGAACACTCCTCCCATTTTCATTTCACCATGAAATGCTTTGGTGTAGAGGAAACAATTTGATTTTTTTCCTGTCTCATAAAACAACCATTAAAGAGGCGTGACAGACCTTACTGACGCATTACAGGCAGCGGCGAGGCCGCAGGGGAAGGCAGCCTCTCCGCCAGACCAAAGCAGAGCCCCCCGGTTTAGATCAGATACCGGTGGTTCAGGGGAGGATGTAAAGAAAAGCCCTGCGTGCATTTTGATCATGAGACTCAGGCTATAAAAAAGGAAAAAAGCCAAACATATCTCTACCTATCCCTGGGGAGTTTAAAACTAATGACTTTTAAAGGGATTTTGTTATTGGAAAGAAATTCAAGCCATAACTACATATTGGAAAATGATGGACATAATCTTAAAATTCACTACTACGTATTTCATTTTTTAAAAAGATTTAAGTTTTTTATGAACGATCACTCCTTGAGAAAAGAGAGGCAAAAACCCTAAACAAAACACACATATAGAACCCCAGGCAGTAAAAACACACGGAAATGCCCCAAAAGAACCAGGTACAGGTTATCCTCTTAATGTAAATATTCATAAATTGAACTCTTATGCAGAATAAAAATCTCCCAAGAACAGTACAGCCTGCGACAGTATGTTGTAATTTGACTTTAATAATAACAGGAAAGCAATAATTTTATTTCAAAAGCAAATGTGCTACGTTTGAGCAAAGCTCTTAATGGGGTAGTTACTAATAAAAATACCGCACATTTTTGGAAAGTGTCCATCTTTACAGCAGCCATTTGCCTGTTTGAAGAATTAGGCAAGATCGCTCCCCCAGCCCGAAGTTTCCCTGAGACTCTGCCAATATCTCCCTTTATCGCCCCGGGCAAGTCGCCTCCCCGCGCCTTCGCCCCCGGGCTCCCCCCGGGGTAACAGGGCACAGCTCCTGCCCTTCCTCTGAATGCTACGAATAATTAACAATAACTATTTCAACCAGCCCGGTTTAGGACTAAATGGCTGCTTTGATGGCAGAGCAGTACCAATACACTGGGACCGTGATCAAACCACACTACTTGCCTCTTTACAGGTGTATTTTCTAAGCAACCCCACGGGGTAATTGCTCTTTTTCTCGCTTTTCTCAGCAACAGCCTAAACTGCAATAAATGATCCCATCCTTGAGCTGCGGTTGCTGATCCACCAGGTGTGATTCCTGCTACTGTCCCACGCTCCTTCTTGTAAATAACTTTGATAACCCTTGATATTAAACTAAAATATTTTATTTAAATGACCATAATGCTCCTCAAAGTTTCCTCTGGATAAAATGTGCATCATCTCACTGAGGGTACCTGCGGCTGCTGCGTGCCGACCCAGAGGTGCCTGCAGCATGCGGGATTTATCTCAATGGTAGCCTACACGGTTTTCGCCAAGAAATAACTTGGAAACGAAAAATAATTTCCCTCCGTCTGGGGGCTGCTGACACTTTGAACAACTCTGCAGCAACAACTCTGGCAAGCTGAGGTTGCAACAGATGAGACTGAACAAGCTGTTTCTATGTCAAAACTGTACTCACTCAAACATCGACTTGTTTAACTATTTGTTCCTTATACATATCTAGAGCACTCTATTTTTCTTTCATTTAGGTTGATACGCACAATTATTATTTTTTTAAGGGAGAGAAGATGCCAAGCAAATCCCACCTTTCCTCTTTCAGGCTACAACCATGTATACAGCAATATTACTCGATGTGGTATTGGGGTTTTTTATATTTACTCCCACTGCGTTTCTCTGTTAAAGACCATAGGTATCTGCTGCTCGCTTACCACCTGCAGGCCACCTCAGACCCACTGGTTTTATAGGAACGAGATGAGGTACCAGAACGTTTGGGAATTCACATAAAGGACACACAAGCCAATATTATGAACTCTTAATTAAGATGGTTCACTTTCTATTTTTAAAGAGCTGGGTAATGTTCTTTAGATTCTTCATATTTCTAATTCTAACAGCAATAGTAAAGCCCATCAGCATTTTTAAAATATAACTTCTTTCACTAGCACAGAGGCTTGGGAATCACGGCACATGAGAAGGTGAGGTTACTCCCTGCAAGTCCACGAGCCAAGTCTACAGCAGTGTCCTGGTTTGAGGTGGATTACTCTGGTCCTTAACCACTCTTAACCCCCCCCCACCCCCAAGATGAAAAAGCAGTTCTGTGTAAAATGGTGCTAGAGAAGAGGACAAGAGAGGACCCTGCCTCTAGTCCCAGGGTGAAACAGCCGTTGCTGAGGCTCAGCAGCCCCTCCGAGCTCTGAGGCTTCGACTCAGAAAAGCAGACCCAGGTACGACTCTCCTCTCTCTCCTTATTTTCCTTTAGCACCTTCAGAGATCATGTGTCAACAGGGAAACCACGTGGAATCCATTTGTCTTTGGCTCCACAATTATTACATCCTTTTTGGATGGGAAGAGAGGTGAAACAATCAAGAAAACAAGAAAATACCATACCAGAGTATTTCCAATGCAGAGAGAACTGTGACAATTTGCTGCTAGTTTCAATACCGAAGGCACATTGTCAAAAATGAAATTTAGATTCATTATATTTATTTGCTTTTCCTTCTGGTATAAACCCCTGGTATATACCCCTTCTGGTATAACCCTATTTGGGTTATCTTGTCAAGACTGCTGGAAAAACATGTGGCACCAGAAGCAAAGAGACTCTTTTCCCAAATTCAGATATTCAATTGTACGAATCCTATTACATATGCAACCAAACTGTAAACCAATCTTTCTTCTTTCTCTCCAAATGGCATTCAGCTGTCTCTGATATTACTGTATAATTTAGCAACTTTGAAATATAAGTACCCAATTAAGACCACAGCCACACGTTTATTCCCCCCCTCTGGTGCGAGACTGACAAAATCTGATATTTTCCTTTACAACAAGAGGCAAGGATCAATTACAAATTAAGGCTACTTCTGTCAATCTTCACAGCCCTGTTTATGAATAATAAAGGCAGAAGAAATGCCTTCGTGACAGATAGCAAGCTAAAGTGAATCCTGCCATTACGCTCTTCAGCTAAACAAGAAACAAACAAAACCCACTGCAAGCAAACACCCATGGGCATACAATGAACGCATCCTAGGCAGCTCATGTTCTTCACCCTGGTTATTTTTATTTTCCTCTCTAACTAGAAGCCATATTCAGGCAGAGGAATGGTCGACCATTGCTCAACAACGGTGGCCGGTCCCAGTGAATACACTCACGTTTGCTTCGTAGCGTTGCAGAGCTTTGGTTCCTGGCAATAACCATTGCTGACAACACATCAGCTGATAGAAACAACAGTTATAGAAAATATAAGAGGATAAACGGAAAATGAAATTGGTGGATTTGGTAAGTGATATTACGGTAAGTGTATTTGCTTTTATTGGCCTTTCTGGTGGCAAAGAGACTTTCACTGGAGTGAGAAACTCTCCTGGGAGTTCAGGATAACCCAGAAGAGATGACATAAAACTGGGACTCAAAGCCTTTGATCCTGTTTCACAGTTGGCGTACAGTGTAGACACTTTCTAGATCATTCCACTTTTGCTGTGGTACAATAATTATATTATAAATACAGGTGAAGGGTAGAAAACAGGTATTAATATCCGTTGAATGTTTCTCAAAATACAGTTCTTCCTCTGCCTCTACCCAATATTCCTTATGTATTATCCCTCTTTAAAATATGACATATAATTTCTTTGAACACAAGTACCTTTTAACCTTTAATTTCACTCGTGAAAATTAAACAGGTGAGACAGTCTGAGTGTTTCAAAGGCAACCCATGTAAGCAGCAATCACCGGAACCCCTGTGTGCATGGAAGTCCCGCTGCACGCAACGGGCTATGGACACCTTCCCCAGGCTTCACATTTCCCTGCCAACTCAACTGTAAATACAGTCATAAAACAAGAAATGAAAACTAATAAGCGCAATCAAAGCATCCTATCAATTTTGTTATGCCTTCCTGAGATCCACCATGCACTGGCAAACATTAATCTATTACTAATTTAATCTAAATTAGAGCAATTTATTTAAAGCGCATGCCAACTTTAAACACGAATGGTCTATTGAATGCAGAATATGAGAGCTGTTTAGGTCCCAATTTCATGAACTTAAAATTCAAGAAGTTTGTGATCTAGTGGAGTTTAGTTTAACCAGCCGAACTTCTCAATAGCACTATATATAAGCAGGGGCCATAAAGAGGGAATAAATAAATAAAGGCCCTTTTTTAAACAGGGATTGAGTCAAGGAATGAAATTAACTGCATTCAAACAGCTTTCTGGCAATTCTGAACCTACACGCAGCCACGAGAAACATAAATGCTGACTTTCGCTGAGGAAGACTAGCTAAGTAATGTAAATTAAAATCAAAATTAAAATGAAAAAACTCTTTCAGCATTAAAGAGGAGAACATACTGTTATGTTTACAGAAAATCAGCAATGAAGTGTACACAACCAGTAACAAAATAGAGTTTGGCTTTGGTTTTACAAAACACTGTTTAAAGTCAGTTTGCCATTTCAGATGCTGTTTATGTTCCTAAAACACAACTTTCCAAATGAGGCTTACAAGCTGTTCATCTATCATTCCTCAAAAGCCATTGCGATATTATAAGTCAGCGACTGAGGCAGCAAGTTTGGAAAACCTTTCGCCTAACTTATAACACAAGCAGCGCCGTTCTTTTTTAAAGGCTTCATTATGCAATCGGGATTGAGGTCATATTTGTTACCTTCATTGCTTTTAGAGTTTTCACAGAATTGTAGTTATCTACAGCAGCCTAGAAGTCTTTCATTTAAAAAGATGAGCATTTATGCATGCAAATCTTTTGCTACATGGGAATACGTGTGCGGACAGAAGAGCGGAGAGCTTATGTGCATGTATAGTGGTGTACGAGGAAGTGACTTGGATTTTGTAACACAGTAACTGCCACAAATAGTCAACTTTAAATGGCATATATCATATAGAAGATATTTGGCTCCAAGAGCACAGTCCCATAACCTTCTGTATTATTTTCTAAATTTGAGAGACAATTTTTGACATAAACCCTATAAACATAAACTGACACAAACACCATATAAATATCATGTTTTAACATGGCAACTGGTTGCTTACATTAAGTAAAGCATTAAGTCTGCTGAGTAAAAAAACCCACGTGGATACATGTTGATATACGATAGACAAAAGTGGGGAGATTTCTGGAGGGGTGAGGAAATTCCCCTGCTAGTTTTGTCTCTAAAGATACTCATCGCAGTGGATTTTCCATCCTCCTACTTTCAGATCCCAGGTGGCATCCCTCCCAGCTCAGCGGGTTGTCTATCCAAGCAGTGTCGGGCGCCCTTCGTGCAGATCCGCTCTCAGGGTCCATTGCTATTCCCTGCTCCCCTGAGAGCCGCCATTCATTTATTCTGAGTACTTTTTCCTCTTTACAGAACATTTGAATTCTTGGCCGCAAGGGTTTGCAGCCTCACTATTCAGTTTTAATCTACACATCATTTCTTCTCTGGTGGACACTAAGACTTCTGAAAGCCACTCATGTAAACCACAGGGACCTCTCCCGATTTTCCTTGCATGAAGACAAATAAAATTGTATAAGATGAAACGAACATGAAAACACTTCTGTTTGAGTGAAGAAACAGAACAGTCTTCAGGAACAGTACCCACAGAGTCCTTTTTTTTTATTCAGTGGACTTCTTTTCATCTTGCTCTGATCTTTCAGCCACAATAACCAGCATTTTTTTTCAAGTTTCAGACAACTCCATAGAATTCCATGGACTGAGAAAAATACTTACTGCATTACCTTGACAACAACACTAAACATTCTTGATTCACAGTGTGTGACCGCATACAAAATACTCTAAAAATTACTTCCATAAGATGTGAGAGAGCCTGAGAGATTACATTTGATATCTGCGAAATCATCCAAAATAGGTCCCCGAAGTAACATGCGAGTTGTCTGCCTCTGGGCTTGAACCAGACCATGGGTAGAAGTTAAATTTATGTAAATTTTTGCATAAGGAAAATACCCAAGAGTGCAACTGAGTTTTTCAAATCGGAGCACAAGCCTGTTAGTGCCAACTTTTGGATTTCTCTCAGCAGAAGCCAAAATTTGTCAAAAAGAAATCATATTTGCCTCTTACAACAGAATAATGGAACTTACACATACAGAAAACGCAGAGTATTTCATATATCTTGATTTAAATAAGGCTTTTGACATTGCCTCGCATGACATTTTCAAAAACAAGCAAATATGTTCCAGACGAGGCTACTACAAAAGCAGATTCATAACTGGCTGGAAAACCACGCTCAGAATAGTTCTCAGTGCTTCGGTGTCAGAAGGAAAGGTGATATTGAGTGGGGTGTACAGGAGGGTATGCTGACTTCCATATGATTCAATATACTTTTTTAAACAGCCCAGATGATGGAGTAGAGAAAATGCTCATAAGGTTTAAATGAATGCAAAGTCAGGAGGGCTGCAAGCGCACCAAAGGGCGCATTTCGAATTCCAGAGCATGTTGTCAAAGTGGAGCCTCAGCCTGCAAAAAGCCAAGGTTCCACACTCTGCAAGCTAAGCAAAAAGGCTCCAAGGTTTGACTAACAAGATGTTGGAAATCCAATTATAGCTGGGAAACTTTTTTTGATTGGTGTCAGTCTAGGGGGGCTGAAATAGCTTCTAAGAGTGGAACTGGACCCACTGAAGCCTCCGAGTCTGTGGCAGCCTGAAGTAACCTCAATTGAATACCACTTGCGATATAGAAATGCCAGATTATCGGCATGAAATGTGCTGACTCCAGAAAACTTTGAGCAGATTTCTGATGTTCTCTCCCCTGCTGTGGGTCAGGGAAGCCCCCACCATACCCTACCAGGAGTCCTGCCCACCTCGTTTCCCTGCTATCAGGCTTGCGAGAGCTCCTGGCCAAACTCTGGCAGAGAAATAACAACATAAAATGGAATTATTCATGCAGTGATGGTTCTGGACAGGATTCAAT
The DNA here is from genome assembly GCA_008711295.1 of Anarhynchus alexandrinus. Taxonomy (NCBI): domain Eukaryota; kingdom Metazoa; phylum Chordata; class Aves; order Charadriiformes; family Charadriidae; genus Anarhynchus; species Anarhynchus alexandrinus. The sequence goes on along the minus strand of VUYV01000008.1, from coordinate 1,504,337 downwards.
TACACAATAGCACCAATTTAGGTCAATAAATGATGTCTTTAAAACTCTCTCAGAATTAGGATTCACATAAGGGAGTGGAGGAATTAATATCATACAGTGCAACTGAAGTGGTGTTACACTTTAATCAAATTTGGTTTGTAATGTCAAACTGTGCCGAAATATCAGACATTTATGTTTCTCAAAAGGAGATCAGCAGGGAAATGCACACCACAAAATTGTCGTAATTTGACTATTACACTAAGACTATACACAAGGAGATAAATGGGGTCCGTCCACACCTCTCAGACAGACAATTTTTCTGAATCATAGAATACTACTAGTTAGGAGGGATCTCAGGAGGTCATCGGTGCAACTCCTCCATCAGAGCAGAGCCACCTTTGACCAGGTGCTCAGGGCCTTGTCTAGGTGTGTCTTGACTATCTCCAAGAACAGATTTCACAACCTCCCTGGGCAACCTGTCCTGACTGCAACCACCCTCACTGTGCAACTGTTTTCTCTTATATGATCAAAAATTTCCCTTTTTGCAGTCTTTTCCTGCTACCTCCACCTGCCCTATGCTCTCCATCAGCTGGTTGAGCAGTAAGCTCTTGGTAGGCTTTCATTCTTCAAGATTAACCAAACTCATTTCTCTGAGTCACAGTACATCTCAGTACACCACGTGCTCCAGCTCCATAATTATCTTGGTGGGTCTCCACTGGGGCTCCAGTATGCCAATGTCTTTTTTGTGTTGGGAAACTTAAAACTGTCCTAATGTGGTCTCACCAGTGCCAAGAAGGGGAAAACAATCACTTCCCTCGACCTCCTGCCTTATCCCTCCAAGTCCTTTTCTGCAAAGCTGCTTGCTGAGTTGATGGCCAGCCTCCACCACTGCATGGAGTCACTCCGGCTCCACGTCCGTCAGTGTTGAACTCTGAGGTTCCCACCAGCCCACTTCTCCAGCCTGGTGGGTCCCACTCTCTGCCACTCTACCTACTGCTCCTCCCAGTCTGGTATAACCTGCAAACCTGCTACACGTGATCTCTGGCCCTTCCTCCAGGTCACTGATGAAGATCTGAAAACCTCTCTGTCCCAGCATCAAGCCCTGGGTAATGCTGGTTAGTCTTCACCCCGTTCACCACGACACTGGGCACCTGCTGGGCCAGCCAGCTCACCACACGCCCCACCAGCCACCCATCCAGTCTGTATTTCCCCAGTTTAGCTGCAGGGATAGCACTGGAGATGGTGTCAAAGGCCTTGCTAAAGGCAAAGTAAATAATATTCACTTCTCTCCTCTCCTCTCCACCACAGGTCCAACCATTCAGTCTTAGAAGGCTATTGGGATAGTTGGGCACAATTTGCCCTTGGTAAATCCATGCTGGATTTTCCCAATCATCATCATCATCTCTTTCATGTACCCATGACATGGCTTCCAGGGGGATTTGCTCCATAACCTTCCCTGAAATGGTTCCAGCTCCAGCTGAGTTTTGTCTTTCCTAGTTCCATCCCTGCACATCCAGGCAATATCCCTCACTGTTCTGCCTTTGCTTCCAACTTCTGTGTACTTTCTTTTTGTGTTCGAGCTCAGTTAGAAGCTCCTTCTTTACCCCTACTGGTCTCCTCGACACACATGCTCAAATTCCTGCACTTTGGAATAAACCATTCTTGCGCTTTGAGAAGATTGTTCTTCAGGACCAAATGGTTGGCCTCTTGCCCAGCAACACAACCTCCCATGGGAACCTGCCAAAAAGATCCCTGAACAAGTCAAAATCTCCTGTCTTGAAGTCCAAGGCTATAATTCTGCTAGTTGTTTTGATCAGTTCTCTTAGAAGCCTAAATTCAAGCATCTCATGATCACTGCTGCTATCCCATGATCACTCGGAGCTATGCTGAAACATTTCTGCAATCCCAAAGGCCTCACTGCTCTGCAACTACATGCAGAATTCCAATTCCTTCTCCTGGTTTCCCATGCTGGTAACATTAATTCACATGCAGGATATCCTTTCTTGGATATGGACTATTTTTCATAAAAAATTTAAGTTTAAAGAAACGGATAGTTCTACCACAAAAAATCTTGCCATGGTGTACTACTGGATACCGGCAGCGTATTCAATTCATTCACTTCACGATCTCACTCCTTATACAGCTCACAAGGATGGCACGGAACAGCAAACACTTACTTTTGCAGTATAAAAGTACAAAAATCATGCAGTATACTACACTTACTTTGGAATTTTGAAGGTGGATACAGCGCATCACAAATAATGTTTTGAAATTGTTCTTTAAATAACGTGGCATATTTGTTTACAGTCTATGATTTTTTCTTTATACCGCATTTAAAAATCACTCCTCTCTTTTTTTTTTGGTGCCTGAGTAGTTGTCAAATGCCTATCACATGGGGGTGACAGGGAACCATCTGCCTCCCTCCCCCAAAGGCACCTCCTTTTACTCATTGCCACCTGTTCTTTTTTCAGTCCCCAAATGGCAATCCCGAGCAACACCAGATCCACGGGCAAAGGCCAGGTTACAGGTCCTGGTGGAATTTTCTGTCTTGTCACTAGCATTTGACCTCCACAAAGAAAACCTAAACGTATCCATTACTGAGGTTTTCACAGGCCACACAAAACAATGCCGTAAACATGATGCCAAGAAATAGCTTTGTTGTAATTGAGCATATTAGCATATCTCATCCATAAATGAGATGGTCAGAGGCTGACCCATCAGGATCTAACGGTAAGCACACAAGGGTGGGTTTGGGTAAAAAAGCAGAGAGGGGAAGATTTTGAGGTTGCTGAGAAAGTCATTCTCAAGGCATGACTAAGGTTCCTCCTTCTCACTGGGATTTGCAGGAGCCCGCCGTGATGGCACTTGCAGGGTACAAGAAAAGCCTGTCTATCTCTCAATGAATGAGGCAGAGAGAGGAGCACTGAGATGGCAAACACCGTCAGAGAGCAAACACAGGGGAATGCAGGCACTTCCCTCTCAGGAGGTAGTTCTTAAGTTCTCCCTAAAAGGCAGACCAGGCAGCAGAGCCACAAATCCATTAATATTCCCAAAGGTACTCAGTCTCCTGGGGAAGGAGGCTACCTGAGAAACAGGGACACCCATCTCCAACCTCAACATGTTCTGAAAGCAGATTCCAACTCTCTGGCAAAATTCTATACCTGAAGTGAAGTACAGGGGACCCTGGTGGAAGAATATTTCACTCAGACCATTTACCTGAATCCGACTCCTCCTTCCCCTTTCAACCTTCTCAATTACAAACAGTTGTCCTAAAATCTTTTCTCTCCATGCCACAATTCTCTTCTATATATTGCAGAAAATGCAAAAGTTATGGATTCTGTACAGACAATCTATTTCCGAGTATGGTCTTCTTTTCTAAAGTTATTAACAGAGAATTACAGAATGTGACAATAAAAAAGCCACTCCAATAAACCTTCAAATTACCCTTTTTTTTTTGCCAGTCAACTTTTTGTTTTAATATTTTCTACAAATAACTTCCACATATACTGCAAGCTTTCCAGAATTAGCCTCAAATAAAAAAAAAAAAGACCAACCCAAAAGAAACTTTTGTCTGATCAACAATTATATTAGGCTTATTCTAGCGGATGAGAGTCAGCATTTATACCGGTCTCTGTGGCTACGCACAACATACACTCATGCACCAAAACTGTCACTGTGCAGAAGACGAGGTGGATCACCGAACTACTGCTGCCTGTCAAGTCAGAAATCAGCGTCCAAACACAGAAGGCTTTAGTTGTAGCAGATAATCACTTTGTACACTCTACACCTATTGTATTTAAAAATTATGCTACCTTCTAAGACTGAAGAAAATACAGATCTGGTATCGTACTTTCAGACCACTCAAAAACCATTACAGTACACCTCAATAAAGCTATGAATAAAGCTGCAATGCTCCAGGCAGCAAAACCCAACATGTTGGAAGATTTCCACGTGAAGGGTTTAGATGGAAACAAGTTAATGTGCAGAAGAGACAACCAAGTTCTGATCTAACGTGCGAAGTACAAACAGTTTTAGTGGTTTATTTCTATTTAACCTTTCTCAGCACATCTCCCTCAAAGCCTGAGTCACTCAACCTTTTCCAACTACTCAAACTCATCTCTGATGGCAGCCAACTACCCCCTTACTTGTTGTCAATTATACCACCATCAGTGCTGTAGTCCACTGACAGATGCCCACACAATAGTCTTGGTCCTTTTTTTCAACACTGGCCCATAAAGAATACGTGGGGCCGGTCTGAGAAAACCCCATAAGGCTTCTACTTTCTAACATAAATTTCATTTATTAAAGATCAATTTGATATGATAAGCAAAAAGGCTAAAGGGAACCAGTTCGTAAATAGCCAGATGTTTGCCAACTCCATTTAGGAAGGAGAAAACAGAGAACAGCAAGGGAAGGGACATACTGCTTATTGGGAGGAGCAACTTTGATGAACACTTAATCAACATCTTTTACTGAAATTATTTTTCAAATTGGCAAAGTAGGTATTTCTCATCATCAGGTATGAATTTAAGAAAAAAAAGCTTTCTGTATTAATGACTGAAGTGTTCAGAATAGTTTTGGGTCAAATTATTTTTTTTAATTTTCACATCAAGATATCTGTCATGAAAGAACTACTGTATATCATACCTTCACCCTCTTTCCCTGAATATTGTTTCCTTCTTTGCCATTCATATATCATGAGAAGGTATTAAAATAGCAAATATCTGTATTTTCTTTGACGGTGTATATATTATATCCATTTTCATATATCACAACTGAGCAAGACACAGCACATTCATTCCTAGTTGCGCTACTTGTTATGCCACTACTCAACAGCAAACAGAATACGATGCACTTTCAGCGATGTACCATGTGGTTATCTCTGCTGTTGGAAAACAACTCAAACGCATCAGTGTTACACAGGGAGCGCATTGTTAAGAACACTGCAGGCCAGGTAACAGAATGATACGACTTCGGGGGCGTATCTTTACACCCGAAATGAGACTCCACCAACACTGCATCCATAATCCTTTGGCAGCATGCAAAAGAGAAAGGACAGCATTATAAGGCAAAGTCCTTCAGCAGAACAGGACAGGTTGCCAGAGCAGAACAGGAAGGAGAAACCACCAGGCAAACAGCACGGGAGGGAAAGGAAGAAGAGTGAGACCACAGGAACTGAAATAACAACAGTAATAATAATTTATAAACCACTCCTGGGAACCGGGTGAAAGTACAAACTTGGGCAGGGCTTCAAAACCCACGAACATTAATTATTCAGTATTTTTCAAACGTGGAAAATATGGAATAATGCTCCCACTTGGAAGATTTGGAAACTACTCAGGTGATTCATGCATACAGCAGAAATAAATTTACTTTTAATAATTTTTCTAGCAAGCCGATAACAGTAGGCCATTGCTGGATCCAGACGCCGAACACTACTCGGAGGCTGAAATCCCTCGGCTCGATAGCATTAAAGCTACTGAATCCAGTAGAGGGCACCTTTCATTCCCCAAATAATTGTGGGAAGTACATGCATCTCCTCAGCCAGCGATGAAACACACCCGTATCCAAACGAGAATTCAGAAGAAGTTACAAGTGCACAACTACTCTACAAAACAATCAGAAAAGAAATGGCAAATCTCTCTCTTTATGGCACGCTCATAACAGTTTACTCTCTGCGCGTTGAACGCCAAAACCAGGTCTAGCGGATTCACATCTCTTAAAATTGCAAGTGGGAAGTCACATCATGACTCTGACTATACAGAAGACTGTTTCTCCTAAATCCTCTCCATCCAAATAAAAAAGAAATCAGAATTTTGAAACAATAACCCAAAAGGACAGGCAACACAAAAGCCCCAAAAAGTACAGAATTAATATTTTCTTGCCTGACATATCTTTCCCATCATCCCCTTTAGTATTGGTTTTCTTCCTTGAGCTCTTAGAAATTATTTTTAAGAACTGTGTGACCTGAAAGAGCAAAACAAGCTGATGCCTTAGCAACGATATTTGTACTACCTTTTTTTTTCTGCAAGATAGTAGGTCTTTAATCCTAACAGCAATTATTCTCTTTCAACATCCAAAATACGCAATGCAGGACATTGCAAGAAGGTGAGCATTGTTAGTAATTCCACTGACTAAGGCACAGTAACAAATATTTATCTTAAACTGCAGCTGTAACCGAAAAAAAATTTTGCAGTCACAGTTTGCAGAAATGCCAAAGCTCACTACTTTTTAAACTAATAGCAGAAAAAAGCTTCTGACACTAGAATGACTTCAGTGTAAAATATTTCATTTGTGATGTGCTCTGTAAATTCTTATTTTTCAGTTTTGTAATTTCAGTGATTGTTTTCATTTCGGCTATCCTGTTATTTTTTTTAAATCTCAGCATGCAACAATATCTCAGGTTTCTGGCTATGGTTTATTACTGCACTAAATATTTTAAAAATATTTTCCAAAATACAAGGTGAACCCTACAGAAATCCTCAGATTCTCCTAAGTAACTTCAAGTCAACAGAAGACGACACTGAATCACTCATATGATTTTAAAAAACCATTCTACTCTAGCTGAGTTATAGATATAAGACATCACATGGAAAAGGTCCCTTGAAATTGTTCCTCCCCATCTTTTGGCACTCTACTGTGACGGTTTATCTTACCGAGGTCGAGTATTATCAGCTGGGCTCCAGCCTGTGCATTTCCAACATCATTTTCTGCAATGCACTGATAGAATCCTTCATCTGATTTCACCAGACCCAAAACTTGCAGATTATGTTCTTTCTGAAGAGCAAAGGAAAAATGCAACACTTAAAAATGAGTTGCAATTGCAAAAACAATGGTGTTATTATGGCACATTACTATGACAGGAGAAACTTCTGCACAGTAACATGCAAAAGATATTTGGAGTTCCTGTCAGATTTCATCTCTCTTGCACTGAATCCTCAAATTATATGGTATCAAAAAGCAGCAGAAGCTCTTACTAATGGCTATCATTTTCTAGCATCACATATCACTGGCAAGTCATAACATTTCCACAGCCGTTTTTACGATATTTTAAGCACTGAATATAACTGCATAGCTCACTGTTACAATCCTACAACCTCAGGTATACCCAATTATACAACCATTAAGTTCTCAACTATGTCTCAATAATGACTTTCACTACGTCTAAAATTTCCCTCTAGAAGTACCGGTGTGCCAAAATTCATGATTCACAGCTCAGTTATATTTATATTCAAACTCCTGTTTGAAATTGTGATTTTATAGAATAGTTTGCATTGGAAGGGACCTTTAAAGGTCGTCTAGTCCAACTCCCAGGCCATGAGCAGGGACATCTTCAACCAGATCAGGTTCCTCCGAGCCCTGTCCAACCTGACCTTGGATGTTTCCAGGTACGGGGCATTTTCACTGACGACAGACAACTGCAGAAAACACAGTCAGTCAGCTTCACAGCCAGCTCACACTCTAACAGGTTCAACCAACAAAGTGTGCTTTTGTGGTTGTGCATGTCTGTCTGTCTCTCGTGGAAAATCTAAGCTTTAAAAAAATAGGCTCATACAATATATAAGCAACATGCCTTACCGTTTCAGTAAAACCACTCAATTATGGAGCATTAAAGGTTTCAAGACACTGTTTCTCTTCCAGGCCCAAAAGATCAATAGTGTGAAAATAGGAAGCTGGTCTTACAAAAGAACCTAGCTTCCACGCATACTCATTAGAGGACTAACAGACAGGTCAACGGCTTAAAAGTCTGCCAAACGGACAATATACTTACAACGATTTTGAAGTAGTCACTTGGAATCACCATGTCTCCATTCTTGACCCATTTCACAGTTGGCGTAGGTTTTCCAGTCACCTCACACTCAAACACGATGTCCATAGATTCATGAGCATAAATATTTGCAGGCCGCTTCAGAAATTCAGGAGGAACTTCAAATAAAATGGAAGAAAGACAAAAGATGGCGTTAGCACCCACAAAAACACCTCTGCTGTGCTCCTACACAAAACTACAGTAAGACTCATAAACCTCAACACAAAAAGATGGCTTCCAGGACAAACAGTAGCAATGTTGGCAGAAATTTTCAGCTCAGGGTTTGACAGAAGCTGATACAAGCTCTGTGTTATTTCAAAATTACATTTGGGTCAGTTAAACAGCCAGCCGTTTTAATTTGAAATGACCTCCTGAGAATATGGGAAAGGAGAAATCGAACCGAGATGTATAAAGTGTAAAGTTAAAAGGTATTTTAAAGCCAAGAGACATAGAAGCCATTTGGAAAAAAATATTTCCGTGGTTGAAGGACACGTTGCAGTCTCTTATCTGCCAAAGGCACGTTGCTGCATGCTAAAGGGACCACAGCAGGCAGTGGATTCAGACATCATTCACACTCTTCCTTCACCAACTCAAGAGTTCATCCGAGCAAACTGTTTAGTGCTTAATTGTGCAACAGTTTTACGCCCCTTTCACAAATAAAGAATCTTGTGGGATAAGTTCCCAGTGAGAAAATGAGTTATCCAAAAGCCTTCACCCCCTCCTGCAGCAAAGTTTCTTAATTTGTAAAATGGAAAGATTGTAAGTTAGATTTGAAATAAATAAAAAAAGGCCACAATGAAAATGGCTGCCTACAACTTCTTCAGTAATCTGCACGCTGGTGCACAGCAAGGCCAGTTGGAGCTCCCCGAAACACCGCCAGGCTGCATTCTGTAAGGGTATATCAGCACCAGCACCAATTAATTTATTCTGATAAAATCCTTCAGTTGATACCCCAGAAATTTTTCAAGGAGTTCTTTCTACTCAATACTTAAGTCAGTAGGCAAACAAAAGCTAAAATTACATTAAAAATTACTTTTAAAAATGAATGGACACAAAACCAAGCTGAAACTTTCCTCAGGTACCGTTGCCTTCTGTTTCTATGAAGAAGCTCAGCTTATCAAATAGATAGTACTGTACTGATCCAAGGATTTTCTTCTCTGGTGTGTGTAAGCCCAAGAAACACTGCGTACAGACACACCTTTGTATCACACCAATAATGCATTAACAGATATGTAGGACCAAAGATGCACATTGCGTAACACAGTAAACCAGAAACGTTCTTCATTTAAGACATGTACCAAAGTCGTTATCTTTGGGTCTTGGCTGCCTTTTTAAACGTCCTTATATAGTCAGAGTAAAATTAATTAAATTAAAGATATTTAAAATCCATAAAAATTCAGAGATGCGGAATTTTTTGGTAATACATGCCCCAAAGCCTCCAATGCGCAGACATGTTAAAAATCTTCTCTGAATAAATATGCCCCTAAGAAGCATCCAGCGGCGTACAAGGGCTCACAGCTTCTTTGGCTCAGTGACAGAAAGAGCTGCTGTTTGCAGGCACGTACAATTTGCATATCAGCCATTATGAACATTCACCTATTTATTTGTTTTTACTACACGCATGGCCATAAGGGCGATTTGCTTACTTATGTTGGCAGGTCTGATTGTTCAACTTCCAGGAAAGTCAAAAGCGGTCTCTGCCCTTTAATATTTATCAAAGAAAGTCAATATGGAAGGGCTGCAGAGTTTAGGCAAACATTTTACACGCTTCACCTATCAATGGGATTTATTTCATCCAAGGGAATAAGGAATACTAGATCATGTTTTACTTCTTCCTAGGAAATGATCGTAAAGGTTTGTAGGTGGATTTAATACTTTTAAAAACAGATAGCTGGAGACAAGCAACTCTCCAAAATAACCTCAAGTTTTGGATCATAAATGAAGTACGAGAACATTAACATATAGAAATTTTAATTATAGAGTAAGAGGGTGGCTTAACTCTCAGATAAACATGTAAACCTATACCAGAAACGCGGTAAAGATGTACATATATATTCACTACTCGAACTCACTCACATAATAGGTAAAATCTGGATGGGGCTGATTCCAGTTGCCTATGACTTCAGACATCCATTTCACATAATCATTTCCATAAATTTACCAAAAATGCCATGAACTCCACCCTAAAATGATTTAGTTATTTTTGTACTTACTATCTGCATCAGATGGCTGTTATAACCATATTTAACTCTGACATCTGAAAACTGTCTTCTGAATTTACTTGTGGCCAAATTTCTTATTCTTTATGAAAACAATGACTTTTATTTTAAACTTTTATTCTCCCTGGCATTTATCCTTGGCATTTTTATTTATTGTGAGCTGCACTATTTCTCCACTCCCTTCCCACATCCCGGCCTTTATTTTGGCAGGCTCAACAAGTCATGTTTGCTCAGTTCTGGTACCACAAGTCACCCACACCCTCCTCGCAGACCCTCTCTATTCGCTCTAGTTTGAATTAATCTTTGAAGCCCGTAGAGTTTCAACTATTTGCATGCAATTTCAGACGTGTCTCCCCAGTGACTTGAAAAATGGCATTAATACAGTGTTATCACTACAGCAAATATCTTGCCCAATTCATTCTACTACTGTATTTGCCCTTTCCTAGATGCATCATCCTGATGGCAGCCCATGGCAGATCATTGCTCTCTCATCGTTAGCAATTTTTAACTAATGAGTAATTTTGTTCCAGTCTGCTTGATCAATAGTTTATGCTCTCATTTCTTTTCAGTCTCTTCCTCCATATCTATACAGACACACACGCGCATCGATCCTTGAAGCGTTTACATAGTTGAAAGAAGGGGAAATAAAAATTGGGAACATGAAAAGTTAGTTTTTCCATGAAAATTCAATGATCCTGTTTTCATAACGATCGTTACAGGCTCACATTTAATTCCTTAGCCATATATTAAATTTGTTACAGGAATCCTAATAAACACAAGTCAATAGCATTTAAAAGCACAAAACTTGTGTAAAAAATTAATCTGATGGCCTCAGAACACATGCAAATTGCTGTACTGAGTAGCTACACTGTAAAACTCAAGGATGAGAAAAGGGACATACAAGGAAAGTTCAATAAAATTACAAGCAGCTCTTAACACAAAAAATAGCTGCTCTGGGTTCAAAACCGCCTTTGCCAAAGTTAGTTACTTAATCAAAAGTATTACGATAGAATTTACCTTTAACTGACATTGCCTTAACTTGGGGCATCATCCAAAAACAGGCATTAATATTGAATCATAAGATTCAATATTTTTTTTTGCCACAAAAATGAAAGTTGAGCTAGATATCCTATTACCTGCTCTCAAATATTTTTGATTTTGGAGACTGAGAATTTGAAACACGTTATTTTTTCAAAGTGACTTTGCTTTTCTGGCTTATGGAGCAAATGCCAAGCTGCTTACAAAGGGATAATAATATGAGAAGTGCTCACTTTATTATCATTTACTTTCCAGTTAATGAATTAAAAAACGCTTTTAAAATACACTTTTATAGTTTAACTATGTCAATGTTTAGCATTCACACAGATTAACACAATGCAAGTACAGATGTTTGTGGTAGAGAAGTTAAATTGATAACCAGAGAGCAAATGAACCAATTACCATATAAAATAAGATTTGTAATGGAAGATTATGTGTTCTGTTACCAAACAGACAATTAAACTTCAAAGAAGACTTGGCAGCTCAGCCCACTCTTCTATCCCTCATCATGTTAGCACACAAATAAAAACTATTTAAATTGCAAGATGGTTGCATAGAATTTCACAGGCACTGTAGTACCCTTATAGATTCTCTATACTAGAGGATCTTCCATCCTTTTGTAGATTTAAAAGACAAAATATTTTGATCACAGCAGTGACCAAAAACAGAAAAGAAGAAAACCCAACAATCTACATCGGCAGTTGATTCAAACTTCTAAGCTAAACTCCAGTAAAGGTGAAATATTCAAAAAATAATAGTTTTTTTTAAGCCAACAGCTGTACGATGATGGGAAGAGCTGAGGAACTGCCCTTCTGCAAAAGGAATGGCACCCAAGTTGAAGCGGAACCGGGGATGGATGCTGGGCATGGGTCCCATTCCACGAACACAGGTGATGGGAAGAAAATGGAAACCGATTGCCCCAACCTCTCTGCTCCTCCACCTCTTCAGGTGACAACACAGTGCCACAGAGGACCGAAGCTCTGCTCTTCTTTATCCTTGTGCGCCAGCACGGTCCCACACAGCAAATTCACAAAGAAAAATGTTGGTTTAGGATCTGTATTGTCTCTAAATGCTCAAGGATTAGAAACCTTTGAACAACTACGCCGAGTATTAAAGCAGCATCATTTACTCTGAACTTTACAGAACGCCTGGTTCTTCAAATGCCTTTTCAGTGGTCAGTAGCTCTCACCTGTTCTCTCGCATTGAGACAGAAATTTTGTGGCCTTCAGGGGCACAGTCGAAAGAATCTATTTTCAATTCAGCCATCTGTACTGCTTCAAATAAGAGGGAAATTAATTACATTCAGTCCTCCTCTCCATCTCTTGAAGAGCTTTCCTTTCAGTCTTACAACTGACGTAAGAACAAAGGTTTCTGGTTTTGCAATCCCATTTCAAACCTGAAACATCAAGCTGAGCTATAACCACACAAGGAAAGGAAAAACTCAAGTTCTGCACAATTAACTAAACAGAGCTTTCAACTTTCTTAGTTACAAGCACAATGAACCTTCTCCTACAATAACCAAATCAAAATGCTGCTATTCTAGATAAGATCTCATGTTTATGCGTGGTAACCTTGCCCGGAAGTCAGATCCCCTCCGCACTGCTCCCCAGGAGGAGGAGGAAAACCCTAATGGTGGCAAAGCAGCGATTCCTGATCATCAGCCCTGAGCAGCAAAGGAAGCCTTGCCGAGGCAGAGAAGCGATCTCAAGCAGGCAGGCCATTCATATCACCAGAGTCAGAAAAAAAACCTAACAGTCTAAATTTTTTTTTTAAAAAAAAAGTATCCAAAAATGAACTAAACATTACATGTCTAGTACTCCTCAAAGCACAGGCAGCTGCACCGTTATCTCACTTCCTAATATATTTAAAACACTGTCTGTCATCCATGAAGCGCTTAAGAATAGTCTCATTTTGATGCAACAGAAACACAGATTGCAAACTATACCTTAAGAAGGCTTACTCTCTTTTGAAAAAACGTTAATAAATAGAGCTGTTGGTCCAAGCATAGTGTCAAGTGAAAACCAGCACACACACGACCGACTGTAAAAGGTAGATGTCATCTCTATTACAGCGTTTGGCCATTTCCCCATGTCCTCTATCACCTTCCTCCTTCCGTGCAGATGAATCACTCTCTTGCCGCCATCCCTTCACCAAACTCCCACAGACACGACTCCGCTGGTAACTAACTCGAAGTCCCTCACGAGCTACGTGCCTATCTAAGCATCATGGATGTATAACATACTGGCCCCCAGCACAGGTGCAACACCCACTTCACGGTCCTCTCTAACTGCAAGTTAAAACTCATTAGCACCACTAACCAAAGGCGCTTTTGCCTCGGCTGAACAGGTCTCCGGTAAGCCTGGAGGAGTGAAAAGCATCATCTGGAAGTCAGGAGAACTTCTTCCACCTGTGATCACTGGCAGAGCAATGAGCGATGTGAAGCAAACCCCAAGATCTCGCTCGGCATCGCAGTACCACAAACCAACAAGACAACTCATACCAGGACTATATTTCCTGAGTAAGTACGATGCGTATGTATTGTCACCCGCTGTTTTCTATAGCACGACCAAAGACCACGCACTGACCCTGCTGTAGGGCCATTCCCTTTCACACTGACGCAGCGTTACAACTTCTTCAACAGCCTCAGGCAGCCAAAGGACTGAAATGCAACAACTGAATTTCCAAATAGAAATTATCAAGGACAAGACTGAAATCACCATTTCTGCTTCCTCAGACACCTATAAATGTCCTCAAATCCCCCAAAATAAGGAGCGTGGTTTCCAAAGTCACACAATTAAATCATAGTTCTTGTCAACATTTCTTTAGCCTCTTCCTTCTACGCTTTTGTCCACGACAAGTGTTTCTCTATCAATTAATTCTTACCATTCAAATACAAAAGCGTTTTCTAAATCCCAAAGTTATCGCATACTCCAAATAGCACATATAAAAACTAAGTAGACTGGATAATTTTTCATAGTGTATCTCTGATTAATCATGGCTTAAGCATTCTTGGTCAAATGGCTTCCATTTTATAACTATGTTTCTGATGTACGCTCTGGGTAGAATCCCAACCTTGTATTTCAGTTAACCACCAAGATTACCAATAATATTTAAAATGGGCATAAACCCCATTTCTTACCAGCCTAAAATGGTAAGCCCAGAGTATTATTTTCTCCTCCAGGGAGAACAAGATATCCCATTAGGGATATCCCATTACAAATCCTATTAGAATCCTTATAAAGTTAAACTGGATTTTAACAAATGGAAGTTCATTTCTAAGAAGGCTCTAACTCTGCATTACGACAATCACACTGTTGATCTGTTCAATCGCACCTTGAATCAGTATTAACATATTCAGTGGTATCACTGCAATACATAAGACCACCTCCAAATCTACCTGCCAAGTGACAAACCCTTCTATTTTGGTAAGATGTTTGACAGGATTTAAAAATCTCTGAACATTTTTTGTAAATTTGCCAACCTGGAGGGTGTTTCAGCTGCTAGTTCCATCTCCAAACCTGACCACAGGACACCGTTTCATCGCTTGGGCTAAGTCTGCTTTTCAGTGCTGACCCCAGAGAAGACCACATTACATAGAGAGTGCATTTCATTTAAACTAATAGCAATTTCCTTCGTCAGTTAGCCGAACCCAACTCATTTCCGTCAGCCAGCTGGCACGACACGTAGGGCAGACCGATGAAAATGTTTTGAATTGGAGTTGGACTAGATGATCTCTAGAGGTCCCTTCCAACTCTGAAAATTCCGTAGATTATTTGTGTTATGGTAGTGCACGCACCGAGCAGACCCATGATGTTAAAAAAGAAAGGCAAAGTGTTTAAGTAGCACAAGCAAACAATGAAATTAAACAAATTCAGGACAAATTAGACCATTAAACCAGTAAGGTGAGAGCAATACTTGTTAAACATCTCAGTTACGTCTTATATTCACTTAAGTCCAGGAAAATGTTTTCTGCTTCATGATATCAAAGTGTAATTACAAACTAGTTACCCGCCTATTGGCCTTCTAAATACAGGTTGTTCCAAAACTTTGATTATGCTCCAAAAATAGCATGACATCCTTCACCTCCTGCCATTCACACCCAAACACAGGTAAAATGCACAGATTTATGTTTGACAGCAGAATGTTCGATTATCTTTTAATTCTATACTATAGTTGTACAAATCAGCTGGTTTTCTTCAAGTGTATCCCCCCCCCCCGCAAAAAGGAAATTACACTTTAAACAGAAATGTGGAATTATAACATTCTTCCTTAAAATGGCAAAGGTATATGGATAAGTACTCTGAAAAAAGGAGATTTAAAAGCCAAAACTAAGTTGCAGGCAAGTCAAAAGTCTTCCCAACTTCTGAGCAGGGCTGCCATGTCCTTAAAACACACTTAATATGCAGCTGGAAAATTTGCATAGCAAACAAAAGCTGACAGAACGGAATCTTTTTAGAGAAATATCCACAGAATAGAAAACTGTCAAATGAATATAAAAAAATTCAGTGTACCAAGACACAAAAAGGTTATTAAAATGTAAACGAATACACGCACAGCATTTTTTATTGCGCAAAACCCAAAGTTCCAGTTTATGAACAGAAACTGCAGTCAGAAGATGGAAGTTTCTGTGGTAGTGATATATTATTTTTCTTCCCTAGTAAGATAATGACAGCATATGGCTGTTTTTAACAAGTCAACTATTGATGGATTTTTTACATCATAGAAGACTAAAGCTAACAGATAAATGGTGCCCTGTCCGTGCCAACCTGACCAGTGTGAATTCTTCCCCACTTCTTTACGAGATGAAGCAGAGAAAGAGGGACTATAACGTTCTGCCAACGGGATCTCTGGTGGCTCTGCTCAGCAGCTGAAAGGCCCACATGAGCACGCAGTGTTCTGCTACGGTTTTGCTCACGTGGACTGTGGTGTTTTACAACTTCCTCCACAAACTATATCTACTGTATGCAGATATGATTTCAGTGGTGGGAGAAGAGCAGGGGATGACCAAATTGCATTTGAACACAGGTATTTCACATTTACAGCAAAAAGCTTTCATTCAGAATTCACTAAAGTATGAACTTTCAGAGGCCAGCCCCTAAATAAACATTTCAGAAGCAGGAAATAAAAAAAACACGACATTTAATGATATTACAACTACCAAGAAGCCAGATAAGGATGAATAGTACAGAACAATAATAAAGTGAAATTATATCAATCAATTAGGAAGGTAGAATAAAAATGTCAGGATATAATTCAATAAATGTGCATGTCTTTTTCAGGGAGAAGTAATTAACTGTAGCTTTATGGAATAGGAAGTAATAGCAATAAACTTTGCAGAAAAATGTCTGAGGAAAAAAAAAAAAAAGACTTTATCAGAGATCACAAATACGACCATGAACTAAACATGACTCTCAATGTCATCCTGGTGTGAAAAGAAGTGCTCACACCAGGAGGTACGAGCAGCAGCTCCCGAGACTCCTCTTCCATCCATCACGCACTAATGCCTCCGCTGACCGTGTTATTTGAGCACCACATTTCAAGGAAAACATGAACTCTGATTTACAAGAAAGCACTGAAAATGATCAATGACTCAGAAAATTGGCTCCAAAAGAAAAATGGAAATCCTGGACTCAGTTATTTGAGCAAAGGCAAGATTAAGCAGTCGTGCAATCGGACACCACAAATAGGTAAGAGAGCTCAATACATAAATACTGCAACAGAGAAAAATCGTGTGTGTATATATATCTCTCATTCTTGCACAGGAAGAACTATATAGGAGTAACATCTAGATAGGAGCCCTATTCTAAAAAGAGATAAAACTCTAAACAATTAATTGCTCACTCTCCACTTTGGTATGAAAACGGGAGCACAAGCTTCAGTAAAATAAAAGAAACTTTTAAAGCAACCGTTATGAACTTCTGAATACACAGGACTCTACACATTCAGCAAAAACTCTCATGAAAAGCTGTGAGCTGTTAGCTTGGCACGTGGATTTGGACTGCAGACAATTAGAGGTTATGTACACATACCCACAAATGGAATTGCCTGGGAAGTTTTCCAGGTGCAGAAACATACAGCGAGTTCTCTGAGCATCCTATACACTAGCAGTATTTTTCTTCGTGTTTTTCACTTGTGGGGTGCCCTAGCAGCCCAATCCAGTGCCCTAACTGCACGCTGGCATCAAACCTTCAGCAAGATGGCAACATCATCCACACTTCCCTTAATCCTGTCTATACAAAGGTAAGCATAAACGATGTCCATTACCGTCAGCTGACCTGTTCAGCAATAGAGAGAAGTGTGTAGAGAAACTGCTTTATCTAACCAGTACCTGCCAAATACGCAGCGTCTGCTTTGCCATGCTTCCCCAGTACCCGTACCCTGATAACTGGGGAACAAAGGTTGCTTATCAGCAGGGCACATCCAGAACATAAAAGCACAGCGAAGGTCACACAGTGCCACACGACAGCCAAACGCGAGTATCAAGGAAAGAAGAAAAGCGAAGCATAAAAGCAGTACATCTCCATATATTCTCCCAGCATCCAGCAACTCCCGGATGAGGGATTTCCTGGGAAAGAGGAGACACCTTTGTGTTTAATAGTCCTGGTTAGATCTTAAAAAAATGTTCTCACTGCTTTTTGGATGCAGGTGAGCCTTCAGCAGCCCTAATGCTCACGGCAATCAGTTCCATGCAACGCTACCTGACAAAATTTACCATTTTTTGCATGTCTTTGAGTCTGTCAACCACCTGATGCCTCTTGGTTCTTACAACTGAAGAGAAACAAGCATTCATTTCCTATTTGCTTTCCCCACAGCACTCATGATTTTACAGAAAAGAAGAGTTTTCGACATTCCACACAAGTTTGATCACCCTTGCTACACTGTCTTTGGCTTTACTACCTCTAAGAGCTTTGCTACATTTAAGATGGGAGGGAACAAGAACTGCTGATGACGTTCCATATATAGGGCCATCACAGATTTAGGCAGTGCCATACCGATTTTTCTGTTTAGGTGCTTATTCCTTTCCTAACAATTCCTAATGTTTAATTTGCTTTTTAAGATCTTGCATTTTTCCAAGGACCTACATATTACAACTTCCATATTTTATGCCTGTGCAAAACCCAGAGGTTCAGAGACCACCGCTATATAAATTTAGAGAACTATGTTTAACCGTATATACCACTTTAAGGTACATTGAACTTCACCTGCCATTTAATTGCTTAATTGTTTCTTACACAACAAGGTGTTTCGGAGGCTCTTCACAGCGTTCATTCTCACAGCCCCAAGCAAGAGCAAAGTTTGTCACCTTACAATCCCCTTTTCCACATCACTTACAAAAACGCTGAGCAGCGCAGACTCGCCTCCACTTTTTCTATATTCAGTCGAACAATGTGTTTATTCTCTTATATTTATATGAGGTCATTCCCTCTGACTCCACAGCACCATCGTTTGAGGCTCTGGGTGAGAGGGACTGGTACAAGTGTTCTGGGAACAGAAGAGCCTGCAACATCCCGCGGAAGGTTCTCAATAGCAAAGTCTGGCTTTTTCCACACAAAATATACACAAACGGACTCAACACACAATATTTCCCAAATGTCTAACAACACTATATTTTATTATAATTTTTGTCAATTTAACTGGGCCAGACGTCAGATTAACTCGTCCACAGTTTCCCAGATTTCCCCCAAAAGACTTTTAAAAAACCTGATGTCACATTGACCAAACATCTTTAGTCTGATATTATTTTTTTTTTTAGTCTGATTAGCCAATTTAAGTGATAGGTTACACACCACACTTTGTAATTCAGGATTTCACACTTAAACTCGTTGAGAAATTTCGAGTGAATACCATCTGCTCCTGATGATTTCTTACTGTTCACTTTATGGATTTGTTTTGAAATGCATTGTACTGGCTCTACTATTTCAGGTACGCCCCCCTCCCCCCCGATCCCTCTATTTTAAAAAATAAAATATAACAATAAAAAAAAAAGCTTGCAATTTTGCAGAGAACATGGATATCAAGAATTCACTTTTCTGCTTCAGGCCATCTTCTCACCCCTTTCTCTTCGCGTGCAGTCATCTGCTGCCCCTACACCTTCTCTGGCAGGCTTCCTGTCCCTGATGGGCTCGGAAAAAACTATTAGTTTTTTATGTTATTAACAAATGACTGAAAGCTTTGGTATTATTTTACTTGCATATAAACATGAGAAAAGTAATTTTCTTTACTTTGCTGTTAGGAGATTTCTGTTGGGGTTTTGGGGGTGGGTTTTTTTGTCTTTCCAATATAATTTTTGACAGGTGTAAGGCATTCACTGTGAACGTACAGCTCCTTAAACAAATGCCACGCCATGTGCCAGGTATCTAACCTTTTTGGCTGTGCCTTTTCATTTTGTTTTTGGTAAGCTTCCTCGACATTATGTATATCCCCATTTTATAAGGCTAAATGCTGATGGTGATGATCAATGTCATCACCCTGGAGAGGCAATCAGCTGTACAGCCCTAATACTGCAGGTTGCAAATGTAAGTCTGGAATCTCAATTTATAAAGAGATTCTGTGTTAAAAATTTCAAACGTACCCGGTGTATCACCACCTTCGTGACACCAAGGCATCACATCTCCTCTGCTCCGTGTGAACTCCTGGCATTTGGACAGAAGCTGATGAGGTCCCAGAGGGAGGAATGAACTCCCGGCAGCAGGATGCTGCTAAGCTCATTTGGTTAAGCAGACCAAGCAAGAAAGAAGCTGTGGCTGGGAAGCATCTATGCCCATGCACATTCCCAACTCCAGCCCACCCCAATGAGCAGAGCTCAGGGCAAACTCAACTCTCCCTCTGACCAGTCTGTCTTGGGTTCTTCAGCAGCAGTTCATCTCCAACACATAAGGGTTCCTCCTTGGGCACTCTGCTGCTACTTAACACCTTCCTGGGCTCAACTATTCCGACTCACTAAACTGATACTTGGGGTATGTCTCAGTTGCGGAGATGTTCACAAAAGTGCAAATGAAATGCTTCCCCCAACACAGCCTGTCACTTGGTCTGCTTAATAAACGGAGCTTAGCAGCATTACATTGCCCCGTGTTGGTTCCCCATCACCCCCCATGACACAAACCGGTGAAGAACACAGACAAGCCTCGGAGCAGCGTGTACAGATAGCTTTTGGGAAAGTCCATGTGGAAGAATTTGAGTTAAGTGTGCTGTATGGTGCCACAAGTGCAACAGAAGGTGTTTTCCATATAGAAAGAAGCCCCCCTCAAGGAGCCTCATCCCACTGCACTGCGCTGGGCAGCTGGGGCCCAGGGAGGTGCGGCTCCATCTCTGCTCACAGAGTACACACCAGTGCCACAGTGGGTCCACGCGCATATAGAAATCCAAAGCGATGCAGTAGGGATTGCAACACAGCTGGCAAAGGCTTCCTTTAGGAGGGCAAAGCAGTAGTGTGTGGGCACACTACTGTGCCCAGCATCATGTTTGCAAGGCAGTGCAGATCAGTATGGTAGAAAATTAAATGCAATCCCTGAAAGTATGCGGCAAAATATTGGTAGACACTTTTTTTTTTTTTTTTTTTTTTTAAGAATTTTCTGTATTCTGTAGCTTTCCCTGAAAATCAACTTGGCTGTCTCTGCAATTGGCAAGCCTGTGGCGATAAAAGAACCCTCAAACACACTGGCTGTCCTGTGGGGTGATGCTTTCGGCAATGCTCAAAGCCTGAGATCTGTTACTGATTGTAATTCATATCTGGTTTTGCCGATATTGCCATACTCTGCTAACTGGCCTGCACCTGGAAGGGCTGTGCCTGAGGGTGAACTGCAACTAGAGCCCAACAGAGATGCAAGAGCAGCTGTAGCAACAGCACAGCCCTCCCGGTGTTTTATCTCTAATGTGTCTTGGGATGATGGACACAAGGTGTGTGCTGTACAGCCACTGCACCCTGACCCACAGCATCCATAATGGATCAAGGGATGGGATATGGCAATAACCCATAGGCTGAGCCAGGGGAAAAGACATGCCAGAATTTCCCCAGCTCGGCTCTGCATGGATGAAACACTGAACTTTGTACAAGGATCAATGAAAAGCTGCTTTCATAAGACTTAGGAGTATTAGGACCCACTAGCGAGTAAGTGCTTGTTCTACACTAACTTAAATTGTAATGGTTTTGCACAGAACAGGTGAACACACACACAAAAGCTGAAACTATTTGTAGACTAATGATGTACAATGTGAAATGAATGAATAATTGTGCATGCATACAAAACCTGCACTCCCCAGCTGTCAGCAAGATCAGCGTGTGGAATGACACAGGACTGTCCCAGCTTTGCTCTGCATAAGAGGGGAGTAAAGCGGAGAGGCCAAGCGTGATGAACCACGGCCAGGAGGACAAGGCAAACGAGAACTGAGCATGATGAGCCTTGGTGCCAGCCACAGATCAACAACGGGCAGGAGAACTTCACCAGAGACTGCAGGAAGGGCACACCATGATACCATCATGGCCTGATGTGATGGACAGCACCTGGCCAGAAGGACCCTGGGGCACACATCCAGCCCCACACCGCTCCTGCCAAGGTGGGGTCATAAGGCCTAAGAGTACGACAGCAGGACTGACGAGGGCAGCTCTCCATTGTTGGTGTCAGTGGGAGTCAACACGCAGCTCTGCGTGACAGGGCTTACCCCATGCTCGGTCTGCTTAATAACTCCAGCTTAGCAATGGCATGGTGCTTGGTGTTCCTTCTTCCCATTTTCTGTACCTGTTTCAGCCCAACACTGACTACGTAGATATTTCTTCTTCCCCTTCTTCCTGTTTAAGCTTTGCTAATTTCGGTTTCCTTTTATGTGAGGATATGGAGTTTTTGCCTCAATACCTGCTGCACTTGTCATCTCCCCTCCAGTGCTTGCAGTAAAACAATTCTATGACCATTTCTTGTTTTAAATACCAAAGATTTATTTCCTTTTTGTTAAGACTGAGCCCACCCTTTGTGTATGGACACCCTCTGTGAAAACTGCTGAAGGCACACTTTGGGATTAACGTGCTGTTATCAGGGGTGAACTTGGCAATTAAGGAAGAACTCACGACAAAGAACAGGTGACAAACTAGATTTCTATATTAAAATGAGATAAACAGATCATATGTAAAAGCTTATCAATCATAAGATTAAAACAGAGCTCACTCACAATGCTCATCAGTGCATATTACTGTTCATTATTCAAAGCAAGCCTTCTGAGCAACATCTAGGGTGATTTTTAGAAATAAAAACCTTATCTAAGCATCAGTAATGCAAAAATGTTACGTTCCTTATTTCTGTCTTTTACTAAGCCCTCCTTCTAGGAGAAATCAAGCCTGTGTGACCCTGAATCTACTCCAAGTACCATGGAAACATCTGAATTAACAAGAATGCTCATCAAAATTTAAACTTCTTACAGCAGCGCCAAAGGCAATGAAATTTTTATTGAATTCCAGAGCCCTAATTTTCTACACAAAGAAGACAGGGTGAAGAGGCAGCAGAGTGCCCTCGGCAAGACGGAGGCCTGCAGCCTTTAGGGCTCTGCTTCCAATTTTCAGTGCAAAGCGACTTCCAGTGGAAACCCCTAGGTTCAGTTCCTATCACACCACTCGTCACAGGCGAGACTGCAAGAGAAGCTTGGGAGATGATTCTGTTTAGATCCCCTCTGCCCCTTCTAAAATGCCACTGTCTACAGTAAAACACTAACACGCATCCTCCATCTACACCAAGACTATTTAATGAAAGGATCTGCAGCATTGCTTCAATCATTGTGGGAAATAAAACCCATTATTTCTGGCATTTACGGATATTTGTTCTGGATATGGGGATTTTTTTTCCCCGAAAGGTATTGCCGGCCTAGCAGACATGTCTCATGACATACAAGTTCAAACACATCTACCAGCAAGTTTTAGCCCTCAGTAAAATGCATAATCACATTGTTTATCATTATTTATTTATTGTTGTATAAAGACTTTTTAAAGATGATTACCACACTTAATGCATTTGTAAGTACTGCAGTGTTACCATAAAGCTAGTAAATGGGTACAGCAGCTATGGATGAGCCTTTCCAGCAGACTGCAAGACAAAGGGTTGGTTTTCTGAATTACAGGTAAAGCTGAGGCCTCCATCTACAGTGAATGACACCTGAGTGTGTTAGTAAGAATAAAACTTGCAAAAATGTGAATTTGGCAAGTTTTCCACAGGCTTTTTCTTCCTTCAGTTGCATTTTTCAAAATGTCAAATCATAAGTTTGCAGTTGTTCAGATCTTTTTCATCATTGAAGGAAAAAAATTGTACTTTCATTTTGGCAAAGATGCCCAAGAGAAGGGAGATGCCTGGAGAAAGGAGAGGGGCCTGGAGAGCAGTGGGACGGGGTGAGAAAGCTGGGAGGAGTGGGATAAATTCAGGTACAGCGATACAGATGGAGGGAGAAAGCACAGTGAGAGAAATGGCCCAGCTGGACAAAGACAGCCAGAGCTGGAGTGCTGATAGCACTGCGATTCACAAAAGATCTCAGGAAGGCAGAGGGACTAATGGACATAGAAAAACGCAAAGAGGTAGCGAAGGAAAAAGGGTAAAAAGGTGTGAACTGACTGAAGAGGCAGAGTAATAGGGCTCAAGTGAGCAAAGAGCAGGCATCTGAAGGGACCCAAAAACTGAAAAGCAGGATTTAGTAGGACACTAGAAAGAAAAAGAAATTGATGAGTGTGGCGTACGAGAAAGGTTAGGGACAGGCTGGGACATCAGAGAAAGAGGACAGCCCTGGAAGAACTTCTGCAAGTGTTGCCCCATTAGAGGCTGGAGGTGCCCAGGAAGGCTGGCCTTCCCTTCTCGGACCCTCAGCAAACGGACATGAACCTCCAATGTCACCTGCCACCCAGCCCAGCAAAGAGCCCCCTCGGAGCCGGGCAGAGGAAAAGGGTCGCTGTCACTCTCCCGGCTCCAGTGGTTGAGGTCAGGATGAAAGCTTCCGACTCCCACTCACTGCTGGAGCTGAGCAGAGCCCGGCAAAGACACCACGAGAAGGGAATGAGCAGTCCTGCATCTAACAGGGCCCTAGAAAATCAGCTGCCTTCCCTGTCTCTGCCTCACTGGTGGGACTGGGGAGGAGGTTTAAAAAGCAAACTTGGTTTTTGACAGGCGACTGCAACCCATCAGTCTCGCGATCTGGGTCAGCAGCCAGAGAGAGCTGCAGAGTCGCTCGCCCTCCTCCAGTGCGTACCGACAATCACAGCTCTGAAGGGACGTATTAAGAGATGCATATTCTGAAAAATCAATGTTTAAGTGTCTCACACTGGGCGCTAAAACAGCTGGATACATTTAATCTTAATTTTTCTGTGTCTCAGTCAATTTTTAAAATGAATTCAATACCACTTCATTTCAGCAGAGCGCAAAAATACATTCATTAGTGTTTATGAATGATTCAGATTCCATGGTGCTGAATATCAAAACAGAAATAAATATGGATTTGAGCTGAGCGTAATAAATAAATCATGATACTATCTTCTGAACAAGAAAAAGAATATCAAATATTGAGTATTTTCTAAATAAAGTAGTACTATCAAGTTTGTGCACTGCACAAGGCAAAAGATCCTGTGGAGAAACAGCAGGAAAACATGTCTTTTAAGAGTTTCATAATTTCATCCCATAAGCCAGGGGGAAGGACAAGGTAGCAAATTAAAGACAGCTAGCCTTCAAATTTCTTATTTTTGAGTATTTGCCTGTGCAGCCTTCACAATGGGGCAGTGCACTTGTGTGCTAGAGACTGGGAAGCTGACAAAGGCCAAAAAGGGCGTAGATTTAAAGATTATTTCAAATATTAAACCTTTTGTTCGCTGAATGCGGATTGCCTGAGATCACTTGGGAAAACAACAAAGTAGGTCTGCAAACAGTAAAAGTAATTGATTGGATGCACTGCTCCACTAAGCACCTCTCATCTTTACTGAAGCCCAACGCGAACTTCCATCAGCTCGCTGCCACGGGAACCAGGAGTGTCCTGACTGTAATTGCCCACCAGGAAAAATACTTTTATTTTTTTAATCAAGAGAAAAAAAAAAAAGATGGAGAGTTTATGCTTTTCCAATTTTTTGGCTAGTAATGACACAAATTCTGTAGGCTTGCTTTACACATCAACTAAGAGTTGTCCAATGGCTTTCGTTTCCAGATCAATGAATGCAGCCCTATCTTCACATCAAAGTCCCTTCTAATTTACAAATCCCCAAAATAACCTTAATTACAATCTATTTCAATAATAGCTTCCATATAAGGAGCAAACTAGCAAGCTAAGACTCTCCAGTCTGAAAAGAAATAACTGAAAAGGATACAACAAAAGCCTATAAAATCACGTCTGGCATGGGGGGGGAGTAAGGACAGATTGCTTCAGCCTTTTTCCATGCAAGCTCGGAAAAGAAAAGAAAAATCAAATACAGTTAACAGAGATTGGTTCAAAACAAACAAAAAGAAGGTGCTGCTCCTCCCAGTGCCACAGGATGCTGCAAATACAAGATGTTTACATGGGCGGAAGCAGGACAGGAGCGGGAGATGGAGTAATAGAAATCTATTGCGGATTGCTGAATAATGTAGAAACTACATGTAGCTCAGAAAACCCCAATCTGCAAATGGCTAGAGAACGAGACATTACTCAAGGGAAGCAACAAATATGCTTGCCCTTTCCTTAAATTCTCTCAGCCATCTGCTTTTGGACACTGTTCGGAACAAGACCTTCAGCTTGCTCTAGCACAGCCACTGCCGTATTGCTGTGTTCACTTGGCTCACAAAAACACATGCTTAATAAAGCTAAACTGTCACACACCTTTATTTGCACAGTGTTACTGCTAAAACAAGACGACTTTAAATGCACGGCCATCCTCCCGCCCTGACAGTAGACGCACCCTCAGCCTCCAGCGCTGGTAACCTGAAGCCACCATGCCCATCCATCCCACGGGCTGCCGCACCGCTTGCTTTCTTGCAGTGGGAGGTTTAACCCATGTATATGACAGCGCTGAAAGTGTAAGCTGGGTAAGGCAGAGATCATCAGCAGGGGTTTTACCAAGGCAGTGCCCCAGGAGTGCTCCTCAAGCGGCATTACAGAGAAGGCACTGCTAAAGCACAGGCTGTGGCCACAGGGAACCCACCCCTTCCATCTGGGACACTCTGCCTTATGTTTGAACCGGTATGGCAAACCTTAAAAAACATTTTACTGTGCCAAGAGATCCAAAGTTTTACAAATTGAAATATGAATTGGGTTAGAGGCAGGGTGGATTTGGGATATCTTTCTTTTCTTGGGTCATAGAGAAGCTGGTATCTTCTCAAGCAGAAACACCATGCCACTATGACACTGTGCTGTACCAAAATATGTTCTGATTTCCCTTTAAAAAAAAAAAATAATTGGATCCTAACAACTTAAATACGTAGAGATACAAAATAAACTTAAGGCAACCTCTGTAAACTGTATGATTAGTTGCACAAAAGCACATAATCTAATTAATCTTTCCACTGTCCAGAATTACAGAAGTTGGAATCTGGGGATGTGTTTCTCACCACACTGCAAGAACCAGTCTCAAACTGGCAGCTTAAGTGACTGTGGACCAGTCTGGCTGTGAGTGTGAGCGCCCTCCCCTCCGGCAGGGGCTAGCTGAGCAGTGGCCACCACTCGCACAAAGCCTGCACTCTGGTCAGTTTAAACTCAACCCAAAATAAAGTCCCCAGGTCTATTTCTGCAGTCTAAGGAATAAAACCCAAACCACAGAAGGAAAGCAGAAAACCAGCATGATTTCAAAGGATGGTTATCAGTTTGCCAGACTTTTTTGCATTTAAAGTTTGCTTCTCTTGAAACACTACCTAGTACACCAGTCACCACTTTCCAGTTAGAGCCACTCGTATGAACCAACTGGAATTCAGGAAAGCACATACCACAGTCAAGTTCTTTTTTCTTAAATAAAATCCAGCCACTTTCGGGTTCCTTAAGGTAGATAAATTAAGGTAGAGATTATGGAGAAGAAGCTTATCTCAAATCCATCAAATAAATTTTGTAAGTTTGCCATATTTTAGAAAACAATTCTTCCTAGCAAACAGAAAGAGTAGACCATGGAGCACTCGCACAATTCCCTATACAAACTAGTAACTGTTAATGGATTAGGAAGAAATGAAATAGGAGTCTCAACTACTCATATCTCAACTTTGTCAATTAAATAGTGACTACTTTAGCACTAGAACCTCCTTAGAAAAAAAGCTGGTGTACAATTCTAAATAGTATCTTATAATCTTTAGTATTTTTTGTAAGGTGATACAACAATGGATCATTATTTTAACGAAAAGGGAAGAGTGCTCTTTCAAGTAAACTTTTACATATCTGAGCTATTCTAAGCAAACAAACAAACTAAAACTATTCCCCTTCATACATAATATTTTACTGGACTTGACAGAAATTTCTCTTTTACTTAGAAAACAATGATCACAAACTATAATCCAATGTGGAACTAAAGAAACCAAGCTTAAGTTTTCCAAGAGGACCAGCTTAAGGTTTGTAGTCACAATATTTTGCCCAAGTACTCAACTACCAATTTAGTGTTACTGTATGATTAATATGAGCAGAGCATTACTAACAGTAATACAGAGAAAACAGTCAATGGAAACCACTTAAAGGCTTCATAAAAGCTTTATTCCTTGTGTCCTATTGCACTTGCTTACAATCCAGCTAAATTTTACATAAGTTAATAGGTTAATTGTTTAAATCCTCAGTTCTCTTGCTTGTAATCCTCCGAGTTGATGCCTATACTATTCCAGTTATAATCAAAAGAAGTAGCAAGGAAAATCACTCCTATAATGGTTAATCACACTAATGATAATTTAAGCAAATTAGTAGAGCAATAACCATGCAATGTTCAGATTAAGTCTATGACTGGAAGGAAACCTACAGTCAGTGCCAAGGACAGATACGCCGCAGCTCATGAAACCGCTAAAGCCTGATCTTACACAACAGAACCCCTTCTTCTTCTCCACAAAGCCTCCAGTGGTTATTTTCCCTTCCCACTCCTTGCAAATCCTTGGACAGCCGTCCAAAACAAAGTTTCAACTAATTATTTAAAGCACAATGATTTGGGCCTCACGTTTTTTCTGCATCAAAGAGAATGTAACAGGACAGTGCTCATACACTCTATTTTTCTATTATCTTCTGACCAGACCCACCTTCCTAAGATATGGTTTATTCTGTCTATGTGACATTTCATGATGTGCTAGAGAGCAAGCAAACAGGCAAAAGAAAGATGCTATAAATCTGAGCTATGTTACTGTTGACATTGTCAGTAAACAAAGTTATTAATTATACATGTACTGAAAAAGCTGAAGAAAAATTATTTGCCCAAAGGGGACAGGAACAGCAAAATTATATTTTAAAAATTCTCCCCAAAGTGTCACACATAGCTTATAGTAAAACATTTGAATTCACTAAAATGTATGCGTAACAGCATTGACTCAACTCTCAGAAGCTATGAACTGCTAAACTCATCTCAAAAGAGATTTCATTACAGGAGACTGACATATTTTAAATTGCACTTCCAGCCTCTCAGCTTCAGCGCTATGCATAAAGCCTGCCTCCAGCTTCTCAAAAGACAGTATGCAGACTGGCAAACATGAAGTGCATCATCCATTTCATAGAAGATATTCCATTAGAATAAACAAAGAAAATTAATTTGAAGTTGCAGCTCCAAAATACTATTAAGCTTGATGACTTACAGAGCATGAAGTGTGATTATTTTTGAAGGCTGCTAAAACTTTCCCATCTCCTTCCAGTACAATTCTGCTCTGTGACATCCCTACGCAAAACATCCATTGTCCTACTGAAGTGAACGGCTCCTTGTGTTCTCAGATCCAGGTCTTGGCTGATAAAAAGCACTTTGGGGGAACATTTTGCATCTTACGTGGCTACCACCGTTGCAGGCAATGCATTTATTCTGTTATAAAGAGAACTCTCCAAGTCTACCTTACGTGGATTAATTTATCAAGGACAGCAAGGTTACTGTAGCAATCCTGGAGGTTTATATTGGGCCTTTCAAGTATTCTAACTTACGATGAACACAAAGACCCCCTTGTATTTAAGTTGTATTTACAGAACAAAATACTTTACTGAAACTATAACCACCTGATGCGAGTCAGAGGCACGTAAGCTGTGGAATGCCACTTCCAGAGCCACTTTTCAGAGTACTGCTCTGAATTACCATACACTATAGCCATTTACATCCTCACTTGTAAAATGCTTTGTTGAACACTTTCCCGAGACTACCCCTAACCTCTTAAGAATGCAAAAAAGGAAAGGCCATAGAAGAAAACTTTGAGTCAGCGCTTTAAAATAAACAAGACTAGCAGAGCTGCCAGCAATAAGGCCTGTTTAGAAAAATATTGAATATGAAAATATCCTTCTGCCATTTACTAACCATTTACTAGCCTGCTGCAAGTCCGGTTTCCTTCTCACATTTGGGATCCTCTTCACACTTTGTTACAGGTCCTTCCAGCACCTTTCTAAAGGGAGAACCTCAGAAGTGTCACCACAGAGCACACAACAACTTTATTACAGCCCACACCTGCCTCTAAGGTCTTCACTTCTACTTCAGAGCACTTAAATTGACACTGTAACTAAAGAAACTGTGTTTACTTGAATCAAACTCCGTGCTGTTTTTCTTTTAAATTATTCTCATCATGAAGAGAAAGTAATTAACTGCAAGACTACATAGGGAATAAGTCACCACCTATAACACCCCGCCTCCTTGCAACAAATTACCAAATTGTTTCATCTTTGTAACTTTGGGATAAACTTCCCTGCCAAGGACTATAGTTTGTATAATGAGCCATCTAGTAACTGCAATAATCTAGCTCCTATTAGAGAAATAAATTACCCGGCGGTATAAGAGTTTGCTTAACTTGAAAATTTAACTTGAAAGAAAGTATACGTACACTTTATGGTATGGTCTCTCTTGAGAGATTTGAGTAACGTGTGGTATTCTTCAGCATTTCCATGTTAACATCACCTTCAGATTTTATAGCAAAATTTGGTGGTGCAAAAACAACGCAAAAGTCTCTGTTGAAATGGGAAAAAACTTAAAACCCATAAATCCAAGAATCAAACTTAAAGCTTGATTCAACCAATTAAACATGGAAGGATGACCCTGATATATAGAGAAAAATACTTGCCATTTAGGGCACAATTTCTATAAAAAGAGTTCTCACTTAGAGGAAGAAGGCATTTTAATGAGCTTCTCAGTTCACACATTCAAATTTCTTGGAAGTCTTTGGCACACGCAACTTAAAAATTACTACTGAATCTTTCAGCTTTTATTTTTTAAATCAAAATTCTAACTGTCATCACTTTTTGATAGGGAATAAAAGCAGTAATAAAAACCCTATAGTCTATTTCTAGATTATTGTTCTATCTACTATATGCTTCAATCCCTAAGGGGTATTTCAAGAGCGCTCGGAAGCATGTGGGCTACCCCACTGGCTTACCTTCCATCGCCCTGTGAAAAACATGCGTCATTTGTAACAGCAGGTCAGTTGTGCAGAGGATGAGCTTCCCACCCATTATTAATTATTCCTCCTGCCTAACTCACCAGGAACCTCATGGTGTGCTTCATACCGTGTACCACGTATATTCATGCATGACATACATGATATGACAAAATTCATGGAATTAGAGCGTTTGTTGCAAACAATCTGCCGGAAAACACATCATCCAGAAACAAGCTGAAACTGGGTATATAAAATAGAGACGGCAGGCTGCACTGCATGTCTTCCCAAAATGGGAAAGTCATCTCAACAGTGTTATTTCAGAGGGGCAATTAATGCAAGGAAGCAGCATAACAAATGAAAACCTGGTAACGGGAGCAGGAGAGTGACTAAGGCAGGACTGACCGCCATGTGCCGCAGCACGCGTGTCTCTCCTAGTTTGCAGCATGACATACTTCACCATCACGTAACTGACCTCAGAAGGTAGTGATCCTGTGTCAGGTAAATCCTGCTCCAAGCTAAAAAGTACATTTTTTGTTTGGCGACTAGACAAATTATCTAAATATGGAACTTAGGCAAAAATGTGCATTTTCCATAACTGACTGTCTAGGCCAAAGGTACTGATAGCAACCTTAGCTTATTTTTTTAAAAGCCATTCTAGGGGAAAAAGTATTTCTTTCCATAAAGCAGCAGCTGGTTGAAACCCCCATTAATATGATCTTAATTTATTAGAAATTCTAGCCGAAAGAGAAACCAGCTTTTACAATTCCCTTAGTTCAATATCAGTTTCTACATTGTAGATACTTAAGACACTGCTGCTTAATTTAGTAACATTTTCATTATCCCCAAGGATTACTCAAGAACATTTACAAGGAAAACCATTCGTGTGAATTGTATGGGTTACTGATAATTTGGGTTTGTCTTTCTTAATGGTATTTTTTTATATATATATATATATATATATAAAAAAAAATAAATCACAAAAGTTCTTTTCAAATTCAAAGTGAACCTCATCTTCCTTGCACGTGTGGTTCTGGAGGCATTACCTCCCACCCCACCACCACCCCCCCGCAATTCAGTTATGGGCACTTAGCCAAAAGGGTCTAATCTTTGTCCTCATGAACACCTAACCATTCGGGGCCGTTCTGCAGTTGTTTCCGTGCCACAAAAACCTGGTTGAAAACTATGCAACACCCATATAACACAAAGACAATTTTTCCGCATATAATGGAATTGTCTAGTGAAATGTTTCAGGTAGGACAACTTCATGGTTAATGGTTGTCAGGTACTCAGAAAAGACACTCTTTTAGGAGAAAAAGCCTATCTTGCAGCACTATTATTATCTACAGACCACCTGCACTGCACTGTCACCACTGTTGGGCTGCTCCAGAGGGTCTGTCCCCCGGACAGTGTCCAAACCCTGGACTGTGGAATGCCACTGGTCAGCAGGAAGTCACCGCTGCCGGGCAGAGCGCGTGCTGCGAGCTGATGTTTCTGGATGCAGCAGGGGCATGACATTCCCAGTCACGGCACGATCAAAGAGCGGGATTGATTGCAGGTTCCCAAACGTAGCCTCTCACATCCTGCGCCAGGAGCTTCAGAGGGACGGGTACACCCATTTCCAGTTCCTCATCCTGGTCTGTCAGTGGATGGATATCATGCTCTGATCGTTAAACATACCACACTCCTACCTCTGCAGCACGGTTTAAACCAAAAAACATCTTAGTGTAATGAGTGCCTTGTCTGTGAAGCCTCTGGACAAACGTTCCTCCCAGTCTTAGAAAAACATCAACACACACACAAAAAAAATTACAATGGTTCATCGACTATAGAGCAAGACATAGAAACTGAGCAGCTACAAGCAGAGGCAATCAGAGGTTCTGCTGAGCCCAAGTCCTGCATAATAGTAGTGGGCAACAGCAATCAGATCACAGTATCTTTAAACACAACAGAAGCGTGATGTTTTGC
The DNA here is from genome assembly GCA_008711295.1 of Anarhynchus alexandrinus. Classification (NCBI taxonomy): domain Eukaryota; kingdom Metazoa; phylum Chordata; class Aves; order Charadriiformes; family Charadriidae; genus Anarhynchus; species Anarhynchus alexandrinus. The sequence continues at coordinate 1,471,839 of VUYV01000008.1, read as the reverse complement.
CTGATGCAAAGAATGTTTTGTATTTGTGGAAGTTTACACTTAGTATTAAAAAATATGCTTCTCATGTAGATGGGCATTTTTGGTCTCCAGGTACAGCCTGACCAAGTGATGTAGTCTTAAAATAATGCCACCATCACTGTCCTCCCCATTCCATGTATGTTTCTGAATATTTCTTTATAACTTTTTCACTAGTAACATTATCTAAACACCAAAGTGACAGTGAGTTCAGCTTATATACCTTCCCCACACCAGACTCATCTGACTGACTGCATTTCTTTTGTATCCCTACAGAACAAAGATCATTAATGGAAGTCACATTAGAGTTTCAAGAGAAAGGAATAATGCATCCAAAGCACAGGTATTCTTTCTACTATTAACAGCTTCCCAGCTTCCCCCAGCTAGTGTAGTTATAAGATAACCAGAAAAAACAATACTTTGTCCCAAGTATGGACCTCTGACAGCATCAGATTTAGCGCAGTATCTTCGGTATCTATAATTGAAGTGCAGCCTATTATCAAGATACAGCACTGAGCTTAATTAGAAACAGAAATCAATAACGATAACCTAGAAGGTATGAGAAAGGTTTTAGAAATTTTCAGTGTTGGTTCAAATTTCTTCCCTAGAATTGTTTCCAATAATAATGAAAGCTTAATGCAAAAGTAAGAGTTACCCAGACATATTATTCTGCTACTACAGGATTTAATGCGCTTTTCAAACACGTGCAGTTTCTTGAGAAGGATGACACGTTCTTTTGTCACAGCATCTGACACAGATGAAGGTCTGGGCAGACGTACTTTTGGAAGACAAGCCTAAGATGATTTACGTTAAGGCTCTTCCTTCTACAGCTGTTTTGTTTGGATTTTAAAGAAAGCCTTAACAAGTTTAACTCAGGCTGGTTAGTAAATAAAACTGCTCTCTGTGCAAGACAAGGACACTAAATGGACAGGGCTGAGTGCTCCCTCTTTGCACCCTCCGTAGGAAAGGCAGCCACTGGCACTGATACACATTACAATGGTGCAACACAGGAGTCCGCCCGCCTCCCAGGCAGTACGTTTAGAAACACTTCTTTCTCAACATGTTGAGATGTTTAAAAAGATGTTTAAAATAAAGCTATGGGGAAAGGGCCACACATTTTGACTTCCCACACCCATCCTGGTACATTTTCACCTTATTTTAATGATGGGAGGGGAGCTATTTGACCAAAGTCCTGTTTCTCAATAATAGTATAAAGGGGAGCCATTTTTCAGACTATTTTTAAAGCTTTGTCAATAGCTTTAGACTATATTGTTCCTAAGTATAATCAACAGTAATTAACCCATAAATAAAAATAGAAAAAAACAAATGTATTAACAGGAGCATAATCACAACCGGTTTTTAAGACAAGATTTTCAAATACAAACATTTAAAAAAATTACGTGGCCTGAATAACCAAAGTGTTTTCTGTACTAGAAACACCCATTACTCCAACAGCAACTACAAAGGTCACAGATGTCTTCGCAGAAAGTCCACCTAAGCACACTTTCACAGATTCATGAAAACTAAGTTTCTTTCCTCTTTTGGGTGCGCCAAACCTTGCCCCAGGTATTAGAGACCCTAAATCTCACCCCGTGGGATGGGGCTGCAGGTGACAATGCATCAGGTGTGCCACACTGCCAGGGGACTGCTTCAGCTGGGGTAGCCCAGACCCCAACCAACATCAGTTCTGCTGTGTCCTAACAACATCACCCTTTCAAATCCGATTTGTGCCACTGACGAGTAATTTAAAACCTACCAGCTAGACAAACTACAGACTATCTAGCATTCTTTTATTATCCAAATTACTACCCAGTCCTTGCACAGAAAGCACCCAAGAAATTTGTCGTCTTATACTAGAGGACCAACGTTGCAATATATGTATTTTTTTCTAGAATAAGGATTTTCCATTGGTATAAGGCTTTCCAGCTATACTGAAAATATTCCCAGCATTTTCTTTCAAAGCACAAAATTGATAATTCTATCAAAACACCACTTCTGCATTTGTCTTATCCATTTGTGCTCTGGCAGCACAAATAAGGTAGTGATCAGCCTATTGCCATGTGCAACTTCTAATTTATCACTACAAATACCCCAAATAAACTTTTCCTTTAATTTTAGCACGGCAACACAGCAAGGCATTTAATGCGTAGTTTTTAAGATACGGTATCAGATGCTGAATGCTGTCCTAGATGACTCAAGAACCAACCTCCTGCAGCTCCAAAAAGACATAGAAAGGTAGTAATGTAAACAACAAAAAAGAGCAATTCTGACTCTTCTCACACAAATGTAGCGATTCATTTATTTTAAAGGCTTCAGACCTGCCATATCAATTTTATAAGAAAAATTTAAATGGAATTTTTTGGGGTTTATTATTTTCTGGTTTGGTATTAGCGGCAGTAAATATTTCAACTGAAAGAGAAAACTCCCTCTGAACTCGTTATCTACAACGTAAGTACCGAGACAGGCGACAGGAAGCTCATGCAGTGATCTAACCCGCGTCACAATATTTGCAGAAATCCCAGGGGCGCTGGGCACAGTAATAAATTTGAAATATTTCCCAGATGAAGAATGAACTTATAACCTTCTCAGCATTTAACTGCCACTGTGGCTCTTCCAGGCCACGGATTTTAGGCTGAACAGAAGCCAGCCAACTACATTTTAAATACATTTACTACTTCTTTCCCCACCTTTTCTTTCATCACTTTCCACTCTTATCTAACGGAAATACTACAGATTCTTTCATTGCTGGTGAGAGCAAAACAAATTTTTCCAGTGCTCTCAATTCATTACATGTGATGTAAATAAATCGGGTACCCAGCACCATTCCTCCCGCTGACAGCAAGGGGAAGGAACACTGTCAACACAGCTCATTGAAACTGGGCTTTGTACCGACAATTTTCAGACATGAAATTCTTGCCTCCCTTCACAGGACGTAACCTACCATGGCAAAGGTACCTTCAAGGTGCTTGGCACGAGACCGTGGTGACATACGGTTTTTGCGCTCAAGATCAACTCAAGGAAAAGGGAGTAGGTACAAAGCTGTACACAGATTTTTATCCATTTGATGTTTGTCCCTAAGGACTATCTCCAATGTGGACGGGATTCACGTGCTAAGCTTTAGGGGCTGAGACTCTCTCAGCTGCTGATCTTTCCCCAGGACATTTCATGTTCTTTTCCACATTCAAACCACTTCTCAGATATGCAAGTCAAAAATTTGGTGCGGGACACACATGTACATGAAATCGCCAGTTTGCGCACACACGTAACTAAGAACTTTTATTTTCTGTAACTCTCTGATGCAGAGCAGTCTTGTGAGTTTGCTTCAAGGTGCCTCCTCACTTTGTGGCAACGTGCATCTTCCCTTTTTCATGGAAAAGGCCTGAAAATTATGCTGATTCCAACAGATCCATCACTGAGGTCTTCAGGCAATTGTTCCCTAACCAGTTTTGGTCAACACGATCTAAGGCAGCTCAAACCAGCCTAAAAATGCCTGGTTTAAGTTAAATAAAGTGCCCTAGAGCTCACAAACAACAGGTGAGTCGATAGCTGGCAGAGGGGCTGTGGGGAGGAGAGATGTGGAGGGCACAGCCACGCTAAGAGGAGGGCAGAGCAGTTTCTGTCACTCACCAGGTTTACAGAATTAATTCCAGGTGGTTGACAGAAGCCATACCAAAACCCATCGTCTTCCAAGATGGACTTTAAATTTTTGGTGTTTTTAATTCCCTGTGCGTTTCTCAAGAAATCCCCTCGTAACCGTATCAAAGAATAACCAGGTTTAACAAAGGGTTGAAATTCAAAGATGTTTCACAGGCAAAGGTACAAAGAACATTACTAATGACAAAAATAGGTGTTCACTTACGATTCTTTCTTTTGTCCTCCTCAAAAAACATAGCCTGCATAAAAGACATACTCTTTCTTCTCTCCAAACCTGCCTAAAATTTAAATGATTTCTCAACTAAAACCACTTTCAATACCACTAGTTACTTTCACCAGTATTGAAATACTATTTTACCCTGTATTCTTGGGACCTGTGCTGCATACCTTTTGTGTATTCTTAGAACAGTCTTCACCAAAATACTCCACTAATTATCCATCACCCTCTGAATAAAATCAAATTCTCAACTCTAGCTCCCAGATAAACTTTGTAGATCAAGAGACTGAGGAAACAAATTTGTGTAACGTGCTTCTGGACCCTTTCTAGACAAGTACTCCTTTCTAGTTAAAGCCATTTTTCCAGATTCAGTCCTTCTGTGATGTACATAGGGAAATTAAATCAAATAATTTTTTTTTAAGCCAAACATTAGGGCAATAGAAGGCTCTTCTAACACTTTTTTTTAAAATGAAATGGTAGCTTTTTCAACGGACTACCTCCAGGTATGTGAAACAGATGATATCTTGAAGTGTCACCAACAGGATCTCAGTAAACTGCATTAGTTTAAGCTAACATTTATCTGAATTCAAAACTGTGCCAAATTTAACAGAAAAACCCATGAAATCCTGGGGCAGATCACTTCATATACATGCATGCAGTTGGAAACAAGTGATCTTCAACTACCTCCCATTTCCCACACGCAAAGGCACAACCAGCACAGCAAAACGTACCAATTTGTCTTGGAACGAAGTAACATTTAATGAGCATTCTTTCTATTCTGTGCACAATTTAAGCTTCCAACTGGATAAAGCAGGTTGTTTCTAACTACCTGCAATTTCCAGTCAATCTACACCTGGCACTGCAGGAAAATCTCAGTTAAGAGGCATCACTGGGAATGCCGTTTCACTTTTGCTGTCCTAACACTGTCAAACGCTGCCATCTTACCCACGCTTAAGTAGAGATTTACAAATGTCTCACTGAATCGCCATTGTGAAATGTTAATAGAAGGAAAAAAATATTCGCTGCCTCAGTACAACCTCTAGGATGCTACTGAAACCTCCCAACCAAAACCCCCAGGTGCTTCAAGAAAGAGATGCAGAAAAATAGATGAGGCAAGAGAATTAAATACCCCAAAAATGGACTCCTTGTATGAACTTCTGCCAGATGAATTTCTAAGAATGACAGAAGCAGCTTAAATTAAGCAAAATCATGAAGTTATTAGGTGTGAGGAGATGACAATTTTTCTAGTCTAGAAGAAAATGATACGGTGATCAGATAACAGTTACTCAAACTATTCAACCCCTCAACAAATTACAGTAATGCAGAAATACCATTACTCTCTACAGTGACCTTTCAAAGGAAGGGAGAATTAAGATTAGAACTAAGAAGCAAAATCAGAAATGCAACTTTCCAAAACGCATTCTGTATAATCTTTAATATATTTTAATACTCCAGCATTAAAAGAAATCCCCTTTTTTTGTGCCAGGCATGTAAAAAAAATTCAGCATAAAAGAATGGGCGGAATATTTTCTAAAGCTTTACAACAAAATAAATCAATCACGTTAGTTTAGATAAGGAGCAAAGAGTGATCTCAAGATTATTTTCATCCCCCAAGTGACCTGGCTGTATATCGTACATTGAGGCTATAATCTCAGCCTTATCTATGACTTGCTTAGCCTAACTGCATCATATCATCAATATTATTAATTTCTGCCATTGCCCATAAAGCTCAAAGCCTCATGCCAATTCTGTAAGATATACAGGTTGGAGCTGAATTAAACACAGCACGCAGTGAGCTGCATAAAACCATCATAAAGTGATATGAAGCGTCAAGGATGTAAGAATTTAAAAAGACAGAGCACCTTTTTTTATTCTTTTGGCCCAAGAAACAAGGTGAGAAAAATGTGGGCTTTTTTCTGCACGACCAGAATTTGTTGGCTTTCAAAACACTTCGAGTCAAAGTAGACCTATATTGCATTTGAACAGGAGAACGGATTTTTCAGATCTTCTTCCCCAACTTTTAACGGAGGGCAGAGCTAGCTAAAATGCTTCCGTACCAGTCACCTCCGGAAAGCAAAGGACCTGCTCGGAAAGCCAGTCCCGAGGCCAGCTGGGGGGTAAAACACACAGCAGAGCTTAAGTTACAGGTAAGAGTACACAGTGAGCACTGACAGTGTACTCTCAGGAGAATATTCTTCACCGATATGGTCAGAAACAAATTCTGCACCTTGGTTAATGTTCAGTTTATTAGATGTGGTTAAATATACCTGTGACACAATGCGGAAATGCTGTGGATGCCAACACAAGCCTTCCTCCACACTCCACGTTCCTAAAGAGGAAGACTTCAGCTCTTCAATACTGAGCAGCTCAGTGACCAACTTTCTTTCAAAAACCTCTTGTCCTTTCGTATTTTTTTTTTTAACCCCAACTGACCTTCTCCAGCTCTTCTATACCAGAAACGTAACTGGAACTTCAGAAATATGGCTAAGACGTGTAAAACGCATCACCTTAAGTATATACGCATGGAGTACTGAAATCGGTAAAACTTCCATACGTTGTGTTGATAGAGAAGCGAGAACTCTGCTGACATGCTTTTACATAACATCTCATGGTATAACAATAGTCATCCCACAATGTAAAGCAATACTTATTTTGTCATAAAGGTTTCATCTATAGATAAGTCTTCCTTAATGGTTGTTCACTCATTAAATTTACCCCTTCAGACATACTTTTAAGACACCACAATCCGTTGTAAAACAAGTCAGTTAACCTCTTACAAGGATACTGCATATATGAACCACTCTTACACGCCAGTAAATTCTAGCTGAAGAATTTTAAGCCAATTTTAAGAGCCAATTAATAAAGACGACAGTTTCCTGATGAAATGTAAGAAAGGTGAAGAAGCCGAACTTCTACCTTTTTTTTCCCTGCTCCTTAGCAAGTCTACTTCATTTGCACAGGTTACGTAAGATGTTTTTAAATCGACGTTATCGACATTTCAGTGCTGTTTCTAGTAAAAATAGCTTTCAAGAGTAAGCAAGACAGTTACACACACAATAAATCACTGTATTATTAAGTATCTCAACTTTTATCTTCTGCCAAGCTCCTCAAAAACAACAGTATAGTTAAGGATTACAAAAAAATACTTATATATGTCCTTTTCAAGGAAGACCTAAGTAATAGTGCTATAGGTCCATTTTCAGGTGTGATTAGCCACACTGTGACCTTTGTCGTCCTTGAAAAAAGTATGTGGCATTGACCACACTTAATATTATACGAGCATATGCAGCAGCTTTCAACCATGCTTCAGATGCATTAGATAAACAAATTCCTCATTTGAATATTTATGAAATTACGAGCAGTTTGAGTGATAAGTCAGAGTAACACATTATACAATATAACAGAATTGGGAGGAGTGAAGTTTTTGGTTTTGTCGTTTTTTTTATTGGATTTTTTTATTTTGCTTTTCTTTTTTTAAATGGGACAAAAAACTAACGGGGTCTTTAGCTGATCACACAATAAAACTCTTATGAAGACATCCAGAGATCTGTTTTCTCTGAGAATTAAATATTGGACCTACCTTGAACTGTAAGTTCTGCTTGAGCTTCAATCGTCTCATTTCCGTTATCCGCTATGCAGGTGTACGTCCCAGCGTCCTCTTCCATAACATCACTGAGCTCCAGGCTGCCTCCCGCAAGCAGGAGAAATCTTTCAGAGCTGTGCAAAACAGGACATATGGTTGATTTGATGGACCAAATGACTTAAATACAGTGTTACCAGAGAAGCACACACAAGTCCTCTGCCTGACACGGCTACATGAACCGAAGAACTGTTCACACATAATATTCCTGGGTGCCATTTACAAGGAGCCACATCAGAGAGGGATTTTTAACTCTATGGTCAAATCCCACACTTCGGCCTCACTTTTAAAATTAAGTACAAGTATATCGATTCCATAAGAGTAGCTCATCTTTTTGCACTTTCAGCTTCAGTTCTTCTTAATTAAATGTGATCCAAGGTATTTACATAACAGGAACTAAAACTTAAGAATTAAGTGAAATAACAACCACATCATAAAAACAAAAATAAAAAAAACCCCACGCTTTGCAGATACAGCTGGAATGACTTATTGCTTGAAAAGTTAAGTGAACTATAACATGCCAGACTTAGGCCCATACAACGTAAGGAACAGCAGTGTATATTGTATAACGTAATTGAATTTTTTTTTAAGATAGTCATTTCAGTAAGATTTCAGAATAAAACACAGGTTAAACAAAATTCAAAAGACAATTTCATCAAGTTGACAGTTTCTGTTTAGAATTTTCTCCCTCTGACTTGCTAAGGGTGGGGAGAGGGGTTATAATTCAGCCCTTATAAACTATCTGCTTTTTAGGCTAAATGTAGTGGCTAAATGTAGCATTTTCTGCTGCTCGTAGCACCCTCAGCTCCCTTCTCCCCTTGCAACCACCATTCCCCTTTATGTGGTACAAATTTGTATGAGGGTTTTTCAAGATTCACCATCACTCCAAGTGCAAACAATAAAAAGCTGGTAACATTACCAAAAACCCCAAGCCAAGCCATGACTGGATACTGATCCAGAACCACTCTTATTTGCAGCTGAAAAAAAGAAATAAATGACAGTCTACCTGATGGCTTCCCTTCGGGCATTATCAAGCAATGGCTTAGCGGGCAGGAACAGACTGAATTCTTTCAAAATATTAACTGAAGGGCACATTTCAACAATTAACTTTTTCAGTCTCTATAGAGTGGCTAATGTACGAAAAAATCAACCTAATTGCTTTCTACATTTAACATATTACTGGAATTGCATTAGTAGAACCAAAGCTCTTACCTGTGTGGAAAGGTAGATTGTTAGGACACAAAGACTTCTGACTCACCTAACTAATCACCACAATAATATCCATTTATGACAGTACTATAACTGTTGATCAAATTTCTGATTCAATACACTTAAAAACTGAACAAATAAAATCATTATTGGAATTAAGCGGAAGAAATCAGTCTTAAAAGCACTCAGGGAGATGCCCTACCCAGGTATACCATAAGGAAAGGGATACTGCTTCCGTGACCTAGTAACAGGAGGACTACAAAACGTTTGTTTTTTAAGAAATGTAGGAAATTTGAGTGAAGATAGAAATAAGTTTGTAAAAACGTATTAGGAGCTTTAAAGAGAGGAACGCCTGAAGAAATAGTAGTGAAGTATGTGAACAGCATTGCAAACAGGTTCTAGCTAAGAGGAAAGCAGGAAGAAGTTTGTCATTAAAACCTTTTTTTGTAACTGCTCAACAGCGATTCAAGGGCAGAAAGTAAGGAGATAAGATATATCTTGGATTGTTTTGATAGTGTTTTATTGTCACTGCAGCCCTAAATAGGTAGAAACCTCATATTGTGGATCAGATGAAAAATTGTTCTGTAGGAAAAAATAGGAGCTTTAGTGGTAATCACAGATAGTGAAAGATGATCCATCTCCTATCTCAAGCAAGAAAACTCTGTACAAAGGAGATGTGAACAGGAGCTGCCAAAACTGCATTGCTTTCCCCCCCTCCTCTTCTCCCACTTTCTTGTATTCTATTTACCTGTATTCTATCCAGGTAAATTCATTAGATTTAAATCACACAACTGTGTTGTGGTTAGAACAAAGAAACCGACCCCAGAAGTCTTGGACTACACCACCTCCAAGGCAAATCTGACCATCTAAGAAAGTTTAAGACCATTTAAAAAAAAAAATCTAAGAAAACGATGCTCTTCTTGAGCCTCTTTGTCTGCATCTGGACATCAACAGTCCACAAATGCAGAAGGAGCTTTCCAGACATTGTCAAGGTGAACAGAAACACAATGTCGCTGAAGCTTCTCTTTGAGAATGGCATGTTAGACACGTTAAGGTTGCACTAAAACACACCTAAAGAAAAACAAGCGAGCAAGGCGGGTCTGGACCTCCACACATCCACATATGCAGTTTTGTATCTCCTATTATGTAAAATAGCTTCTTCGGTTATTTGTTCTAGCCTTCGTGGCATATTAAATTAATCTGAGTGGCATATAATTTGCTGAAGGCGAAGATGAACGCAGGAACAAATGGAGCTGATTGGTAAATGTGCCATATCTCTCAGTGGCAGTCAGGACACAAACCAGGAGGGCCGCTTGGGCTGGCAGAACTGACTAGATGCAAGAAGCTGAGACTAACAAAATTGCAAAGGGATGACAAAAGGCTATACAGACAGAATGTAACTTTGATGACATATAGTGCCTTTTTTTTAATATCTACCAATTTCCGTAGTTATCCATCTAATAGGAACGCGTGCCTTACGATGCTTATTTTCCCATAGCAAGCCTCTGGAAAAGCAAAGTAACACGCGTGGTGAGACAGGAAACCCGCGGTTAGTAACCAGCAACGAAGATGTTACTAGCACTATAAAAAATTACTAGAGGTTGTCGCGTTAGGCAACACAAGTTCTTAGTATAGGATCTCACAAACTCCTTGCAACATGGCAGCATTTACATGAGTTCTCCTTTATGTCAAGAAACAAGGTTAGACAGCTTTCAGCCATCTTAATTGCGCTACACTTTTTATTCTCTACGACTATTTTCCTCAAGAAAATCTAGAGTTGAGTTCAAAGTTTACCAATATGTGATCCAATATAAGTTCTCCACTGTTGAAAACAGGGAATAAAACAATGAATCTGTCTGACTCCTTGGTGATTCCTTCTGTATGCATTAGCTTTGGAAGAATGCTGGGCTTAAAGCAAAACCGCTTTTCTAATAAAGTAAAACATCTTAATTTTGTAAGGACAATGAAGCATTTCCACAAAAGAGTGAAGCAATCAGATTGCAGACACTGGAGACAAAGAATCAGCTTAATATAAAAGTGATAACATAATTTAAAGTGTCATTAAAAACAGCAAAGATTGATCATTCAAATGTCAGGGAACAGCAAAATCAAATTCAAGCCTTTTATATGCATTCCGTACAGCCCTCAGTTACACACTCATAATATACAATTACTTGAGCTACTTTGGATACCTAACTCACACACTTTTGTGTTCATCATCACAAAATACAGTGAGCCTTTATTAATTCACTGTATTCAAACAGCCAGTTATACCCTGAGGTTTTGGCATTCTTTTTTCCTTTCTTTTAAATTGCTATTCCCAAAACATCTTATAATCTATTTGCAGTCTTGGTAAAGTACAGCAGATAAAATTAGACAGTAAATTAGATTATTTTGTGGAATCTACTACCAGAAAAACCTCTGTAATTACTTTGCTATCTTTAACCTTTACTGAGCTGGGCAAGTACAATTCAGTTAATACAAATCACTTGGAGTGCCTGGCAAACAATGATATGTAATAATTAAAAATATTGCACATTTATGTGAAGTATGAAGGAAAAAACCTGCATTAATAATTTGCATGTGATCATACAATTAAAGAATTTATTTGAATGCATAAAACAACAGCATAAAGTTAATGCTGCAGAGGCAACCTCAGCTTTGTGATCTACTCACTTTAGAAAATGACTAACCATACAGCCACCTTATAGTTTTCTGTAGGCATGTTTCAATGACAAAATTTTGCTAAATTGAACAGGCCAATAACACCAGAGTTAGCTGTACTTCAATAGCCTTATTAAAATATAATGTTATTGTTCAGGGTCCATTTAATTGTTTCTTTTCAGATTAACCATCTCATTTACTGTAGCTTTTTAAAGAATTTGTGGTACATGCATTTGTAATTTCTTCCGCATAAGTGTCCAAATATAAATCAAGATACACCATATACGCTGTCTGAGCACATACCGATCCACACACTGGGAAGGTTTCAAAGCAGAACATCATCTTCCAAACATTTGAAACTCTGTGCCCATTTCCCAAGCTCTGGAAATCCATCTTGGCAGCCACCTCAACTGAAACTTCACTTTTCAACTTCAGAATCATCAAAAGCACAAAATTACTCCTGCATTTGCCAACAAACAGACCCTCACGCAGTAGGATCCCTAGCCAAACATTAAATAGTATGAAAGGCTCAAATTTTGCCAAATCCAAAAAACTATTCAACCTGTATATAATGTTTCCATTACGGCCTTTTACATCAGGTAACACTGACAATACGGTAGATTTTACTTTAGATGGTTTTCTGTACAGGACATAAGATTTGTTCAAATAGCTTTATACTTCAGTGGCTTTCCCCACTGCCATTTCTCTCAGTATTCTCTACATTCCTGGCAGAGACATTACTCATTCTGAGTTTCTGGAGGAAATCCAGCTGGAAAAGCCCAATGCACATTGGCATTGCTGAAGCCCGTGTGTGACGGGGTGGGTGTGCAGCCGTAGCGCCAATCCTACGAGCAGGATACCCTGTATCACAACATTATACACCCAGGAACACATCCGAGTCTAGAGGCTTGCTTCGTATGCTGAAGCTCTAGTTTGGAGAGACAAGTGCCAGCACCATAAATCTCAGCCTAGAACAGGGTTTAGCCTATTCCTTTCTTTTCAAAAAAGGTAGCTTGGAGAAAATTATTAGGCATCATGAAGATTATTAACTTAACTAGTATGCCAATAAATGAAAAGCTTAAATCATAAGTCAAATGTTTATCCCAGTGCCAGGTTAGCAGGTCCAATTTTCACCTTTGTGATTTTTTCCTCTCTGAAATTGTGCCTCCAGGAAGAAAGGCCTGAAAGAGCAAAGCGAAGCCAGGCAAGAGCATACCCATGGTGCGAGCACACCGAAACCCTTTCTCCAAACAGGCTCCTGCTCTTCAGCTTCCGAGGACTGCGACTTCCCCAAGGCCTGGTGGGATCCAGATATTTCAGAGTCTTTGATGGACTTCTTTATGAAGAACCAAAAAGTCAGCAGTCTAACTATCACTTACGTTGCCTTTGAAATCTTTAAGTTAATCAGTTCTGACAGGATTCCTTGAAGCTGTAACAGTTTTACTACAATGGAAACTTTTAGCATTGCATTAACTTCGCCAATTTCTCACTCAACACTCAAAGCTTCCCTCTCTTTCACTCATATTAGTTTGGAAAATATTTTATCACAGCAAACTAATTTCACAATATATTGCATTACAGGCTGCTTGTTTGAACAAGCGCCAAGACTGCCATCGTTAAAGTTTGCTCATATTTATCCATTAACATAAATCTTATTGCAGTCTTTGAGAAATACTCCATCAAAATTAAACACCTTCCCTTTTTTCAGGTCTTAAAACAAATATTTAATTCCAAAAACCCAGCACTCCCAATCCTTAAAAATAATCTATTTTTTTTTCCTATAAATACAGGCTCCTATACATATTCTCTGTAGCAATACAGCTTTAAAGAAAAACATTTAATTTTTTATTAGATGAATTGCCACAGTTGAAAGACAAAAGTAAAAATAAGGTTGTGTGCCTAAGGGGGAAAAATTAGGGACATACTTGCCCATGCTGTCCCAGTTTTGCATCCTAACCCCATACCTGCACACACAGATATGTATCAATAGATATGTCTACACATAAGCGTATACATACCTATACGTATATGTTAATGTCTGTAGTGCGAGTGTATAGACAAAAAACTTAAGAGCTTTTCCCAGGCAGAAGGTATATTAAAACCTGTCCAGATGAAAAGGATGAGTTTTTTCTTGGGATAAAGAAAAGCCATGCTAATGAGAAAAGTCTTACTTTCATATAAAAAAGAGGATTTTAATACAAATTAAATGTGATTTAATTTGTAATTTAATTAACAGAACATGCATAACAAGCTAAGGTACCTATTTTGCAGCAGTCTAACCGTAGGCTTGACTCCAACAAAGAATCTTAATTTTTAGTTCTAGAGATTTTCCAATTATTCTATTCAAAAGAATAACGTGACAGCTGTGGAGATAAATGGAGTTTAAGAACTTTTTGTTGTCTGCTGTTTGAATCACTTCTCTGTTACGCCATAGTCATAAGTAGCAGACTTGAGAATTCTGGCACAGGTCAATCACTTTAACGAACAATGAAGGAAACTTACTCCTACAGCTCCCAAACACACCAAAAGCCAACTGGAACCCATTCTTGTAACAAAAGGACATAACACTGAAAACTAATGCTAAATATCCTGAAATATCAGATCTTACGCTGTTCAAACTGTGCACGTATAAAGATCAAATATATTTACTAATGTTATACCTCAGCTCTCCAATAATTCTCACTCAATTTTGAAAAGAAAAAAATATTTGTGAAGCCCTCAGAAGTTATCATGACAAGCTGCATAGAAAAGCTCATAAGGGAATTAACAGCACCGTATTCAGAGCAGGATTTGAAAATTTGAGCTTTATATGAAGAAATGAGAGGAAAATAAAAAGGAGAGATCTTTAGTGAGTCTTAACCTCCTTGTGGACTGAATGTGACATAATTGGGGGGCGGGGGGGCAGCAGAAATGTGTAAAGATATGACATGAAATCATTTTACATACAAGAAAAACAAATTAAGATCTTATCAGGCACATTTATTCTGACATTTCATCACATTTGATTGTGCAACTCTAATGAGTCTGTACCATCCTTCATACGTGAATGATTTCTTATACTTACAAAAAATGAATCCAAATCATGTGCCATCAGACTGACATCAATGCAATTTCTCAGTGGTATTAGAACTGTTAGTCACTACCCACAGAAGCATTTTCCAGATAAAGACAGTTCAAATTACGAACCCCTGAATTTTTTTAATTTCAGAGTTGACACAAAAAAGAGATATATTACTATCGTTGGTACTGTAGAAAGACTTGTATATTCCTTTAGCTACTTTCTCTATCAGCCATGCCACCATTTAACTTGACTCCTCGTTGTTTCATGATTAACTTGTTTCTACATTAATCTCACCATCGACTTTGAGGGATGCTGAGAACATTCAAGTAACTGTTTGTAATTTCCTTGTTCTAGTAAGCGTGTTCATTAGATGGACAAAAAGATAGCTTTTCTTGATAAGATTTGTTCTGCTTTTTTATCCGTATTTTCTACACCATATTATTTTGAATGAATACACCAGCAATGACAATGTATAATAGAGTAGTTTTCACTTAATGCATTCCTGAAAGCCCACCGGTGTTTTTTTTTAATCATGTCTAACATTTTAATATTCTGTTTTAATGAGAAATTATGAAATTCTGCTTCAAACACTTATTCATAAATTCTTATAGAACATTTAGATGCATACTGGACATTTTCATAGCAGGAAGAGTAATGTGAGTGCAGTGCTTCGCACACGTAATACGCCAACATGAAGAAGTCTTCGCTTTTCTGCAGCATCCTTATTCCCTTAATTGCTTCTTTTACTCCAGCGGCAATCTAAAAGTAATATATTCTTAATAACCTTTCTGCTTCAAATAAGATTTCTTGGTTTCAGGTGTCTGCAAAAAGAGTACTATGAGATTGTTCCACGAGTCTCATGAACTACCTTACTTGTCATAACACTCAGTCTAGAAGCCCTCCAGCAGTTGAAAACCACCTTCTGTTCTCCTGGTTTCAAATTAAGAAGAAAGCAAATTGTGCTCTCATCTCAAATTGGAACTCTGGCTGCATTCCTACCGTTATCTAAAAATGTTAGCCATTACTCACCCTTCTGTGATAAGCTCTTCTTCATTTCTTGTCCACCTGATATACGGAGTTGGAAATCCCACGGCAACACATGGGAAAACGGCGCTTTGCCCAGCAACCTTAGTGAGCGAAGAGGGCTGCCTCACGAACACCAACTTCTGCGGCACCTCTGGATCTGGAAATATTTTGTAAATGACAAAGTTGACACCAGATGATTGTATTAAAAATAACAAGTGAAACATCTAATTTCTTTCCTGCATCTTCAGAGGATTGAATTGTCATCTTTGCTACATACACCGTTTTCTGTAAGAGATACTCCCAGCCTCCCACGCGAGCAGCTCTTTACCAGTTCCTCCAGAGTGATTTGCCACTGCTGAGACTCCGACTCCTCAGACTCTCTGGGAAACAGGCTCAGCTAAAAGTGACAGCTCCGAAACTGGAAATTCCACCAGATCGTGGAGATTTAGTGAAGAAAGGTATAGGTTTGACTTTGTCCAGCCAACCTCTGGCAATCACCTGACTTCATCAGGTAGCTCCCTGAGAAAGTGCTTGTATGCCCAAGAAAACGAAATCACTGCAGTAGAGTCAACCCTAAGCGAAATAAAATAACTAGATAATTTGCATGCTGAAGTCAGACAAGATTTATATTAAACCAAAAATCCACCATGGCCTTCCATCCTTATGGAAATGGTGAGTCCTCTGAATTAGTTTTGGTTTTGCTTTGAATTGGGCCGGAGAGGATTTGTTTGTTTTTTTCTCCCCCCCCTTAATAACAAGCACAAGCAAAGTATCTATTTACTCAGTTTTTTATTACAGGAAAAGGCCATTTTGACTGCAAGAACTGAAAACATACCCACCCGTAAAGGTTGCCCAGAAATCTACTCTGAACTAAACTACCACAAATAAATATCAGAACAAAAGGCTATTTTTCTACTTTACTAAAAACATCCACGACTCCTCAAAATGTAACATTAAGAAAAATGTTCTAAAATCAGTTTTAACTAGAACTGTAACCAATTCATCAAGGGGTCCCAGTATCAAACAGAATCAGAAACGTTTTGGTTGGGACTTTTAAAATCATTGACTCCAACCATTAACCTAACACTGCCAAACCCACCACTAAACTGTGTCCCTCAGCACCATGTCTATCCATCTTTTAAATACCCCCTGGGATGGTGACTCCACCACTTCCCTGGGCAGCCTGTTCCAATGTTTGATAACCCTTTCAGTGAAGAAATTTTTCCTGATATCCAATCTAAACCTCCCCTGGCGCAACTTGAAGCTATTTCCTCTCATCCTAAATGTGCACTTACAAGTTTGATGCGGAGCAAGCTCCAGAATCAGACAAGCTGGTTTTGGTCCCCTAAACGGAGGCAGGTTATTCCGTACCTATGCCACTTTTGCTGAGGGAAGCCCACTCTGTGCCACCAATGCACAGTGCCTGGCCCCCATCTCACCTGGGACCTATGCGATACTCACAGGAGCTTCTGGAAATTGTTGGGTTTGGTGTTCTTCAGCTCAAAGTATTAAAAATAACAACCAGGCATTTACAGCACTATGCTAAGGGCGTGCACATGCCCCCAGGTATAACCTGAGAAGGTGGCCAGGGTATTGGAGAGAACCGGGCCCAACGGAATTCATGTTTCAGGATTGCCCCAGGCAGAGGCAGCCAAACTTTGAGCGATCATGGATCATACCATCTGTCTCAGGCCCACACACAAACTAGCACAGCGGCGCTGCCCACGTTCCATGTCAGAGGGAACTAGTCTGCTCGCTCCAGAAATAAGCCCATGTGTGAACAGGCAGATAACACACACTGTGAGAGTGACCCGGAGGAGCATACGGAGCAAGCCAAGCTGCAGAAAACAGGTATAACAGATTGCCAGCACACGATCACGGCACGAGGGAGAGGGGTCGGCATGATTCACTGGAGACAGAACTCATTAATGCTTCAAGCTCCCAAAAAGGAGTTCAATTCTCAGGTCAGTGGAAACTGGATTCAAAAATTAAGTCCTTTTTTTTCCTTGTATTCCTATATTTGAAAGCACCTGTTATTAAGTAGCAGAGCTTGGAAAGGTATCCTGCTGCTCAGTGGGAGATGAAAGGCAGCCTAGCCACTCTAAGGAAGCTCGCCATCAGAAAAGTAGGACACTATGGATGCAAATCTGTGTGATGCAAGTGTGCATTGGGTGTATTTCAAAGATTTAGAAGCAAAGCAGTGGGGTCGCTGTCAGGCGCACATCAGATAACAATTTAAAGATGGAATAAAACGAATGAAGAACTGATTAATTCAAATCCTTCTTTCAAATATGTCTCAGACCAAACAATCAATTACGGGGCCACTCAAGATTAAGAGAGCTTTCTGTGCAACAGTTTAATACCACTTAAAAAAAAAAAAAACAAAACCGAAACCAACAAAAAAAATCCAACCACCACAACACACAGCAAACTGCTGGGAGGGATCTCACAAAAATATCAACGCTTTCAGACTCATGACCGAGCAAGGAAACAGCATTATTTGTATTCCCCGATAGAGCTATATTTAATCACCTTCAGCAAAACATTACAAAAGCAAGTAAACTACATCTGGAGCCAAAGAATTTGAAAGATCAACACACTATGGGCATTTATTGGGAAGTCCTTAATGGCCAACAATGAGAACAAGTCTTAAGAATTCATTTGAGGGGCTGTAGAAACATGGAGGCAAAACACTAAAATGATTCAATTAAGTGTCTTTTCCAAAAGTGCTCTTCTTCAAAAACTATATCCTTAGTTGAAGAAAAGATGAGCCTTTCTTTTCAGAGCTGATAAAGAACTTAATGAAACAACTTCCTGCTTTAAGGCTGAGAAGTTTCTAAAGCCTAGCAAATACCTCTATTTTAAAAGAGGGAAAGTTGCAACTGTAAAATTGGGGTATTTTAAAGTACATTTTAGCATTTTAAATAGAAAAATGACATAGTCCTGAGGAACAGAAGTATTGATTGCAAGGGACCTCTGAAGATGCCCAGTGCAACCACCTGTGTGAAATCCAACTGCTGCCAGCACCAGGTCAGGCCAACCATGATCTCGCCTGAAAACCTCCCAGGATGGAAGTTTAGCAATCCTTTTTGGCAGTTCAAGCAGTAAAAATTGAATCAGAATTCCACCATGAATACTACTTCAGAAGAGACAGCATAAAGTTCTGGAAATAATTAAGAGAACCCATACAAAACACAGCCCCTATTTCCCTAGTTTGGAAAAGTGTGATTCATGTTCCCGCCTTATTCTTGGTCAATTTTCAAAACTCTGTATTAGAGCATCTGGTGACACACAGCTCTGTGTAATATTGTCATCCAAACAGAACACACTAAATGTAGAAACAGGGATGGACTTTTGTTCTTATAAAAAATTTAAACGTTTCAGCACAATAGGTATAGCTAATCCTTTCAAAATAAAGAGTCAGCCCCCTTTTGGGGGTCTGGAGACCTCCCAAAAGGCTCCAATGTTTAAAGAATCAGAACTTCCTAAATATTGGGACAATTAAAAGAGCCCCAGTTTAAGCATCCCAAAAGCAAGGGACTAAGCACCGATTTCTTTTGGAAACTTCAAGAGTATTTTAAACATGGGATTTGAGCCTGAGAAAGTTAGCAATCCCCAAATGTTTATAACTCAAAGAAACAGTCAATTCCCCCTTTGTAACATGTCAGGATGGAAGTGTATTACTAGTGACATTTTAAAAGAAGTCTTTCTCAAAAAGCCCTTAAAAGCTAAACCATTAAATATGGCAAAAAAAGTATGTGCATGTCTCCGGCCTATCTCCAAGCACTTCAAAGAGCTCAGACACAGGTAACTCATTTTGCTTTTCTGTTTCCCAGCTGCAAGATACAGGTTAGGCTTCCCAAGGGCCAAAATCCTTTGGCTTAAGTGCCTGTGCTCATTTTAACCTACGTAGAAAAAAACAAAACCAACCCAACCACCAGCTTCCACAACATCCATTACACTTAGTTCCACTTCAAATACAAAAATGCAACAGAGCAGATTCTCACGCGTTCCCCTTTGTAAGTGTTTTTGCTTTTTTTTGGTTTTTATTTGTTTATTATTTTTTTATTATTAATTTTTAAAAAGAAAAACAGATTAATACCTGGAATAATCTTGAGCTCTGCCTCATCACTGTATTTGGGGGTCCCACCACTTTCAATGATGCAGCGATAGAGTCCTCCATCCATATCAGTAGCATTGCTAACAATTAGCGGTCCACTCGGTAATTTAAATATGCGATCATCCAGAAAGACTGGCTGACGATCCTGCTCCCACCTCACAAACGGTGCGAGGTCAACATTGACTTCACAGTTCAGGATTGCACTGTTTCCTTTATAGACAGATGACGACTCTGGCTGACTGAGGAACCTGGGAAGGCCTGCAAATACAAAACAGAAAAATGAAGAAATAGAAGTATTCTGAAGATGGCACCAAAGCTTTGAAGTCAAGATTCCTGAATCTAGGTTAAAAAAATAAAATAAAATTAGGCTGCGCTCCAACTTTTTAAAAATCCTAATGCTTTATAGCACAGTGCTAAACACAGCCAGTGTAAGGGCAAATAAAATTAATAATAAAAGTACTGATTTAAAAACAAAAGTAGTTTTAGAAACAAGCAAGTGTTGACAACAAAACAGAAGGTTTTGGAGTCCTCAAAAAGAGAAGCCATGCAGGTAACCCCCGCTCACTTCTCCGGTGGTGTGCTTTACTTAAGGAGTATTTAGCACAGGAGTGGCAAAAATCAAGACAGCGTCTCTGCCTGGTACAGCCGAATAAATGCAGTTTGAACCATATTCTGTAAGAGCTACCATTTCACTTGCAGCGGAACAGAGATGCCCTCTAGTACTCACTCAGGAGACAGTAACACAGAGAAAAGGTTTCTTGTACGCCTTCCGTCCTCAAGTTTACAGGCTACACGACATCTTCATTTGCCACCTACAGAACTACTTATAATGAGGGTTTTTCTCCTGTCAACTTAGATTTCTTATCTTAAAATTAGAAGTTTAGCAGTTAAGAACTTAAGCCAAAAAAAAGTTGAAAAGTATTTTCTACGACTTTGTCACCAGCCGTGTCTAAGTAAAGGCTTAGCTTCACAGTAATTTAACTAGACCATAAGAAGGAGCCTGAGGGTGTTAAAAAGACCAAATCTCACTGAAATTCAATGGAAACAGGATATCCCTTTGAAGATTTCAGCTACAAAAAGCCTTACATATAGCACCATCAGGTAAAAATTGCATTTATTCATATGAAAATATTTATCTTTCTCATGCTAGTGTACCTGAGAACTGAGTTCCTCCACAGCGTAACACAAAGCTACTGCTGCCACACCACGCCAGCAGCGCTGCACAACAAACGCGTCATCTTCAAGTAAAAATATTCTCCAGAAATACCCAAAGTCCACTGAATGGCTTCGCATTTATTTTAGGTGGCTGTGTCCCAGTGTGGGAGGTGCTGGGGTGGCCTCTGTGAGAGGAGGTTGGGGACACTTCATGGTGGACACAATTGGTTCTGGCTGGTTCCACAGCCGCCCCAGGGAGGCCACAGCAGAGCCAGCCAGCAAAGGTGGTGGCACGTCTGTGAAAGGGCACCCAAGAAAGGGCAAACCATGGCATGGCAGCAAGGAAGGTGTGAGAAACAGCCCTTGCAACAGCCAGGGAGAGGAGGAAGAGCAGCTCCAGATGCTGCCCTGGGGAGACCAGGAGGCAGAAGAACAGGGAATGAAGGTGAGAAGTTGAGCTTGGGCAATGGGAAGAGGGCAGGGTGAGGTGTTTTGGTTTTTGTCTTTGCTTTCTTACCACCCAACTTTATTTTAATTGGCAAGAAATTATATTAATTTTCCCCAAGTCAAGGTTGTTTTGCTCCTTGCAATAATTGGCGAGTCAGCTCCCTGTCTTGACCCACAAACTTCATCTTCTTTTCTGCCCCCTCCTGCCCTGTTGAGGAGCAGAATGAGCGAGCAGCTGGGTGGGCAGCCGGCAGCCAGCCATAGTCAATCGACCACAAAGCGTTTGCCATGACAGCTTCCCGTAACAGGGTACATATCGGATCTTCCACCAGAAATACCCAGGCCAACAAATGGCTGCACATTGAAGAACATTATTGGTGTAAGCAAGTGGTTCAATAAAGGCAAGAGCACACAGTAAGGGGGAGGAAAGAGGACAAAGCATGGGACAGGAAAGAGAAAAACCTCCTTGCTCTCCATTTTCCATGGCAGTTAGCTATATTATCAGTTCTCCCTTTTGCAAGTTGCACGGGGCGGCTGCACGGTCCAGATGCACACAGGGCAAGGCACAGCTTGCTCGCTGCAGTAACAGGCTCAAAGTAAAATTTTCATTCTGTTTTACGCTTGCACTTAAAACTAGTATCATCATAGAAACAGCCTGCCGGTACTCCTGGCATCTTACCTTTCCCTCTCAATAGCGTACAGCTTCAAGTACATATTATGATTTTTGTCTTTAAAGTCAGTACACTGTGTGCCTTCAATATAAAAGATGGAAAGTGGGACTCCGGGTTACACAAATTAAACCATCCCAGTACAACTATTCAGGCATGAGAATGGAGCCTGCTGGGCAGCAGCAGGCACTGGTAACCTCTAATTCAATGCTACTGCACAGAGCTGAGACCCCAGCTCAGAAAACAGAGACACAAGCTGTCTTCACAGGTGATACCTCGGTCATGATTACACATGAGAGAGGCTGTGACAGTTTAGGTCAGTTCTTACCTTTTCCACTTCTTCTAGCAAGCCCAGGGGTGAAATCCCTTACTCATTATCTTCCATTTTCAAAAGTTTGATCTAATTGGAAAAATTCTCATTTATCTCTTGTGAAGATGATTCTTTTATATTGTTTTAGACACTCAGCTCATTTCCAAACAGTCCAATCCAATATTTTTACAAGTCTCACCTAACACCTATCAAGAATGCACTGAGAATTTAACAGGATCAACCCTTTCTATATTTTTCAATTTATTTTTAAAATACCTAGTTCGGTGCTTTGCAATTCTTTCTTCCTTTAAAAAGGAATAATAAACAATCACTTAGTTCAGGGACTTTAACTTGATATTGAAGTACACAAAACACCCACGGATGAAAAATACTGCATAGCTCCTTCAGTGTGAAAGGGCAGAAAAGGGATGGATGAGTTATCTGCCTCTTGTGCCTCAACCTCCTAGCAAAGTATATTACCACATGCTGCTTATTAGTTATATACTGGTGCTGAAACTCCATCTCCTATAGTTTTCTCTGTACATATTCACTATATTTGACTGCCTAAGGAAAAAAAAAATAAAAATCTAACATGCATTTCTTTAGTTAAATGGTACTTTCTACCATTTTCAGCTTGAATCCCTATTTACTTTCAAGAAAATTCCACAGATTTTTTGTTTCTTTTTTAAACTGTCAGATCTTTGTATAAATCTTTGGAGAAGCAGCAAGAAGCAACATCTGATGTGACACGTTCAGGCTTTTCCCACTTGAATTAAAAACTTCTTTATTTGAACTGTAGAATTCTTCGTTACTAGCACCCACTTAAATACAAATTTTAATACACATTTTTCATAAAACTCATATATTCTTCTTCCACAGAAAAACAAGCCTGAAACCAGCCAACAGCACCAACTCCGGTGCTCTGCAAAGCCAAGCACATAAGAGACTTATTTGAGCAAACCCACAAAACACCATCTTTACATCCTATATTAAACATAAGACCTATAATAAAAGGCCAAAATCCACAAACTATCAGGTGCCACCATGTGAGTGATTAAGAATGTCAATGCAATGAGAAGTGGCAGCATACCTGCTCTCTAGTTGTGGGTAACTTCTGATGCTATAGAGAGAAAACAAACTAAACATAAACCATATATAACTGGAGGGGGGTACAAAACCAGAGATCTTCCCCATCCTTCAGAATAGCTGGTTTGAATTCTAACACATTACATTTCTAACATACAGCTCACTTCTGTTTTGTCAAGTAATTCCTTCCATAACCTTGTACAGGTCCATCTCCAACCATTACATACTTTCCCACCTCTTGGGAGTTTTATCTGGAGGCTCCTTCCACAACTTCATTCCTCTGAGAGGAAAGTTTCTAGTTTCCCCTCCCAGTGTATTTACAACCAACTTCTAATCCTTTGATCTTGACCTTGTTTTGGTATTAATTATTTTGCACCTTTGATAGTTATCCATTACTCCTTCCCTCTAAGGTATTCACATGAATAAAAATCACAGCTTCTTTCAACTTTCCTTCTGCTTAGTTAATGAAGCTACAATTTTTAGTTTCTTTTCCTTGTTTCCCCAACCACCCTGTCCATCTTTGAAGACTCAGAATCACAGAATGGTTTGGGTAAGAAGGGACCCAGTCAGAGCAGAGTCAGCCGCAAGGTCAGAGCAGGTTACTCAGCGATTTGTTCACTCAGATGTTGAAAATCCCCACAGATGAAGACTGCACAACCTCTTGGGCAACCTGTTGTACCACCCGGCTATCTTCATGGCGAAGAACTTCCTCCTTAAATCCAGTCAGAACCTCCTTTGTTTCAACTGATATCTAATACGTCTTCCTTTCCCACCACACACTGCTGGCAGAACAACAAAGAGATAACATATTGAAGCACCTATTGTAATTTAAAATCACAAACATCCATGGAAATATGACAAAATTGCTTCCTTGTGTCTATTGAAAATACCTTTCCAAACGATTTAAGAATCACATTAGGTCTCTGCACACTGGCAGGTTACAGTCAATCCTGTAATCCACCAACTCTCCTTCTTTTCTCTCAAAATCACCTGTCCCTCTGTCCCAACTTCATACCATCCCAAAAACAGTGCTATACCTGCATGACTTTGCACACTGTGCTAATGAGTTTCACCATTATTCAGTCCATAGCATTACTTCATTCTTCCTGTAAAACCATTGAGGCCACAGCAAGAGTAACACAGTCTCCCAGATTTGCCACACTTGCTAATTTTGTAGGTATATACTTTGTTCTTATAGCAAAATGACTGATGAAGATGTTAAATATGATCTTTCTAAGGTCTAGGCTCTGAGGCATCTTTCCATTCTGAAGATTTCCCTCTCAATATAACCCATTAAATTTTCATAATTACCTCAGATTCTTATCAATCTCAATATTCTCATTTAAATTTCTATCATTTTGACCTTTAACAATTTCTAACAGGACAGCATATCAAACAGCTGTGTTGCGGCATGCCCATCATATTGTAGTGCTCCAAGACATCAATTGCTTCATCAAGAAGCTCAGACGCAAACTGCAGGCAAGAGTCATGTTACAGTTTAGCTTTCTTCCCACTTTCCTCTGTCTTAATTACCCTTTGCCTTCAAAATCCCTTTAAAAAGGGCAGAGTGTTGAGATCAGACTAATTGGTCTACGATCACCCCTTGCCTTTCTGGACACACACTCGACATCAGTTATTCTTCAAGAAGAACGTACTAGCCCCTGAATTCACAATTCATTAGAAACCTTTATTAACAGACCTGCATCTCAAGGGAATTCTCTGGCCAGCCTGGAAGGGAGTCCTGGACCTCCTCGCTGTGTCAGGAGCACAACTCCCGCCTTCACCTCAGCTGTTGCAACCTCTTTACCATGAGCAGCTACCACTTGTAAAATCATTCTATCGGCCACTTACAGCGTAAGTGAGAATGTTATTGGAGGACTAAAGCCCTGTGATTTCTAACATAAAGCTCAACTGTGCTTTAACTGAAATCCCTCACTAGTACTATTCACTTTTTGGACAAGATAGGCATTGTATATTCTGTTGTGTGCAGGTGCTCCATTAAGGTTAAATAAGCTTTATTTAAGACAGTTTCATTACTCACTAGCAATGAAATTACAGTTTGTTTTCCAGGTCATCTTAAATGCCAGTAAAACCTTTATTTGATCACAATTCTGTGTGTTTTTAAAATATCTATTTTATCCTAGGCTATAATTTGGTCCTAGAGAGTGATCTTCTCTTGTTCTACAATTATTTCCAATTTGCACTGCTTAAAAGCCTCCACTGAGGAGGCGGACCCTTTTGCTTTAGCCAAAAGACAACCACAAAACAATAATGATGTATTACAAAAGGCATTCTAAATATAAGCCTTAATTACTATCAATTCTGAGACCTGTTCATAAACACAGTAGCAGGTCCCAGAGTGCCGGCACACCTCCTGCAGCACCATACTACTGGAAAACACTCTTTCCTCTACCAGTCCACAATCTTTCCACTACAGAGTTTCTCTTTCCCCCTTCAAATTGTCTTTTGACTTGTAAGCCTGCATTTCCTCAACTTTCTATCATCCTTCGCAAATACATTACCATGAAGCACATTCAGTCTCCCTATTTAAACCACAAAACACATTTAAAACTGCTTTTCAAAGTTATTTTTTTTTAAAAAAATGTATCTCTGGGCTGTATTTCCTAGTCACTTCAATCACCAAGACTAAGCAAGAAGATCTAATGAAAATTAGTTACATTTCTAATGAGCGAGCAGCACCCACTCTTCACCCACACGGTGCAAGGCATTCAGTTGAAGATATTACCCCATCTTTTGCTAAATGGACACAATGATAAATGATACTTTGAGGTTCTGATAATTTTTTTGTGTTTGTACACATATTAACCATTCCGTGGCAGCACAAATACGTTATGTATTGATTTTAGGACACTGAAGGAAAATACTACTGACCTAGCAGGAATGCGGGTTAATAAAGTTAATTTAGGAAGGATGATTTTCCACTTGGAATATTCTCTAAACACTGGCTGGAGAACACATAAGCAACAGCGTGATTTTCACAGGCATACAATAGGAATTAGATGCACCACAAACTTCACATTTTCTGCTAGGACAATGCAAATGGGAGGAGGTAAAAAAAAAAAGTCAACTCTGTCCCTGTGTTCTCCTTCCCTTTTGTCTCTCCCCTCCCCTCATCAAAAGACCAGAACGATGCTAGGAATGTGAATGAACAATCTACTGAACGCCAATGTGTCCCCTTCAGCCTGCATTCCTGCTCTAAGCATCACTGAGATTTGTGGCCCATTGTCTCGATTTCTGAAAAAGCAAAGATGTGCCTAGAAGAGCAACAATTCCCATGCTCCTGGAAAACACAGATGGTGAATATTCTGGCTGTAGTCTGCTGCCTTCAACGGAACCAGTATCTCATCTCCTGTCCTTCCCAGCAGAGGAGGAATTCACTGCACTGAGCCAGATGCTAATCTGCTTCAGCAGTTTCCCCGCAACCATGGCCAGTGCCAATCATTTGTAAGGAGGCTGAAAGAAAAAAAAACTTCCATAATCAACAATTACTAAATAACTCACTCATATGACTGTGTTCTAACTAACTTCAGAGCAAATGCTTGTGTTCTGCTCTAAATACTGACTGTCAGCAGTCTCTCTAAACACTTCATTTTATTTAATGCGGATGCTATTACTATACACACGTTTAATCCTCTTTAGAACCCTACTAACTAGCATCAGTCTTGCCAAATCAAGACTGAAAAATAAAAATAAGAAAAGAGTAACTTCCTCGTCTCATGGGCAACAGAAGACTGTGCAGGAATTCCCCTTTTCCCTGCCGGTGGCAGGGTTGTGTACCCTTACTCCATGGGCACAAGCTGCCAGATCAAGTCTCTGCCAGTGCTTTTGTCATGTGCCTCAGTCTCCTCTATTGCTACTCCACAGACTGGAATTTAACATCATCGTTTGTATAAGCATTAAACAGCTCTAAGCACACACACATATTACATGGTTATGCAATTAACTGTTGCCCAAAGCTGCTTTCAGCCTTTTCTGTGACATCTCAATGTGCTCAGCAAATGTTTTCCCTTTTTTTTCCCCAATTATTTCTATTGCCATACAGAAGTAGTAAAACACAGGAGTAGCTGACAGTTTGTTCCAAACCTGTTACCTCCTGTATACCAGCTACAAAAATCCTCTGTTGCCCAGTGTTACTCACACAAGTTTCTCATAACTTACCCAAGTCTAAAGCAACTTTAGGAATATCATCTACAAACGTTGCCACCCTACAGCTTTCATCTTACAATCCTTCTGCATGAAACTCTTCTGGGCTAACACAAAGACTGTGAACGATTACGCAAACTGCTCATAATTTTAAGACACTTCAATTTTTTGCCTATTCTTGTTTGCCTAATCGAATTTGAACTTCTGACAAATCCGTAACTCTATTACTACTTTATTAAAATAGCCTCTTGGGAAGTGTGAAGATTTTAGCAATGCACGGAGGTAAAGGAGTATAGAAACATGATACCCTATTGTTAAAATAGCTACAACATCTGTTATCCTTCAGTGAAGCAGCGGATCTTAAAGATGCCGCATATTTTGTTAGCGCATCAGCTTCTCACCCGAACCCTGTTAAAAAATTAATAAGTTCAGCCATCTGTGGACACTTCATTAAATTATCGCAGCTCCTTTTCTCCTCCTTTGCTTGAACATTATTCAGCATCATTTGTCTGAGTGGCAGAGGTGTGAAACATGTTTTAATACAATTTTGTTAATAAGACATATTTCATGAATCTCACTAGTGAGTAGATTAGACTTCATAATTACAAAACATTCATGGAGAACAGAAGTCCAGGATTACCTGAATTAAAATAAGGCCAGATGCTTCTAGTTGTTTCTACAAATGAGAAACATGAACTATCACATAATTTTTTTCCCCCTTGCTTAGACAAATTAGACAGGAGAGAACGCAACCTGGCCTAAAATCTGGGCTGGAGACAGCTGGTCAGGGGAGACAGAATATTCTTAGAAGGATTATACCATGAAGAGAGGAAAACCTACCAAGCATCCTTGTTGGCTAAACTAAAGTGAGAAGGTATGCAGAACACACAGCAGGAATGAGAAATGCCAGTACGTAATCAGAATCCTGACTTTGTTAAACACAGACCTGGCAGCATAATTAACACGGCATACACTGATTTAAGCAGGTATCCCTTGATCAGAATTAAGAAACAGAGGAAAAGGGAGAGGATGTCATTGTACACATCAGTAACACACATTGACATATCTACCTGTACACGTATAATTAACACACATAGAGTAACCTGGTATGACCTCAGAGCTGCTTTGAGCTGGTGACTGAACTTGAGATCTCCTGAGGTCCCTTCCAAGCTCAATTACCCGATGACACTATGACATGGGGAAGCTATACAGAAAACTATGGAGAGATACAGCAAAATATTGCACAAAATATCGTGCAAAGAGGAACAGAATTACATCTGTCAAAACAAGCTTCTAGCAGGGAAAGTTAGAGGAAAATTGATCATGCCCTGGAGCACAGGGTTAGACTGCACAGATTTGAGGTTGCCATCGTCCCCTCGCAGACTTGGATCTCAGCTTTGCCACGGAACCACAAACTAAAAAGAAAACTAAGAAACCACACATATAAAAACTTAAGACTGTGTTTGGACTAGTAAAACACATCAGAATATTCTAAAGGTTTACCTGGCTAAAGAGTTTCTCTCAGAATTCATTTTAAACAAAAAGTGTATATATAGTTGTCTACCGTAAGTGGTACACTTTGCAAAGCCTAATACCCTGGAAGCCCAAACTGAAATATAACAGCATAAGAACACAGCTGTATAGATGTCAGAAAAAAACTCACAAATTGATGTGATCAAATCTGAGGGAGTATTACAGATCAATTCTGATTTCGAACCAGGACACAGAGAGCTCAGAATACCTGTTGAACTCAGTCCATCAACAGAAACAAATCTATAAGAGATCCTGACTTCTTAAGAAGCTTTGCGTAGCCTGGAACAACTTTTTGCACCCAGACCAGGACACAATAACCCCACGCGAGCTTCTCTTGCAAAAGCTTGATGAAAAGAAGTGAGACAAAAGTCAGTAAAATAATCCTGGTGAAACCACTAGAACTGTGACTGACAGCAGAACATTGAGTAAGAGGCAAGTCAAACACCCAGAAATAACTTTATGATGCCACTTCGCCAAACACTGCCTTTGACAGAAGTCCCAGGAATAAGGAAGCACTAGAACAGACCAAGAAATAAAGAGCAGACGATGTACATCCTGATATTCTATGAATTGGGGTACAGGTTCCTAACAAAAAAAAAAAAAAAGAAAGAGCTGAGTGTATGCTTGCTACGCTCTGTGACGTCCCACAGCTGTAGTGATGATCCAGGCTCAGAGCCTGACCAGCTGCAGTCCAGGAGAAGTAGTAGAAGAACTTCATGAAGGAATAAGGTTGGCTCTGAGAAGGGATGAATGTCTGGTCCCTGATAACTTCAAAATGAAAGTTGGCTGCTCTGCAACTGCACAACGTGTCCTGGCAGAATTTTTAATGAAGACAACTGAATGTGTATAGCTACTCAAGTTAGGAGTGAAGTAGTTATGGAAAACCCCAACATAATAAGGTTCACGTATATTTAAAAAAAAAAAGAAAAAATAATGTAGAAGGAAGAAATGCTAAGCAAGAAGTTAATCCAGCCTTCCTTGATGGAAGTAGCTGAGAAAGAAAAAGACAAGAGGAAATGGCCTCAAGTTGCAGCAAGGGAAGTTTAGATTGGATATTAGGGAAAATTTCTTCACCAAAAGTGTTATCAACCATTGGAACAGGCAGCCCGGGGAACTGGTGGAATTGCCATCCTGGGAGGTATTTAACAGACGTGTAGACGTGGTGCTGAGGGACACGGTTTAGTGGTAACTTGGCAGTGCTGGGTTAACAGTTGGACTCGATGATCTCTTCCAACCATAATAATTCTACGATTCTGTGAAACCCTTTGGAGGAAACATGAGAGATCAGAAATGAAGAACTGATCTTTGATAAGGTATTGAAAATGTTCAAAACCAACAAGACTGGAGAATAGACCAAGGCTAAACAAACAAACCCAAATTCTAGTCAGGTGGTATCAAGAGGAGATCAATAAATTATTCCAGAAATGAAATGGGAACAAGAAAGGTGATTCAAGGAAGATCTTCAAAAATACAGAGGTCATCGATAACAACCATAAACTACAATAAACGTAACTGGGGGTGAGGTGGGAGGTTTCATCCACGGCAGAGTGGAAGGTCAGGCTCAGAAAGCGCTGCAAGAAAGGGCACAGGAATACAGAAAATAATAATTCTGTTAATGGAGTAGGTGAAATAATAGCACCATTAAAATCAGAGACAGGACTTGCAATTAAAGGTCCAAAGAACAGCAAAGCTCCAACAGCAGTTCAAGGCAGCAGCAAAAGCTGCAGTAGCCACAATGAATTTGATCTATACAGACACCAAGAAACGTGGCAAACAGACATTTCTAATAGCACACAAAAACGAACCGAGGGGGTGCAAACTATGGGATAACTTCTTCAAGATCATTCTAATAGCGAGGACAATGAAGAAAGCACTGTTGGATTTTAAGAGAAGACCTTAAGATAAGGTATGCAGATTGCTTCATCATTTAAGAAACCTCAGGTCTTGATCAATAGACTGCCTAAAAAGAAAAAAAAAAAGTACAGACTCACAATTACTCTTTCTAAAACCAAATCAATAGCCATAACAAAAGAAGAATAAGATCCGAGTATTCTGGTGAAAGAAAAGAGCTTGACAGTTTAAATAATTTTAGATCCAGGCGAGGCTATCATTCACAAAAGCTCATGTGAACAAGCTATTCAAAGAAGATTAATGCAGAGAGGACTGTCACGATAAATTTATCAAGAAACTGGAAGAAAGGACAGATCAGAAGAACTTTTGCAGGCAACTCTATAGACAGTGAGAAAGACAGCTGGTACCTGACGACACATATTTAGAGATAGGAAATAACCTAAACAATTTCACAGAGAAATAATCAGAATCCATAAATAGCAAAGAAATCCCTCAAAAATAGAGTATTTGAAGACTGACATAACAGGAGACACAACAGGAGAAAGAACTTCTATAGATAAACATCTAGCTGAAAAAGATGATGTCTAGAGACAGCAAGTACACATGGCAGAAAGGAGGAGAAACACTAAAAGGAGTGTAACAAGCAAGTTATTCAGCAAAACTGCACATCACTCAAAGGAACCCAGAGAAAAACTGCTAAGGTGTGGATTATCACACTGCTGACCCTTGAATCAGACAGCTGCTAGCAATTAAGGTCATCATATTGGAGACAGTTTCTTAAAGATCTCTCCATAATGAAGCCTTTATTGGCTATTTATTTTTTTTTTTATGTGTTCAATTTAAGAACAGTCACAAAAGAGCAGGCTGGCGGTGCATATGATCCAGGAATGTGACTTCAGAAGCTATTAGAGAAGAAAGAGCAACACCTTTACAGAAACCTCTAAGTTATCTAAGAGACACTTCCCCATGCTCCCCCCAAAACAACGGTTTATTATGCAAATAAGTAGGAGTTACAGGGGTTTTTTAATAATTTTTAACATTTTTATTTCTAGTGTACTTATGTGAATGATGAGACATATCCTATGCTTTTTAAGGATGTTACCCAGAACTAACCTCACTGAAATCAACCATAGCAAGTTTCATAACTTACTTTTTCCTTATTAAAAATAATTTTCCTCTATTTTGTTTCCTTTTCAGTGTACTTAAACCTCCTCTTGAATTTCGATTATGAAAAAATAAAGAATTTATCATACACATACTTCTGCCATGATATTTCTTACCCTTACTGCTTTTGTGTCACCTTCCATTCCGGTCAGTGTGACAGCAGAGGTTCCTATCGTTTTTAACATGCTGTATTCGGTTGATCAAAACTCTGAATGCCACCAGCGGGAAGACCCTTCACTTTTACACCATCTAACTAAAGCTGAAGCGTCTTGTTGAATCCCACGCTAGAAAACGCGGTGAGCTAAGACTACAGACTGCATACGGAATTATCACTTGCCCAACAGCTTGGGATTTAGAGAGCAATCTATGCCAAAACTTGTCAAACAAAATTACAAAAGGGATTGCTGGTGCTGACATGCAGAACATAAAGAAGGAAAAATACATATTTGAGTGAAACTACTAACAAATGAGAAAGCTAATCTAAACAAAGTTCATCCAACTCGCTTGTGTTGATGCACCATCAATATGCTCTCACTTTCTCCTCTTGTATCACCACCTAGACTCACCCATCAACAGATCCTCTGCTATAAACCCAAGTGATTTTAGGAATTTGGCACTGAAGCTCCCTTTCACAGACTTCATGCTTCTCTAGAGAGTAACTATATTGCCTGCCATATTTTCAAAACCAAAGGTGAAGATCTGAATGTATACTGCAAAAAGCTTTAACTTTTTTTGCAATTTACAGTAAGATTTTATGTTAATGTACTTCAAAAAATAATATAGACAACTTTGTCCGTTAATCAAATGGACAAAGGATACTTTCTTTGCTAATTACAAGACTTAACAATTTAAATTGGAAACTGGTAAACTGATAAAACCTAATCTTTTGGGTTTATAATGACATGGAATGTTGCACCTAAGATAATGCCTAATTAAGAAAATCTTAATGAATGAGCACAAGATTTAAACACTTGTATGCTGTGTGTTTAAGAATCAAGAAGATTAGCTACCACAACCATCTTAAACCAGACATCGCAGCAAGAAGGAAGATTTCCACTACATGTAAATGGGACAGCGGGTAACAGACATCCCAGGCTGTTCACCAATTTGGATTTTTTCCCTCCATCTCCCCACCTGAGAAAAGGATCCAAAATCATCCCCCCATCCCCCTTTTCTGACTGGGCTCAGTACGGGATCTCTCATTGCATTAAACATTAATTCCATTCTAGAAAATACATACTAGTTTGGGGTTTTTTTCCAAACAGTAATACTGAATTGTTACTAAAGCAGAAAGTTCAGGCACGAGCGTTACAGATCTACTTGTCCTGCCTCTCCTATAGCTACAAGAGAGGATTCGTTACCCTCCAATGAGCACAAATAAGCTTTAACTAGCTCACTGACCCACACAATTAGGGACAGGGATAGTATTAGTCAAAACAGGCCGTTTGATTTTATTCAATATTAGGTGTAATAAACTTTAAACACAAAAGC
The DNA here is from genome assembly GCA_008711295.1 of Anarhynchus alexandrinus. Classification (NCBI taxonomy): domain Eukaryota; kingdom Metazoa; phylum Chordata; class Aves; order Charadriiformes; family Charadriidae; genus Anarhynchus; species Anarhynchus alexandrinus. Next base: position 1,438,364 of record VUYV01000008.1, on the reverse strand, counting down.
TTAAGAAAACCTGCAGTTTTCAATAGAAACAGTGGTTTTAATATCATTCAAGGAGCAAATCAATCTCTTCACCTAGGCTATAACTTGATCATTAGATGTCAATGAAGAGTTTAAAAACAAGCAGGTCTAAAATTCTCCTGCTGTGGGCTTTCACCCAGGATTAGAATTACCAATTAGACGCAGACCAACTGTACCGCTGTCTGCTTTGGACGTGGCAAGGAGCTGATACTAAATCATAGCTCGATATACCGCTTTCATATGAGTTGCTGGAGAGAACACAGCACCCTCAAAAGCAGGATAAATGAACTGCATAGAAAAGGACTTGAAATGGGGCTCTAGGAATTCCAGGAAGCAATTCCTGGCATGCACACCACTCAAATAAGGGGGACAGACCAATTGTTGCCCAAGAGGAAACAGATCCTGGATCAGAAGCAACACCTCTTCCCCGTCGACCTCTAGAGAAGTTACTATGCTGATACCCTGCTGCTCTCTCCAACACTTTCAATTCACATATGAAACGACACAGTTTTAGTTTGATTAGATTTCTGCTGATTCCTTTTAAAAGAATTTTTTCAGCCATGAACAATTCCAAGTCCTCTCCTGCCGTACCTCCTAAAAAGAATTAAATTCAGCCAAATTCTGGAAGAAAAATTGTACCCTAACTCTCTAATAACATGCCAGAAGTATACAAGTCATTTGAGATGAGAGTAAAACATCAACATCATTTGTTTCAGCATTTCTTTGGGTTTTGTTGGCAAGAAAGAAGGAAAGCAGATAGATGGTACGCCAGCAGTCTCACAAGGACAAGCCTTTTCAGGTTGCATATCCAAGAAGTGAAGTGCTCAATATCACAAATTACTTCAATCACTTCAGTTCCCATCTCCCAAATTCATGCAGTTACTGTTCAAAGAAAAGAAAAAGTAAATGACGACAAAATCTACAAATACATTTTTCCTAACCTTACACTGAAAATATTTGTAATAGTTCCAAATCTAGATCTTTGCTTTCAGTCCAAGGATTAATACAGATCAATCCAAAGGCTCACATAGATATTTTTTTTTTCTACTTTAACTGGACAAATATCGATTTTAAGAATTTAGAATGAGATGTAAGGTAGAACATTTGTCATCTTAAATGTCTAAACTCTCACGTTTTTAATCGCATCTGACAGAAACTGTACAAACTGCAGTTTTGTTTAAACTGCCTTTCCCATTTACCTATCGTTGACAAGAAATACATTTTGATCTAAGCCAATTTATGAAAAATGCAGATGCTTTTTTCATAGCAAATGTATTTTGCAAGGAAAATTTATCACCCATGTCACTTATTTTACTGGCTAAGTGCTCTTAAGTACTCTCCACTGAAGTGTCTATGCTCTTAGTTTTTTTCCAATTCCAAGGCACAGAAAGTTATTTATGAAGATCAGACAAAGACTTTTTTTCCCCTCACTTTTAAAGGAAATATGCAATACTGCGTAAAAAAAAAAGTGCTGTTATTTCTAACCTAACTGCACCTCTGAGGAGCTGGCAAATGCACATAGTTTGTTCTGCTCAGCAGCTTCTCTCTTGTCCTTCAGGGATGGCATAGACACACACTCACAGCCCAGTAAGAAATAAAATGCTGTTCAGTTGTAATCTTCAGAGGTAGGCACACTTTGCAAAAGACTTGTGATTCCAGAATCATACAATCTGTCTATTTTTATGCAGTTCTTACTCATTAAGGCAAAAAACAAACAAAATTTCAACCCAAATTAACACTTGAGCAAAATTCTTAATACTCCCCACTGTATCACTATCCCCACATAAGTGATTTTGATATTAAATAGCTAAATACTGTAACATAGCAGAAATTAAGTTCTCACAACCACAGCATACCTCCTTGATGATGTGCCTTGCAGAGATCTAGCTTTAATTGCAAGACCACATCCATCCAGGTTCTCCTCCCTCCCACAAGCTGCGCTCAGGGAATAATCCTGTCCTGGATAATCATTTCTTGGCCAAAACTTTGCCTACTGCATATCATCCAAACACTGTAATGGCTACAAAATGACTTATTTCCACTTGGTCTTTTCTCAGCATAGTCATTTACAGCATCTTGGTACATCATAAAAAGTAATACTCTCAAATTTATTGAAGAGAAATCCTTTATCAGCCTATTGAGAAAAAGGCAGAGCATGGGGATCTTCTTGAGACCATATAACGAGCCTGCAACAGAAGCAGGATTAGACATCAGCACCTCCTGGCTCGTAACTCAACTCAATCCTCCAAGCCACATTACATTACATACCATAGTAGTTGCTCACCCAGGCCTCCTCTAATTCCAGTGGCAGTTATATGACAGCTCTTCTATTCTAGATAAATTCAAAATGCAAATAAACCTTAAAAAGGCAATCTAGTCAGCTAAAATTGGGCTAATTTCTCAAGTGAAGTTCATTCTCTACATCTGATGGACTGACGTTAAGTAAGTGGCATTGGTCAAACAGCTCGAGAGCTGGAAAACCTCATTATTGAGAGGTTCTGTGCAATGTTACGCAGCAGGTTAGAGAATACAGTCGACAGCCTTCCTCCTCTGGTCCTAAGTCAGGTCCTAAGTCCTAACTCAGGAATCATCTTCATTTTTTGCATCCCCTGACAAAGAGGTTACATATCTACCAAGTTGTATAAGACCTGAGGGAACAATATCGTGGAGCATTTCTTCCGCTACACAACTCTATCCCATTCCCTGGCCCCCAAGTTTGATTCTGTCCATGGATCGGGACAGGTCAGAAGGAATGAAGGTGATCGTGTACTGTGTATCACATGGATACAACCATACTAAGGGACAGGTAGTTGCAGCATCAACACATTCTGACATTTAGCCTTCATTTCAGACCCCAAAAAATTACTGCAAAGGTTTGAAAAGAAGTTTCCCTTCAAAAGAAAAACAGGGAAGATGTGAAACAGTGGCTTTTATTAACTGCAACAATCCTTCCCCTGTATGACAGCAGTACAACCCGAAGGCGCCCGAGCTATGTGATGAGCTGCACAAGCCAGCAGGAGGAGGAGGATTTACTCAGGTCGGAAAAGCAGAGAACTACAGAGAACACCCTGCCGTGGAGCACAGGGTGCTAGAGCGTGCCTGGAATTAAACTCCATGTCTTTGTTCCAAGTATGTATGTGACACGTCTGAACCCACCCAAGTATTACAGGCTGTAAATAGAAAAATGGGAAGTCTATCAAGGTTTCAGTGTTGGTGTTTTCAACACAAACCAACACTTGAAGCCTCACCCCAACAGTTTTCAAAATTACTTTTCATTAAGAAACCATGCTCATTCTGGACAGTGCTGCACCTGCAATGTTTTCAGATGGTTCTCAAAGAAATATTACATTTTTACTAAATACTGCCTTTTCAGATAATTGAACTCTTAGATTTTGATACTACATGGTAGGAATATTTCTTAACAGAAGAGACTTCCCTGTACTTTTTCTAAAAGTAATTACAAAATGAAGGTTTGAAAATAAAAATTTCTGTGAATACATAAACGAGATAATGATATAAGGAGATTGTTGAATTGAGGTGGGAGAAAAAAAAAGTCATAAAGTTATCACCAAGGGCTTTTTGAACTAATGAAACTCAGACATACCTAAAAAGTTAGTACCAAGGCAGCACCAGAGCCACCTCATCACAACCAAGAAAATTACACACAAAGCCAAGTATTACCAAATACAAAGATAAGTGGAAGAAGAGGAAGAAAACCAGATGGATTCACTTGGGGAAAAAAGACGACAAGGGGTGAAATAAATAATTTAGTGAACAGTCTGTAAATAGATGTATAGAACTGATAAATCCTTGTGATGAAACTCAGTGCCACTGTCATGCTTCAGACCTTGTACATCTTTGCATATCTGTTCTCTCAGTAACAGCTTTAAGAAAGCTTTAACTAAGTAGCTGAAAACAGTGATTGAAATAAAGATCATCTCAGGAATATTTTAAAGCTGGTATCACTATACTTTTTACTAAAATACATACAAATTTACATACAAAGATGAATTACAGACACAGTTCCCCAAAATTTTGTAATTTTTTTTTTTTTTCAATCTGTGCTTTGAAAAAGCTATTCCAGCCCTTTACCCTGCTTAAGATCTAACTGGCACTTAAGTATCAAAGGCAAATTTGCATTTCAAAAGCCAATTAAAAAAACATACTGTAGTAAGGCACAGATTAAAAAGTGTTGTGGCTTTACATAAATTAGGCAGTTCCTTTGACTTTCTCTAGTTCAAATCCATCATAATAATGGCAAAACCTATAAATTATACAGACTATATGAGCACCACACCATATCCCTTCACTACCCTCCTGTTTGCACAGTCATATCCTGGTTTCAAAGAAAGCAAGAAAAGCCACTTTTAAAAATAAATGAATCATTTGACAAATGCAGTTTAGAGCATTCTAACATGGTTAAGTTTGCACAGCAAGAGGAAGCAAAGAAGGACAAAAACACTAGAAACTACAATCTCAACCTTCATTTGCTAAAAGGAACCAAAATGTGAAAGCACACGGATTTAACGGGGAAAGAGAGATACATGTATCCAGAAACTACTGATCATTAAAGAAAACTAACAAATCTCTTGATGTTTGCAACTTCTGAAAATCAAAGACTTACTACTAGAAATCTGGTAAACAGTAAACAACTTACTATCAAAGTGCAGTAGCATACAATTTCAAGCTACAGACTAATCGTGCTGATTTAAAGTATTCTTCATAATGTTAATACTTTATCATAACTTCTGACTTGTTTTCTAAATCACATGAGAAACTAGATTAAAGAAGGACAAGATAAATTTCTACAGAAGTCTCAGTTGCCACAGAAACTTTGATTCTCGCACCTCCAGAAACCTGTAAAGGCTTCTCATCTATTATCACGTATGGAAAAGGTTCTTTAAAAGCACATTGACACACGCACTACAAACTTGCCAATCCACACCATCATCAATTTTCCCCTGCCGTGACACGTTTATAGCACTGTGTCAAAAACACAAATTGAGGCAAGAAACCAAGAAAGTAGGTCTCGAAGGTAAAGCATTCTGTCACTGTCTGAACAGTCTGGTCTGTGCTCAGGTATTGAGAGTGTGGTTTGATTTTTTCATACAACGGTTGACTAAGCCCCTCTGTCACCTTGCAGCACCTTGCGTTATCAATACCTGTCATCCTACAGCAATAAAAGAGCTTCAGTTCCTGATGTTCAAAAATTTTAGATCTGTCAAACTGTAATATAGAAAAAGTCTTTTAAATAATTTGAGAAATTTATCAAAATTTATCAGCCTGTTAGAGTTTAATGGAAGACTCGCTACAGGTAGATTGCTCGGCATTATCTACCAGCTGTTAGGGAAAGCTGCAGTTATAAGACTAGAAACTCAAAACCTGTATTCATTCATATATATGACGTAACACGGCATGTTTTTACTGCATTTTCTTTGCCCTGACCTACATTACTCACCAGAATTTGTCATTTTCAGGTAATGAAGTTATTTAATGAGTAAGTAGCAGTTAAAACATGCAAGTTAGGCTTCATAATACTCTCTTCTAAAGAAATCAGGTGCATCGCAGTACAATATTCACACCCACCGTATGAATTCAATGTACCACTGCTCAATTAAGATGGGAATTAGCTGCCTCCCACTGTTATCTTGAAGCCAAGGAGAGACCTTACTATGCTAACCATCCCCACACTTACCACAGCCTGAAAGCTTCCAATTAAGATGGGGGGGGGGGGGGGGAATATTAAAAAGCACTGATAAAACTGAGGGATTCAAATGAGGTCAAGAAAAGCAATATAGTTAAACCCGAATTTAAATATTCCATCTCTATTCCAAAGGCTTCAGCAGCCAAGGCTACCCATCCTCCCAACTAAAGGATTAAACTCTGTGCAGTCTCGCACAGCTCTTGGCGCTTAACTGAGTAAGCAGGTTTCCGCACACCTACATTTGACAAATCTTTTGGAGCAGCAGAACAAGTTATGCCCACTGCAGCCAGAGGATGCTCTTGTGCCCATTTCTAACTTAACGTCAGGGCACAAGTCAAGGCAGAACATGCGCCAAGAGCATTTCCTCTAGTTCTGAACAAAAAACCTACAATTTTTATTGCATGGAATTGATCAATAGTCTTCTAATACAGCTGCTAGACCAATATGAGACAAAGCAGCAACTAGTTGTGTTGCAAACATTTGTATTAGCTTGGGTTAGACTACATTTGCTCCATTTTCTAGCAAAGATTATTTTGAAAACAAAGCTCACCAGAATTGTGTTGGGGTTTGTTTTTTGTTTTGTTTGAGGTTTGTTTTGTTTTGGTTTTTTTTTAAAATACTAAAAGGCTCTGCAGGATTCCATTGTTTTAAAAACTATCCATTAAAATAGCATCTTCTACACTGATACAGGAAAAATGAACTGGAAATTTTGAAGACATTTTGGATTACCTTCATTTTTAACCCCATTAACCTTACTTAACGATCGTATAGACCAGAATGATAACAGAAGCAAAACACTGAATGATCTCATGTGGAAAGCAGCAGAATTAATCACAACAGCAGCAATGTACGAAGGTGGTAATTGCCTGACATAAGTGTGCAAGAACTGCTTTTATTGTCCTCATTGCCAAGAAACTTAGAAATGTATTTCTCATTCTGAGACTCTGGAATTCACTCCTTTAAGGTATAAAACCCCATTTATTTTTTTATTTCTGACATTTGATGTTTCACAACAATGCTACAAGCTAACTTAATCAAAACAACATCGGAATACAAATGACAGTAAGCAGCAGCTCTGGGAGATGCAGTAGCACTAGTGAGGAAGAATTCATTACCTCGAGACATTTATTAAGCAAAGAAAAAAAGACTGTTTGAAAAAGGCTAGCAAACATCATTAGGGAAACAAAAGAAAATTGCTTCTTAGGCTTCTTCCCTAGTTACATTGCCTTAGTTCACCTTCTCTTTTTGTTGGCTTTTGAAGTCCCACTCTTACAAAGTAGTAAGTCTCTACCAGCTATACGGTTTACAAAACACACAGTCTGACACTCCTGATCCCTGAGACAGAAGCTAATGACATTCTGAAAACAGATCACTTTCCCCAGTCATATTCTTTATTTTTACCTGCAAACTTCACCTACTGACCACTTTCGACCCCCTAAACAAAAGCTATTACCAAGTCATGTCTAAAGGTTACTCAAAACACCAAAAGTGAGGTTGTGACTTGGGCTTCTTAATGTCTGTCAAGAAAGTTTTAAACCTTTCATTGTTTGTTACTTTTCAAACTTATTTGTTCACACCTGATACTCAAGAAACAGAAACACAAAACTCCAGCACTCCTGCTTTCTCCACCACTCTTCCAGTTCTTTCGGGACTGTACACATTGATAGCTTTTAGGAGCTTCCCAAAAGTTTCGTGACAGAGGGTAGATAAATCTCAACATTTAAGCAGGCAGAGAAGGTTATTTTTAAGGGTATTTATACATAAAGAAAGTAGAACCCTGCTCTTCCCGCCCCTCCCCCCAAGCTGTGGGAAATCTTCATTGTGATTACATGCACCTGACAATTACATTTTTAATCCATTCATTCCAGTTTTCCTGATCTTCAGCATTTCCTGAGAAATACCCACACATTAAGCCGCTTAGATGAATAGACTATATGATACCTTTCAGCTAGTAAAATGAGAGATACAGTCCCAGTTTCACTGATAACTGACGAAACAATCTTTTCCTTTCTTGGAAAGCACCTTCCGCTTTTACAAGGGCAGAGCACACAGCTACATTGTCACGCTGTTAGTTACACTTAACAACAACAGAAGAGACTTACCTGCTACCGTGAGCTTTGCTGTTCTGCTGACAATGGTCCCCAGGCTTTCCACAGTTGCCACACACTGATAATATCCTTCATCAGGTTTATTATGCTTGGAATGCACCACACTGTTTATTAATAAAGATCCATCCGGTAGCAACTGGCGACGGTCGTCTGACACCAAGTTTAGAAAAGTCCCATCTTTTTTCCATTCAATTTTTGGAGAAGTTTCACAATAAGCTGAACAGTTCATGATCACAGAAGCTCCGCGAACTGACAGAACGTCCATTGGCTCCACCAGGAAGTAAAAAGGAGTGAAGGTTCTCACAAGGGATCCTGTAAAACACAAATCACATCACACAATTTTTGGGTTAGCCTTCTACATTTTTTAAACATAAAACACATCCTCATTTCAAAATACTGTAATGTGCACAAGAGATATTGCTACTCGCAATATTGTCTCCCTGAACATATTAGAAATAGCTCGGTCTATAAGACAGTATTTCCTGCTTTGACTATTTACACCAATGGACTCTTAAACTCAAAGTCTTCACCCCTGTAACATATTCATCTGTTCATATGGGAATCAATATGGGTAACAGTCCTGAGCAATCCATTGCAGACCGAAATCTGCCTCATCACAACTTATGCAAACTAATAGATGTGCTCAAGAACCGCATTTATAACAAATGATACATACCCTTAGGACTCTTTTCTTGGCCTTTTGTGGTATGGCTGCCATACCACAGCAGTGTGGTAATTTGTTTTGTATAACAAATATTAAGAAACATTAAAAATAATTCAGCCCTCAAGAGAAAAAGAGTCTCCAATTCTGAGGTTAACATATCACGGAAGTGCCATAACACATTTTTTTACTTCCATTCTAATGCAGGATAAACATGATTACTTTTCCATTTTAAGTATTCCCAAAAGACTTCTATAATTAACCTCTACTTTCCATTAAGAAGAGAATTTTAATTACTGTATTTCTGGAGTATTTGGTCAAGCAGAAAGATTGTGTGTCGATATCGCTGTGACTTGTCTTAACTTAATCATCCATAGAAAACAGAATGAAGAAAAAGTCTTTCAGGGAAGAACAGTTTTCCAAATCAGCATAACGTTGGGTTGAAAGAAAAGGGGGGGGTGGGGTGTGTCTTTGTTTTTAAAGCCAACCTTAGAAATAGCATCAAGGCCCCCCACCTATACCCTGAAAAACTCCACCTTTCCTCCACTTGGAGACTAGGGGTGGGATATGTGTGCAAAACACCATGGCAATATAAACTGAAATACTGCTAGCTGCCTACCAGCAAACCAAAACCAGAAGTGCCCAGACTAAAAGGTTAATAGGGCTTTGGAATTGTGTCACGTCAACCCAGAGCTGCAACAATTCCTCCTATCTTTATATAACGCAAGCAAGCTGCAAGAGGAAACACTTAAAAATGCCAGCTGAAAACACACAGCCAAACTTACAAGGTCTTTTTGCAAGGCCTAGAAAATAACTATTTTTCCATAGATGCAACAGCTAAATGCCAATCCTGATGTATAAAGCATATTTTCCACAAGCACTGTCTTTACTAATGCACTCTCGGCACAGAGTGGCAGACTCAGACTATCCTTGCCTGAAAATTTTAAGAATAACTTTTTGAAGTCACAGGCTGTTTAGAGACCAGAAAGCAGATTCTACGGGTAACGCTTTTTTTTTAAAAAAAAAAAAAAAAAGCAGTTCAAATGATTCCTGCCATCAAGCTATCTGTTAGCATGCACTCCAGAGCAAACATGGGAAAAAACAGTTGGTCTTTAAATTCTGTATCTAGTCCTTAATAGTATGGGGAAGTCTTGAACTTGGGAAGAGTTGTCTCCCAGTTACATACAGTCTTTAAGACGACTCTTCAGACAGCATACCCGAGCAGTGCAGACAGCCCCGCTCCCCGCTGTACCACACAGGGAGATACTGCAGTATTTTTATTGGACAGCGGTGCAGCAAACCCACCCATGAACCAGTTTACTCGATCCAGGAGTAAGCATCACACGATACAGCAAGCATGTTTTTTCCTTCTATGCACTTCTTCTAAGAATATGAAGGCAATTCACGCTTGTGAAAGGCATTGTATGAAAAGGGTTAAAATGCATTCACAAATACAAAAATGAAGCTTCTACCACACACACTAAACCCTTCAGAAAGGGTCATAAAAGCACTCATCTCAGAACTATTTAATCTTTCACAGCAAGGTCGATAATGAAATGCTGAAGTATGTTAAGGCCACCTTGAAGAGGAATTTGCATTTAATAATCAGATTTGTTCCATTAAGTCACAGAATAAGCTACAAAACCTGTGTTTTTAGAAAAAGTACGAATATGAAGGAGACCTTTACTTGAAAAGTCTGTCCTATAAGCATTTTAGCTTCTTCAATCACTTGATTTTTTTTTTTGTTTTGTTTTGTTTTTTTTAAATTGGATTTACCTTCGAAAATAGCCTTAATTAACAAATTGATATGATTCCCTCTATCACTGAATTGCACAGAAAGTCTCCCGTCTCTGAAGAGGCAGTTCAGCTTCCCCCGGAGAAGGACCACAGCCTGCCTGCACAAAGCCTATTGTCTGTGCTGCGCAGAATTCACAGAAACGAGAAGATAAGGCAGGAGTGGTGTGAAAGAAACAACAGATAAATTACGCTTTTGTAGGTTATATCAAATATGTTCTACCTTCAAGAATTCAAGGATGAAATAAGAAAAAAAAGTATAGAAGACTGAAGTTTCCCTAGTGACAGTAACAGCCTCAGACAAGACTGGAGACCTGTTACGTTGGTATCCAAATCCTTGAGATTATGTCTTTCCTGAGAATAAAAAAGCAAAAAAGAGAAAGAAAAAAACACCAAATACAACAAAATAAAAAATGGAACGAATTACAAAATTTCTAGGTGCTGCTTATGTTATTCAGTTTGTATAATCACACCTATATGAGGATGTACTTGATTCTCCGCATGCGGAGTACCAAGTTTCAGCTCTAATACACCAGAAAACAAACAAGAGTCACGAGCAGCATGAAAATATTTTAACCTGTTTATCAGCTCTTCCATCACTCCAGGAAGCTAAAGGTGGTGTTTTTTTTTTTCTAAAGTAAAGATACAGCTTCATTGTCCCTGGGTTTTCCAAGAGAAAGCATTCTACTCAAGCTATCAACTTTTTCCCCCCAATTTACAAGCTTCTGTAAGTTTTTTCCAATATAGATCCAGAGCACTACCAGAACAAATAGAAAACTCTTGAGTTTTCTTTTTCTCTGCCCTTCTTCCGCTTTTCAAATAAAACCTAGGAAACCCTTGAAAAGGGGAGGTCGGCTTCTTGTTTGCTGTGTCCGGCTTTGGTGTAGATTGGAGCAGACCAAATCCATTGATGGGATAAAATTGTTCTTATCCTGGATGCAACAAGGTGCCCAAGGAAATAAGATCGCAGAGGATGTCAAGAGAGAACATGCCAAGAAGAAAGAGCAGCATGTAAGGTATTAGAGACTTTCAGAAGGAACGGGAAGCAGATTCTCAGCCAGGCTTCAGAGGTAACATAAAAAGAGCTCTTGCCAAGAACCCTGTGAAGACGCTGCACAGCCGGCTTCAACTCAGGATACTACCATGCTCCTGCACGGAAAGCAGGGGATAAAAAAAAATAAAAGGGTTGGTATATGTCCCACCTTGAAGGAAGTTAAATTAGAATTGAGACCTTTCTAGCCTGCAGTCTCAGAAAGCTTTCACAATTTAGAGTTCGGGGCACTCTGGAGAAGGGCTGTTGGGCTGCACCCACACTCTAGCCAACTGAGTTCATACCTCATTCAAACCTCGATTCAGCATGAAAAGGCTTTCTACATGTATACAAGACCTTAATAAACTTCTGTTTCTGTCAACAAGCCATTTCTCCATCAACCTATTGATTGTTCAGTTAAAAGACACCACATTAATAAAGACTGAATTGGTGTATTTTGTGGAGAGAGTCCTCCCTTTTTCCACATACCTATCTCTGGGGGTGGTGTACATACATCGGTATGTATACATCACTGGCTTCATTTGTGTTAATATTAGCCCAAGAAACTTAAATAAAAGCAAGACAAGTCTATCTTCCTGTTCAGAAACAGGAACGGTTAAATCTTGGTCATTCCCAACAGATTATTATTATTATTATTTTCCCAGATGTGCTCTTTTAGACCAGTGGCAGGGACCCAGCAGTTCCTACAGGCATTCAGCTCCACCGCTTCACACTCTCTATAATTAGGACCATCCAGCAGTATTGCTATGATTTAAGCACATTTCTTTTTGCCACTGTAGGCATGAAGAACAGGCTGTTCATCTTGCCCAAAAGTCTTCTACAGATTTGAGGACTTAAATCCTTCTCTAGCCTTTTCTTTAGGCTTAGCATTTCTAGTTTAGCACTAGGTAGAACACCCAGTACTAAGTAGATAGTGGGGCTCTGATAATTAACTCTGAATCCTCTCCAACCAGCCCGTGATCTTCCAGCAGTGCCATGCCCAAAGCACGATGGAGATCCCCAGCAGATACGAGATCGGTGTTAGGTGCACGTATGGTGTCATTTCACATGTTTTGGAGGCTCTACAACTCCCTTCTTCATCCCTCCCGACACAAGAGGCATCAGGTTTTAGCGCAGAAGTATAACACTACTGACTACATCGATCTGAAATCCCTTCACTACCGTAATCCCTAGATCCTTTTCTCGGAAACTGCCGTGAGGCTGGTCCTTTTCCATTTAATGTTTAACTAGCTGATTACTCCTGTCTAACTGTATTAACTTTCACTTGGCTCCTCCAAATTCTTCCTCCTTCCAAAAAAGTTTACCAGTTTTGAACTCTAACCTTGTCCTCCCTCTTGCAGCTTTAAGTGGTGTGAAAATTTAACAAATTAGCTAACTCTGTCATCCAGGGTGTGAGTGAAAGACATCTAGTAGAAGCTTACTCAGAATACACAAGTGCAAAATCCCACACAAAGCAGCCTTCAATATTATCATCTTTACTTCTTCTCTCAAAACTCATCCATCTCTTCTCGTAGCCATCCTGTGTCAGTTAAGACCACATGCCCTATTTCCTTACAAGAGTGTAATGGGCTGGTAGCTGTGGAGGAAAGAATAAGGGAAGGTGTTTGTTTTCTTCCTAAGAAACTTTTTAAACTAAGGAAATTAGAATGGTCTGAAAATATTTCCTTGACAATTACATATCAATTAACTCTCCTACCCACGTTACTTTCAGAAGTAGTTAGGAAAAAACATGTTTCGTTCACTTGCTCCTCGATTTTTCCAAGAACTGAAGCCAAGCTGACTACTTTTATCCATCCCTAGATCCTTCTCTCCTCCCATTTAGCATATTTTGGGTTTTTCTAGTCCTTCTTGTACCTCATCTCTCCTCAAATTCTCACAATTAACCCACAGTTCTGAAGTTGTTTCAGCCAACAGAAAACTCATCACACACAACTGATTTGAAAATAGTTAATGGTGAAGTACTTTTAGCCTGTCCTTTGCTAAGCCCAGCTGGTCTCTCATCTTCAGGACGAAGGACTGCCTGAACTTCTCCTTATATAGCATGCTTCCCCAAAGACCATGAGAAGGCTTTCAAAGTCAAAAGATGGAAGTTTTAACACAAGACTTTCCAGCTACAGGAAATCTGAAAGCAGGTAGGTAAGACAGAAAAAGCTCATCAATCGCCCTTTCCAAATGCTGCATTTTCAAACGATGATATACCTCAGTGGAAAAAAGAAACCCAAGACTTCCTTCAGCCTTCTTTTTACTGCTGCCATGCCCACAGGAGGTCTTTTATTTTTTGTACGTTCTGCTAGCTGCATCACATTTTGTGCAGTGGTCCATCTTTAACAAGGCTTCAGGTAAGGAAATCCCTAGAATAGTAAATGCAAAGCAGCTGCTCAAGTGGGAAGAACGTTCCCTTCGTTATTCAGGTAATTTCTGAAAGACACAAGCATTCCAGTATCAAACTTAAATCATTTAAATGTGTGCTTTAACTGCCTGACACAAGCTCTTCAGAAATTATGGCATTCAGGAAAATAACTTCAGACAAAACCACTCTGATCTCAGTTCTACTTAGTGCATATAAATTATCTCAAACTGGTGCACGGCAGTCTGTGTCTGAAGATTTCCCTACGCGTAGTGCTATAGATTCAACTTCAGCCCACTGTTGCCACCAAGACTATTTGGTAGTGATGTATTCCTGATGACAACCGCCAACTGCATTCAAATCAGAGAACTTTAATCCCAGATTTCACATAACTACTGGAACGAAACTGCATTCCATTTTACAAGGACCACATGGCAATAACCATCCAGAAAGAATATGTGAAGCACAGGTATAATTTCAGAACTGCTTTTTCCAAACAGAATGCAACCAAACACATCTTTCATCCAAAGGACCTGACTCTAGATTAGTAATACACAAAGATTCAGTCGTTGGAAGGAGTCATACAGGGCTTTGATGAAGAATGATTACTTACTGTTACATGTTGAGGAAAGATATGTCAATTGAGGGCCGTGATACTTGTCCTTTTAAGTTAGACTCCACAGCAATTTAAGAGTACATATATAACACCCTTGAAAACTGACGTTTAAAATAGAAGCATTTGACAAACTCCTAAACAGACTGGCAGGAACTATTATAAAGCCCCTTTTTACGTATCACAAGTCAATGATAAAATATCCAAGCTCTCCTGCTACAGGATTGAACTTTTAAAAGGCTTTTCACCAGAATTCAATTAACATTCCCAATGGCCCTTGTAATCCCAAAAGCAGCGTGTCATGCCCTTCCTAACCTAGATCACTAAAAAAAGCTGTCTTCAAGAATTAGCCAAATGTATTTTAATTGAAGACGTTACAAACACTGTTCTTCGCAAGCTGCCAGCAAGAGCTCACAATGAACTTGTTTTGTAGTTTTGTTAAAATATTCATTGCTAAGGAGCGCATTATCTGTATGGATAAATTGCTACGTGCGTTAATCTCTAAATAAAACATAAGTATTAGCAGGTTGGTAATTTTTTTTCCCTTTTTTTTCCCATTGGAAACATTCTGCACTGCTCAGTAAGCAATATTTATATAAGATGTATTATAATATACTACAGCAGTTTAGGCAAAGATAGATTTTCTGCTTAAATATTACGTTTTTCCCTTATGGCAGAACACAGACCACCTGGCCAAATTAAAATGCATGTGATGGCAATATACACTTTGCCAACCAAAGATAGTTCAGGATATTTATTTTTTTAAAGCACATCCAAAGCCCAATCATACACATGGTGGCTGGCAAGTTCATTCCTACTGAAAAACCAAGGCCAAATTCTCTAAACTGCATTCTCTAAATGCCACTTCATTTCTTTGCAAAGACTCTACAATCCATAAATTACAGACAAAAATGATATTGCACTTAAGCATCAAGAAAAAAAAAGGAAAAGGTGTAAGAGGTAGCCATGACTGTGGATGTACAATATAAATCCTGCTGGTACTTCAATAATTCCAGCGGTAGGCTGACAGCGGAACCTAGGAGAGCAAGTGATGTAACACTGTCAGCTAAGTAATGCCATGTATAAATCTAGACTTTTCCAGACTTGGTAGATTCCTTTCTCCTTCAGCACAAGCAGATTTCCTCTTTTTATGATTTAATACACTATAACAAAGATATTAATCAAAAAGAGTAACCCATCTTCGCCCCCGCATCATTAAGCATTGTGAGCTAGCAATGATGTCTGATGGAGGGTAAGGTGGTGCAGATTCCTCCTGGCCTGCAAGGGAAGGGGCTGTGGTCTGAGATCCGGAAGGGAGAGCCATCCTTTTCTTTGTGACATGGAGAAACAACAGAGTCCCCTTCCTAAAAAGGGGCTGCTTCTGTGTTGCAGAGACAGGAAAAAAACCTGCTTGTTCAGGCAAATTCCCCTGAAAGACAGCGGCACAAAGCTGGATGCTTTTGTCCTTCTCTTTAGTCGTCAATCCTGGGCGCAGGTGCCTTGTTACAACACAGGCCAAGCAGACAATACAGAGTGAATATTAGCAGCCTAGCATACCCCCAGAAAACTGGTACCCTCATTCTCCTCAATAAAATGGTAAGTTTAGTGAAATTATTCTTTGTGGTCCATTGTGAAGAGCACCCATCGGAATACCAACAGCCCTACGCGCAGGCTGTCATCAACACAGATGGCAGCTTCCAGTGACAAGGAACTCTGCTCTGCCTTTTTGCTCCCATGTTTTTCAAAAGGCATCCATCTAGAAATATGAAGTTGTGAAAAAGCTAAGTAATTCTGCATATTATTCTCTAATGGTTTAATGCTACTGAGTTGAGAAGGTTTTTGACACCGTGTATTAACAAGAATCCAAAAGTCAAGATACTCATGTCACAGGAAATTACTGTAACATAGAATGAAACAATGTATGTTTCAAGGCTTTGCCTTCAGTAGCTGAGGAGCATCCTTGCCTTTCAGACAGCACAGTCAACAGACAAAGAACAAATTCAAGCAAAGCAAACTACATTTTGCAACGATGCTTTTACAGCTTTGTCGATACTTCCAGTTAACAACAAATTATTGTTGGCTTAAACTTAACTGACCTTCCTGACAAACCTCAAGCATGAAATTATATTAAGAAAAATTAGCCCATTAAAAAAAGTATGCAGCAATAGAATTCAGAGAAATATCCAAATAGTGTACAGTGTGCCTGCAGTAAAACACTGAAAAGTAAGCATCCATGCATTTACTCTAACCACTCTTTCTGTAAATGATACCATCTCCTCATATATTATTAAATAATGGGAAGGAAAACAAGATAATGATCAACAGCAAAATCCAAACACAGATTGTAATCTCAAATATCAAATGTCTTAGGAGATGCATTTATGTCTGGTGTTTAGTTGCACAGCCTTTCTAACACCTCCAGGGAGTTAGAAATTTTTACCTGAATTTTGAACACATGGAAGCAACTTTATTATTTACAGTGTTGCTGCTTAATTGTCAAAAGTTCTGTGATGATGGCTCCCTTAAACAGCCAGCTAACAAGCGCTGCCACGCTGAGTCACAGCCCTTATGCCCTTTTACTAAAGGGCTGCAGGTCCATTAAGCTTGGAAAACCAAAGGAGAAAAGATGGCACAAACTCCTCTTGCAGCAGTTTCCACTAAAGCACGATCCACTATAACCATTTCTTGTGGTACTCTTGTGCACCTTGTCCTGAAAGAAATCTCTGCCAAGGAGACGTTCCACTCTTGTCAGGTCCAGACTGTCACTGTTAGACGGTTACCTTCTCCCAAGGATTTCTTCATCTGCCCTAAACCTACGCTCAAACCTGGAAAATTGTCTACCGGCCGTGCTTCAAAACCAAGTTCTGCTGGACTCTGTTCCTCCTGGTGTGCAAGGAAAAAGAATCCTTTATAACCACTAAGACCAAAAATTTGGATTTCTTTCAGGTTGCTTAAAAACAACCCTTGGGTTTTACAGAACTCACATCTAGGAACTAAGTCCCACAAACCTCTCGCCCTCTGCAAGGAACGTCCTTTCAAAGAGATTTTGCTTTTATATCAAAGGAAGCTCAAGTCAGACCATCTAACACCATGTATTCAAGTTAAGCCAATGAAGGAACTACTCTGAATATCCTAACTGCAAAATTTCTTTTCATATCCATTTCAGAAGGAGAGCTTAAAGGATTTTATCCACCTTTTCCTTTTTTTTTTGTGGAATTACCGAAGCCATTTCTCTCATTTCAGAGAACTATCAGTTTTCATTCAGATAGCCAGTCTCTTTAACTGACACATCCCTTTAAGCCTCCACAGGATTTAAAAATGGTACCATGTGTTACTTGATACAAAGGACAAAACATTCTTGCATATGATATCCCCTTTCTATTGCTATTAATGACAGAAATAAGCCAGAATGATAATAAGGTAAAACCTTTTTGACTTAAACTCCAGGCACAGAAGTTACCTTAATCAAAATCTCTTGGGATTAGTTGTTCAATATACGATCTAACAGCAGAACTAAGATGCTTTCAGGGTGATGACTGTCATCAGGGCAGCAAGCACTACGAAACCCGATGTGCACTCTACACCCTAACAAAGCCTTCATCCAGTGTCAAACTTTTCTTTCCTCATCTGTCAAAATAAGCCAAAGTGATTACCTTTCACACGAAATTAACAGTATGCCAGGAGATTTTTTTTATGCCCATTCCAGCCCATTTTTGAATGCTTTATATGGCTCTTATTCCCCTGCAATTTTCTTCCTCATACTTCAAGCAAAAAGACAAAATTAGTTTCTTTGCTTGTAACTTCACAGCCCTGGCTGAAACCCCATTACTGCAGTGCCCAATTTACGGTTGTCGGCTCTGGAAGCTTTTATAGTAATCTGACTTCAGAGAGGTGGTGCTTATAGTTTTCATATTCTTCCTGATCAAGTATGAAAAAGAAAAGAATGGCAAGCAATTTTTACTTATTTTTAATATTAGCAGTGCTTCCTTCAGAAAGCACCTCAGTTATAGAGAACCAGAGTTCTATTTTATTTTTTTTAATTCTTCCATTGACCGTTTTCATTACTTTATCCAATTGGTCTGAGAAAAGACACATCTAGCATTTCTACAAAAGATTACTAGAGGGCACTGTAAAGACACCTTCAAAAGGAAGAAAATTTATTTCTGTTCATCATCCTGAACAATAGTACTTTGACTTTTCTACAGAAATAGCTACCATATGTTAGCTACTGACAATGCTACATTTGTTACAGCAGGTGAAGAGGAATTTCCATTTTTTCCTGGAGTAATGGATTTTTCTTTCCCAGAGTTCCAGCCTTCTGGGTAATCAGGCACGTAGTTCACCTCTTCAGATATGGGCAACAGTAAAAACAAAGAGGGGCTTTCAAAGGGTTAAAAACCAGACAATCCAATTGTAAGACTCAACATATATATTGCACATAGCACAGGCAAGATGTTAAACATCCAGCAAAAGATTCTTCCATCTTCCCTCCTTACACCCTATTTGGGCTTCACTCAAACCACCCCATGCTCACCCCGGGCTCCGGGTGCTCAGACTCCAGTAACCAGCTGGCCCAAACCCTCACCGAGGCTGGACAGACAGTTTAGCTCCCTGGGGAGATTCCCTGGTGGTTTGCAAACCAAGCCCACACAATCAGGGAGCAGATTCCTTGCCTCAGTCTTTTTTTTTTTTTGCCAGACTGGTAGATCAAAAATGGGTTAGAATATAAATACAGAAAAAAATCCCCACACAACACAAGAGGATTATTTGCTGAAACCAATTACTTAAATATTTTCCAAGTAGTAAACACACTGCGGTATCCAAGAACTCTACATGAAGGGTAAAGTAATATTACTATTTCTCAGACGCCAACAAGGTTATGGGGCACCCAACAGAACACATTCCATGTAGCAAATTCATTTAAAGATGCACTTTAAGTGAGACAAGAGTTGCTCTTCAGTGAAGGATCTCCCTGCTGCGGATCTCCTCCAGCCCACGTATTCAATTCACCGCTTCAGGGTGATTACAGAGGTTACAAAGGATGCTTGCAGAAGTGCAAAAGGGGAATGCTGTTATGAAGTCAGGAGCGCTCCAATCACAGGCAACGGTCAAAATGGCATACAGGAAGATATATGAGGAGGAAAAGAAGAAACCTGATTTCTATGGGAAGCTTAAAGTGAAAAAAGAGTTGAACATTAAAAAAAAAAAAGATGCAAGAACCACACTGAAAGTTGCTGTACATCACCTTCAGTGTCTTTCTAAAGAGAGACCTCTGTCATGCTTCATAAAAGAGGAAAAAATTCTTAACAAATACCTTTAATGTTAGATCAAGCAAAGACTATCTAAGAGGACCTGGAACAGAAGAACAGCTGCCTCAGATCAGAGCAAAAAGAATCCTTTTAACTCAGTGTCTTGTCACAGCGGAGTGGAGAGCAGATGCTGGGGAGCACCTAGGAACAGAGTAAACATACAGCAAAACGCCCCCATTCACCCTCTGAGCACCACTGCCCTGACGGACTGCAGTGACCAGAAGCGGGTTTGGCTCCTCAGTTCAATGGCTATGCGAGAGAAAGCACCAACCACCTCTGCCAGCACCTCTGAACTGCCTGGAGGGAGACAGGGAAGAGGGAAGGGGAGAGGGCAAAAGAATACGAGTTTCACCACTCAATGTGAGGCTCCCTAATTTAGGGGGCTCACGCTGAAAGATTAAGACAACCAGTTAATTTTGTACACTCACCATAGCTAATTGTACAGCCTGTACAGTACAGGTTTCCTGCACTAGTAGCTTTACCTCAAACCAGGACACTGTCCAATCACACTATTGATCCACAATATACAAAAATGTAATAAGCTTAGCAATTTATAAATGATGATTTTATTGATCTTTCAGTATATTAGTGAAAAAAATGGGAGCAGTAGAAAAGTAAGGAAAAGACGCACATTACAAACACTACTATAAACATACTGCAACGTTTTTAAGAATCATATTTTAAAAACGTATTTACACTAGTTTTTCTATCCCATAAAATTCAACACTTGTGGCAGAGTTCATTATGTGGGTAAATTACGTTGCAATAAAACTGACCCTTCTTAAATTTAAGTCATAACGCTACTCTTGTAAAAGCAAGCTGACCAACTATAGAGCTCAAAATTGAGACTTTTTTAGCAGAAAGGTATATAGCCAGGTGACAGGCACATCATCAGGCCCATGGAAAGGGACAGAGATGCAGCATGTGCCCTCAAGCGACACGTGGAACCACGGCCCATTCCAGCTACGGCACCACCAAGATAAACAATGCATCAGGGAACTGGAAGAAATAACAGATAACCAGTCTAGATTTGCTATTGAGTGTTAAGGGTTTGCTACACTTGTTGCTTGAGAAGCCCAAAGTAAAGTCTAAAGATAAACACTAATGGAACACTATGCAAAGCCTTCAGCAGGTTCTGCGCAGTCCAAGTTTTCAGTGTGTGTACCCTTTCACCCACCTCTCTGTTTATTTTTAAATTGAGGGTTGAAGACCCTGCTAGCACCGTAGTAACTGAGGTAGGCAAACCCCTTGGGGCAGAGCATTTGCTGGTCACTGAGGAAAAGCTACTGTAATTAAATTCATTTCTCTAGCAAGAGTAAAAAAAAAAGAAATTAAAAAAACCCACACACTCAACACTAACTGAACTACAGAAAAATAAGCAAGGCACTTCATACTAGACAAACAGATTAGAAATTTGCCTAGTTCTGATGCCTTGGAAAATGTAAGAATAAAGACCTTGTGATTTAAAAAGTTGTCTTTCGATCAAAAGGAGAACAGAGACAAAAAATCCCTGGATTCTGTACCCCTTCGCCCAAGCACACCCACTCGCAGACCGAAGCCTGGGGTTGCATCAACAAATCACGCAAGTGAGAAGAGCTTGCCCCACGTGAAACGCTGCTCAGAGACAACACTAAATTGGCAGAGAGGAGAGGAAAGGGCAGCTTTAATGTTACGACCAATGTGTCTCGACGGCACAGAAAATAGTGGCATATTTTTGAAATAAGCAGTTTTGCTTCATTTTTATATTACTATACTGCTCCCAAAAAACACTGTACAGCAAAACAACAGGGAACCATACCAAACAGCTGCACTACCCCCTTGTACAGTGTTATGTATGTGGTTGTGGGGTACCACCACACCATCACCTGAACAGCAATTTCCCAGTGATACAATCTTTGACAAAGATCCCTTAAAGTTATCTCTTATGGTTATAGCCATAATATAGTGGCAACTATCTAGGAGTCTGAATAAACTACCTTGGTGAATTTTAAGTGACAAATAATTAAGTCATGTACTCCATGGCTTTCAATTATTTTTAATTTATATTTACATATACCCCTCATATATATAAACTTCATATGAAGTTGTGTGTATGGATAAGTCATATATATACACACACCCCTGTAGTCATGTACACCTATCACTGTCCTCTGATTATTTTTCAAACCTCAATTAAGTTTAAGACAAGCATTTAATGATTATAAAAACCATCCAAAACATCAACTAAACACATCTTATTAGTGCCATTGGTGAATTATCCATATTAAAAAATATATATAAAATGGCTTACAAAAACGGAATGTTACTAAACCAGATTTCAGGAAAACTTTGCAGATCCAGAACTGATAAAAAGTATAGAGATATTTGCAGATGCAGATATTATAATCCAATATCCCGATGAGCTCCAACATTAAAAAAAGAGGATAACTAGTCACAAATGAAGAACATTTAAACCGTGGCTAAGAATAAGCAAAGAAACAACACTCAGCTGTGTCACAGACTGGTGCCCACCAGGAAAACAGTTTAAGCACTAACTCAAACACATAAACACATGTGACCGAGTTACAACTCCTTCAAGTTACTTCCCCCCCCCCACTCTGAGCAGTGGCTAAAACTCTCCATTTGTGTCATCCCAACAAAACACCGGTTCTACAAGTTTCAAACATTTTTTTCATCCTCTCAACTGTGAGTTCTGCACATTGATCCTGGAAATATTTAATGTCTTTTATACAGTTCGGCTGGGTCAAGATCAATAACGGTTAGAGAATGTCATTGTGTTTGAAGAGCAGAACAAGGCTTTGGCTGGCCTGGCACTCCCTTCCCAATAGGAAATATCTATCTACAACAGAATTGTTCTACAGCAAACCTGAGTTACAGCTTTGCACCAGTGACTCCGGACTACATCCATGCATTAAGAGGGTGGCCAGCAGGTCAATGAAGGTTATCCTTCCCCCTTCTGTGCCCTGGTGAGACCGTATCTGGCGCACTGTGTCCAGTTCTGGGCTCCCCAGTTCAAGAAGGACAGGGAACTACTAGAGAGGGTCCAGCAAATGGCTACGAAGATAATATGGGACCAGACCATCTCTGTTATGAGAAAAGGCTGAGAGCCCTGGGGCTGTTTAGCCTGGAGAAGAGAAGGCTGAGAGGGGATCTCAGCAATGCTTATCAATATCTAAAGGGCGGGTGGCAAGAGGATAGGGCCAGATTCTTTTCAGTGGTGCCCAGCGACAGAACAAGGGCCAACAGGCACAAGCTGGAACACGGGAGATTCCATCTCAACATGAGAAAAAACTTATTTCCTTTGGGGGTGGCAAAGCACTGGCACAGTCTGCCCAGAGAGGTGGTGGAGTCTCCTTCTCCAGAGATATTCAAATCCTGCCTGGACACGATCCTGTGCAACCTGCTGTAGTGACCCTGCTCTGGCAGGGGGGTTGGACTGGATGAGCTCCAGAGGTCCCTTCCAACCCCTACCAGTCTGTGATTCTGTGATTAAACAAGCTATCCCAGAACAGTACAGCTACCTCAGAAGCTTCGTCACTATAAATCAACCTCGCTTCATACCCCAAGCCAAAACATGACAGAAATATTTGCAAATCTTACTGATCCTCTATCATGAAATGTACAAACATGATCCAGAATAAAAAAAATAATCCCCAAGCCTTATTTATTGCAACTTAATTATTTCAAGTGCACTGAATATATATGGAGTAGAGCAAATTATTGGGTTTTTCTTTATTACTTTTTTATATACGAAATCAAACATCTATACTTCAGGAAGGCAACTGCAGACTATTAACAACATATCTGTATTCAAAACAGATCTATGAAAAAAATCTAATTGCACTAATCCTTTATTATAACTCTGCAGTCATGTTATTTTCTCCAGTTGACATTTTTCCGTAACAGATTCCTACTAAGCTGTTAGTGAGCTCTTTGTAAGCCAAGAAAAGCTAAAGAAAAATAGCCAAATGCCTTAATTTAACTCCCGATTCTCGATGTCTCCTTTTTCAAAAGGGCAGCAGGCGGTACGTGGTGATCTCCACTTCTCTACCGGGGAAGGGGGAGAAGGAAAGCACCAGGTTCAGCGCTGATACTCCTGCACCTTCCCGGAAAGCAGTGGAGTTGTACGTCCAACTCGACCTGGGAATATAAACCATGGGATATTAATGGGGCACATCTAACTGCCCTTGCTTTCCCTATTTTATCTCAGTTGAAAGTACAGTAAAATGAACAGAAAGACCAGTTTTAAAAGCTTTACGCAGATTCTTGTCTCTTCTGAAAGTATATTAATGAAATGGCTTCCTGTTTCATTTTCTAAAGACAAACAAACGCTTTCATCTAGCTTGTTTACTCGCTTAACCTCCTAAATTCCCATGAAGCACTGTAGCTTTGATTGGCGCAGTTCTTGTCAGAAGAAAATAAAAAGCATAACTGTAGCTTTGCAAATATATTAGCAAAAATATTTGCAAGTATTAGCTTTGCAAATGTTACACAGATGTGCAAGGAAAAAATAGATTTATCTGTCCATTTATAATACAGATTATTCCATCAAAGAGGGAAAGCAAACACGTTTAAAAAGAACTCACATAAAAGTGGAAATACAAATATTGCATACATTAACTAAATTATCATACAGATATGGGTATTACCTGAATTACTAAGTTAGTCAGAAATGCTTAAGAAAAGCAAATTCATAGGTCATCATTAGAAGGAATTTGCTTATATCCCTCTTATTCTCATTTCCCCATAACTGTAAAAGTTCTCATCTCACTCTCACCAAATATTTAAAACCTCCTAAACAATAATTTGACTAAAGAGCACAAGATGGGTTTAGCGCACAACTTCTCCTTTGATTCAGCTGAGAGATGTCTCCCTTTAGTTACATCCATTCTGCCTACCAAAAAAAGGCCAAAAAAGAGAAGAGCCAGCATAAGTCACCTGGTGTTACAGACACTACAGACTACGGACAGGATCAGTGTTCACAAACAGATGACAGTTTGCTTCCAAGGTTTTAATTTAGGCTGTAGTCGCTTGTTCTCCTGTCGTGCACCATTGCAAGAAGCCTGGCTCCATCTCCTCGATAACCTCCTCATAGGTTCCAACAGGCTCCTAGGAGGTCCATCCCCCCACCCCAAGATTTCTTTGGGCCAAAAAAGCCTCTCCTAAGGCACAAGATTCAGCTCCCAGTCAGGCTGGTGGAGGGCCAAGCAAGCTCGCTCCAGTTTAATAAAGTCTTTGATATGGACACATTGGGTAGCCCAAAACTGGCTGCAGGATTCAGGATGCAGCCTAGAGAGCTTTAACCTCGCTTCCCTCAACCTTCCGGCTCTGCTCCGGCTACTCCTGCCTGCGCTCTGAATTGACATGCACAGACCGTGTTCGACAGTCTGACAGCTACCTGGCTGGCTAGTTGAAAGGTTCCAGTTCAAGATTTTTCTCTGCTTAATAGGAAGCAGAACTTTTCAGCTCAAATAATATCAAAACAGGACCTGGATCTGAACTCTGCATATCACATTGGAAAACAGTACTCAATTCACACAACTTCATTTTTAAGCTGTTAAACAAATAGACAGACCTGCTGAAATATTAATTTGACTAATTATGGCAACAGAACCCCAGAAGGAACTAACAACTCCACAGAAATGGAGCAATACCTGTTTCCAGCACTGAAAATTGCACAAGTTTCAGACACTGAACAGATGGCTCAAAAAGACCTGTGCAGACTGTGCTGATACCGCCCTTTGCTTCGGCTCTGCCTCCCGAGTCTTTAAGATGCAAAAGCTTACCTGTCTAGGGAGAGCTGAAGTGTGAGCTACTGAACAGAACTTTTAAAAAAAGACGGGACACAAAGTATTTACACTTCACACTTCTTCCAATTCATAGGCTGTACCCAAATTTAAAGCGTTCTCACAAGGGAAACATTTACCTTCATATGACAAAAAGCTCTTCAACCTGCTTGGACAGTGGAATCAAGCTATCTGGCAACTTACTGTCCAAAATAAAATTTCGGCTGATGATACGTCATAAAACATAATTTGGATGCAGTTCTTTATTGAAGGGACCTCTGGAGGTGATCTAGCGCAGGCAGCTGCTCCAAGCAGGTCTATTTAGAGCAGGTTGCTCAGGGATCTGGCCAGCCACGCTTTAAGCTTCTCTGAGGACATGCAACAGTAGAAAGCATGCAAGCCAGAAGCGTACAAGCACCCAAAGCAGGAAAGCATGGCGAGAGCTACGCCCCCAAACTGGCTTTCCATTATTTCATTTCTGACATATCGAAACAGTGAGTTAAGGTTAAATATCCTCAAATTAAAAGCACAGAAGTCACAGGAAGCAGCACATAAAGGGGTCAGTCTCTTCTCCCAAGTAACAAGCGATAGGACAAGAGGAAATGACCTCAAGTTACACCAGGGGAGGTTTAGATTGGATATTAGGAAAAAATTCTTCACCAAAAGGGTTGTCAAGCATTGGAACAGGCTGCCCAGGGAAGTGGTGGAGTCACCATCCCTGGAGGTATTTAAAAGATGGGTAGACATGGTGCTGAGGGACGTGGTTTAGTGGTGGGTTTGGCAGTGTTAGGTTGATGGTTGGACTGGATCTTAAAGGTTCCTTCCAATGTAAACGATTCTATGATAAAGCCACGTAGGAAAGATCTGTTCTGAGGAATCTAGCAATAAAAGTTACACAAAGTACCTGATCCATCTGTTAACAGTTAGAAACAAGGAGGAAGACATGATATACCAACACACTCTGAAAACCACACGTTCTAGGTATTCAGACTGGCAACAGGAAGGACAGATCTGATCCTCAGCAGAGTACCACTCAAAACCACACCTGCTGTTCACCCCAGAAGCAGGATTTTGCAAAACCTATCGGAATAAAACAACATACTCTTGAAGGAACCACGAGGCTGTAACAACCTCACCTAATCTGAACGCAATCACTTGAGCTAGCTGACGTTGCAATGATGGCTTTGCTTAAGCGCACTGTTTTGGCACTAAGAACAGAGCACGCAAGTCCAATGACCAAGAGACTCTGCGATGACTTGGACCTTGACACAGAACTGTTAACTTCCATAACGTCATTCAGTGTCCCCAAACACCTCTTCACATCAGTTCTTGACTCTGGGTAAGCTCCAAACTGCAGAAGTTGATCCATTAATCCGCAGTGGAAACTGGTTCGGATGTTTGTGACTGTGTACTTATCAGCTGCACTGCACTTACCATATCAAAGCACAGAGTGAGCTGCCATCACCTGCAGATCTGTAAGGACAGTGTGCTACAGCCTCAGATGTGACTGCTCCCTCCAAAGTCAGCACAGATTATCACCTCCAACATGGGCAAGGAACACCAGGACCTAAACACCCTTCAACTGCAGGCTTTTCTTCATTCCCTTTCAACTATAACCTACCACACTGCCAGGTCTAGTAGTCTCCTCTATTTTAGGTCTCTAGCTAGCATTAAGGTAAGGTTTTTAGCATATCCTTCACATTTTGCATTTGCAGCACAGTTGATGCCTGCTGCAACAAGCTTTCTGTTTTAAATAATACCTCCTGATAGAAGTGCATTAAAATATAAAGCAATTTACACAAGTAAGTTAGCTCAAGCATCGCAGCATAAAATAATTTCCAAAAGATGTTATGGCAAAGCTTTTCCCAGGTTCTTTAAGATTTTATGCTGTAATTTCTCCCAGTCACCAAAACACTACATTTAAGACCAAACCACAAACATTTTCAGCTGAAGGGCAGATTAGCTCTGCATAGGCATCCACCGCTGGCCACCATCAGACACTATTATAAAGCTAAAAATTCCTTTGGTCTCATTTTCCCTGTCCGTTCTGAGGTTTTATGTAAATAGCCTGTACAACCTTCTCCTGAGAAACTTTCCTAACTCAAACATACCTTAATCACAGTATAATCAGATAATTAGACTGCAGTCCCTAGTAAGTCTACCATTAACACTTAGAAGCTATATTTAAGGAGGAAAAAGCTTTATTTCAGTCAATTCACAGCACGTTATGACTATCACAAATGGGAATCTATGTTTTTTAGTAGAGCAATTTACACTTTTTAAACAAAAATTGCAAGAAAAAAAANGGGGGGGGGGGGGGGGGGCTTTTTTGGTGGGTTTTTTGCTTGGTTTAAGAACTAGAGCCAGAAAACAGAACTACTGAACCACCTCCTTTCAGTCACAAGATGGATGAAATACAGCTTTCCAGCGCCAAGCACTCGTGTCACTTTTAACCATGAAAAAAGTCCCAGACAAGAGGCATGTAAAATTGTTTTTTCAGCTCCATAACAGAAACATCCACGGCTACAGATCTGATTATAACAGAAAGTGGCCAAACTGAAGTTGGGAACTGGTCAAAAGACAAGTGATCTATGAAATGATGCACTTTAAGAACACCACCATTCTACGCCTACAAATATGTTGTAAAACATTAATAAGTCGATCATGATTATTTATTTTTAACTCAAATTATTAAGTTTCTGTAAGACATTGTTTATCTTAGATTTTCTGGCTTTCAATCACCCAATAACATACATTACTCAGGTCCTCCTTCACTTGCTGTACTGTTATCTTACTTGCATGAGAGAGGCTATAAATCACAGAATACTAAAGAAAGATGCTTTGCCCTTATTTCATTAGGGTTTCTTTGCAGTAGGGATTTCTTACAGCCAATATTAAAATGTAATCACTTTGTCTCCCAAAGTTTTAGAATACATAGTCTGCATGTATTAAAAGTGCTTTTCATCTTTGTAAACATGCAGTAAAAAAGGGAGGGGTGAGTCATTCACATTTTCAGGCTCAACAGTTTCAGTTCCAACAGTATCTCCTCCCCAGACCAGTACATCCAGCCACAGCACTCCATGCAAGGCATCTTCAATCGAAGCGGGGAGGAAGAGGGGACAGTTAAGTATTTGGCAGAGGAGTTAGTGCCAATAACAAAAGCCTATAAGAGTGCCCAGCGTAACACAGCTGTTGGAGGAACGGCAACCAGGGCAGGCAGACAGGCCAGTGTGCAACGAGCCACAGGCTAAAGTGTGTCAGGAATTCTGTGAAATAAGACATTAGATAACAATATCTAATCTGAGCGCCCAGAGCTAGGTCACCTTCATTTTACCATCTGCACACAATGCGGACATCCCAAATACAAACATATAAAATTATTCTTGTACTAAGTTACACATACTGACTTAGTTTTGTATATACTTATATATAAAAATATACACATCAACATAGCTGTACAAATGTACATACCTAATGATTTCTAAAGCAAAAAGTTATGCTAGAACTATTAATGGGGCAGATAACTCCATGGTTTTTGATACAGGATAGATCGTTTGGGACTTAACCAACAAATGGCATTAAATCTACCTCAGTATTCAAATTACTTTTATTGCTCAAGCAGTCCGAGTGCTCTTCATAAATACGTTCAGTGAAGCAGGCAGTGTGCTGGCCAAGGGCATCTCTACACTAGGTATTGCTTCTTGTATATTTTCAGTCCCGTGCAATTTAGGGAAATGAATTTGGGCTTCATCTCACCAGTTTAACTGTTTAAATATACAGAGAAAAAGGTAACCCTGGATACTAGTGCTGCCTATGTTAAATTGGTAATCTAGGTGCGCTATTTTTACCAGAATGTATTCCATCAGAGAGATCTCATTAAGAACTATAATTATCCAGAGATTTTAGAAAATCTGGGGCTACACTGCAGGACCACGTGATGGAAAAAGACTAAAAAGCCTAAAAGGACGCTGTCTAATGAGAGTCCTGTCCGGAACAGGGGAGTGGAAAAAAAGCAAGGCAAAGCAAGGTCTCACAGCCACAAAGCACAACAAAACCAAGGGGCAATGATGATACCGGAAGGACAGCATCTTTTGGTGAGCAGTTAGTATGGTTTGCACAGACCAGAGTCTACTTTTCAACAAGAAATGAGCGTGTATAAAACCAAACAAACAAACTGGAAAATCCCAGTTAATCTTAACGTTTACCACTTAACTGGGACTCCAGGTGAGTGCAATGGCTGGGAAACCTGCAGTGCCACTTCCCAGGTCTGCACTACAAAGCGCCGGCTGTCGCAAGTTCTTTCTACCAGTGGTTCATTCTGCACCCAAAACCAATGCCTCAAGGGCTGGTGACTAAAAACCACCCTGCCATTAAGTTTGCTCATTAAGTTTGCATAACTTGCTTTTAGTTCATAGGGGAAAAAAAATCAGTATTAACATGGACAAAACTTATTATTAGGCTAAGGTGCCTGTGATATCTCATCGATTAAATTAAATATCATTAATTTTGAATGCAACTCGTAGATCATTCTCTAAATGCTATGCCAAAAATATAATTGAGTCTTCATTAAGTGACCAGATGGGAAATGGGAGCTCTTTCCCCACAATACGATTCAAGGTTAAGCTGCAGCTCACCAAGGATTGTTGAGAACTGCCACAGACCCTCACCTTCAGAATCCATACAAAAAAAAAAAAAGGGTCTGTATTTTATTCACTCCAGATTGCCAGCTCCTCCTTCCAGCTTACCGCTAACCTTGAAAGAATGACATAGGTGGAGCTACTAAATAAAGACAGATTTTCCAATGTAGTCAAAGGGGCTAAAGAAAAAGGAAATTACTTCAAGCTACAATTAAGAGCACACTACCAGCCTTCACTACACTATTTCAAAGTTGAAATGTGAATTAAATTCAAAGTAAAGCAAGCTGCATTTTCAGCCACCCGCTTATCATTTCATCTTTGTGATAACAGCATCAGGACAAAAAACCTCCTTAGCCTTACCTTAACAACCCACGGCTGCATTTGATCGCCCTTCTGTTATTTGTGTGTTGTGTTGGAAGAAATCTACTTTCTAGTATTTCACAGCTAACAACTAGACTTACAAAAAAAGTGGGTGATTTAATACAGAAAATACTACAACAGCGGTATAAGAGAGTAAAACAGCAAAGCAGAAGAGGCACTGGAATTTGTCACCACAAAAAGGGGATGCTACTACTTGCGAAGCAAATCTGGAAGATCACTCTGCTTACAGTCATGATCTAAAGTTCATTTTTTTATCATACAGAATCAAACAAGCTCTTAGCTAATGCCAGGCTACAGAGCGAGATTGCCAGGCAGGACAAGAGGTCAGGCAGGAACCCGGGCAGGCTCCCGGCTGGCAGAGCGATGCTGCTGCCTGCCTGCCGCAAAGAGCCAAGTGGCAAACACTGGGGCAAGTGGCACAAGAGCGACTGGACACAGCACGCTCGGTTTTGTGAGGGCTTTTAAAAATTAATCTGGTGCTTTGGTTGAATGAGATCACCGCTCTGGGGCACAGACAAGCAATGTTTCAAAAGTGGTCATTTCTGGTGGTTAATGGCATGGGTTTTTTTTTTTTATTTAAACATTAAGTCCAAGAAACGAACCCCTGTCCTTCAAATCTCTCCAGAACTCTACCCATGCTTACAAATTGCATCTTTGCCTTCATAGCTACACTGTCTCCTTGGTTCAATGTTTTTAAGTACAACCTTGGACTTCTGCACCCATTCCAAATTCCGTTCCCCTTTGTGTTACAGTACAGGAGAAGAAATATTAACAAAGTCTAATTCATAAATATTTTCCTCGTCAATCCAAAATGATAAGTTAAGATTCATCTTTCATCATCCTGTCCTACAATTATGCCTCTAGATCACAAGTTTCTTATCAGACCTTTCTTTCAGCATAATTGGTTTCAACCATAAATAATTTTTTTCCCCATGAGAAATATTTTGTAGCGGTGATATTTTGAGTCTCCCCAAATCACTGATTCATTATTGATCTAAGATGAAAATACACTGTCAATTTTTCACTGAACTATTGATCAAGCAAGGTCACCCCTAGCAAGATCCAGAGTACCAGAAGTCCACAAGTAAACAGATGGAACGAGCTACAATATTTCCAATAACATATAAGGAAAGGAATTTAGAAAATAATATTTAAACAGCTTGTTGGACTGCAGACTACATGTAGGAGGGTTTCAGCAGATCATGTACGGATTGTAGTGAAAGAATGTGGTCCCCATTTGCAGAAAAAAAAAAAAATACTTTTTGCAAACTGTTTGTAGAGAAGCAGGCAACTGCCCCAAGTTTCTGCCTTTTTTGCTGAGGTACACCTATCTGATGATACTTTGCATTCTAACACACTCACCAAAAAAGTTGGTACACTAGGGCTGACTGATGAAATCTAGGGTGGTGAGTTTTTGTTTTGTTTTTTTTTTTAAACAGCTCCATTCAAAGCTGAGCATCAAATCTTTTTCTTAAATAATTACCACGGCTTATTGTCCTGCAACTTCTTTTATTTTAATTCCATGTACTCTAGTGAAACTGCTTGCAAGATCTGAAAGCAAGCCAGACAGATTAACAGGAGATTTCCAGCACGCTGCACCACCCAGCCGAGTCACAGGTCAAGAAGTAGGAAGCACTGCTTTTCCATTTTTCACCTGTACCTAGAGGTCAAGGAAATCGCTTTACTTGGAAGCCTTCTAAGGCCAAGGCCGGGTTTCTGGGGAGCAGCCCCACAGCCACAGCCTCAGCCCAGCTGGCCCTGCCCCAGCAGCTCCCGGCCGCAGAGCCCCGTACGGCAGGCGAGGGGGATGGGGATGGGGCGCCCTGGGAATCCCATCCTGCCGTTTCCATGGCTACACCAGTTGAGCAGGGAGAGCTTTACAACAACCAGGCTGCGGATGCTCTGCGGTCCCTATCGGAAGGAAGCACCCATGGAGTGTGGGGAAGACCCCCAAAGAGGGGTAAATGCGGAGGGGGCAATGCAAAGCCCCACGTAAGCCAAAGCAAGGTTGGAGCCTTGCAGTGATTTTTCTGTCACATGAATACAAAAGAAAAATAAACGCAGGTTATCTCAATTAAGGTGAGCCACAGAGAGCAGCACAAATTGCAGGAAGTCAGGGGAATTTAAACATTAAGGGTAAGTGTCAAATATCAGCTTTTGCCTTGCCAGGAAGGCATTTTCATTTGTTATGGCAGGAGTGGAAAAAAGAACCATTTTATACACACATACTTTCCCAAAAACTGGTATTCACAAAAGTTACAGTGAAGTTTTAATAAAGAACACACATACAGGCATGCTGATCGCTAACTGCCACGTACAGAGCATTCTCTGGCTCCACTCTGTGGTGTGTAGTATTTGAATTATCCAGTCGATCTCTGAAAAAGCTTCTGGGTTTTTATTTTCTCATTTCCCTACAGTCTAGTTTGTGAAACGAAAATAAAAACAAGACTAACTCACCCTCACAAAATCTTGGAAATATAACTGTGGCTTAGTTACCTTTTGGGATGTTGGTATCTGACTAGTTTTCTGCTACACTTCTTTAAAATAGACTATTATGAGATTTGTATTGAAAATCAATCACTAAGAGCTGCAGGTAGTCCTGGCCTCCTTTTGTGTTACAAGGCACATTAGTCAATCTGAAATACAGCATTATCATTTGACTTGCAGCCCGCGCCATGTAAATTCTGGATGTGTTGTGCTGCAAGTCCCAAAGACAATGGCATCACTTGTCTCCGTGTGGGATTTGTTGAAGGTAAGAGCGTTATGATTCCTTTTAACTATTATTTCAAAAACTGCAGCTAAAATGAGACTGTTGTCCTCACAGCAATGGTGAAATAAAAAGAATGAAGGGCAGAAGAATAGTTTTGCAGTCAATGCCACCCCAGTAGTTATGTTTTTTCCAACTAAGCTTTCAGCAGCCAAAAGTGGGAAAGATTACAGACACAGAGCCTGCAATTCCATTCAAAAAGATCTTTGTTAACAGCAGCAATGAAAAGAAAAAAGCCCACAAAATTCCTCCACTTAAAGCACAATCTCAAAACATATGCTTACAATCCTGGAAATCTTTGAGAGATTCAGTGCGTTAAACAGCTGCAGCTGAGCTTAGAATGAGCGTTGCAAATAAATGCTAATGAGATGCTTATAGATCCTGAACAAATTGATTTACTGAGATCTTGTCGAGTGTCTCTTATCAAGGGTTTGTCAGAGTAAACAACCAAATCCTTATAAACAGAAGAAGTGACTCATTCATTACAACTGGAAAAAGACAGAAATAATAATCTGAGCTTTAGTTCAGGAAGACAATAGAACAAGCTACACACACATATATGCACACATTATTAAAAAAAAATATATGCTTTTGAAACCAGAATTAGGCTTTCATGCTTCTGAAAAAATTTGACAGCAAGGGAAGTCGTGAAGGGTATTGGTAAAAAACATACGTATAGCTCACCAGAAAGTTACAGATCAGTTTGCAAAGTCATGATTGCATTTAAACACTCAAGAAACAGTTATCAATATAAGAATTGCCTGTACAAAAAAAAAAATCTTACATAAAGCTTTAAAATAAACCCTATTAAACCAGATATAAAATGAGTTCATATTCATTGTTGAACCATCTTATTGCACATTGTTTTAGTACACCTGTGTATGTAAACAATGGCTTGGAAAACTTGTATCCTCTGGCCAAGAACAGCCAAAGTGTTTCTCTCACAAAATACGAGACTCAATTTGAAGTCCTCAGAACTGGGATAAAAAGCCAGGGCCAGTTTATTAACACTAATAGTCTTTGGGGAGATTGTGCAAAAAAACTATTTCACAGGAAAAGCAAAGAAACACAAGAAAGATTCATCCCTTCACCCTTTCGTTCTCCACAACTCCGCTTACTGAAATCCTGGCACAAAGCAGAGTAACATCAGTTGACATTCGGAGAGCAAATTCCCTTTGAACTAAACAAAACCAACTCCTCCAAGGTTTCAGATTCTCCATTAGGACGAGGAGAGCACAAATAAACTAAAGTACAAGTCTCCAGATTTTCTATGCTCCTCATTTTAAGCAACACAAAGCAATTTCAACATTTCTCACAGCAACATTAGGAGAAACGAAGTCAAGGTTTTCCCCAAAGAGACCCAAACCTCCAAAGCAAGCGATAAACACATTTCTAGCAACTGCAAGCTGGGAAGAAGAAGGGGGACAGGAAAAAAAAAAAACATAAACCCAAAAAGCCCCCAAGAAATCTGTCACAGGAAACCTCTTCTATGGAAACTATAAAGTTCCTACTGTTTTGTGCGCAACAGAATTCGTGCCAGGAATGTTCCTACTCATATTCAATCTCATTCCTATGAAGGTGCACCACTGTCATGGTATGAGTTGCTTCTGCATCCCCTATTCTCCTTTTTGCTAGTTTTTAAGTACAGGATCCTATAAGTCATTAACAGCTTGCCCTCGTACAGACATAGTGATCAATGGAAAATAAAGATATCTTTTCAAACTTCAGCCGTTTACAGAATCAGTGCAAGGATGCCGAAATAATCAGGAAGCTCTTCTATCTTCCTTCAACCACTTCACAAGCCAAAAGTACTATACAGCAATACAACACAATAGGGATGTGCCTTTTGTGAGAAACACTTGTATTTCTGCAAAACAATTCTTCTGGGAATAAAAAGATTAGCGTAACTGACTCCCACCCCCAACTGTGGAGCTTAAAAACAATTTAACTCACTGTTACAGACACAGGGCCACCTGCAATTTCTGTATACTATGCCTTGACCAGATTGATGTTGTCTTATTTTATTGGACTCCCATAAGCTGAAAAAGATATGGGAAAGGGAGTTATATAGATATGCACTTCCCAAAACACTCAAGGCAACAACAACAAAAAAAAAAAAATCCATCTTCAGGCAGTGGCTCTCATCATCTCTTGCCAGGCAGGTCTCCCAGAAGTAATCCTATTTTTGAGAAAGACAAGACTAAGAGGACAAAGACAGAGATGATAGTGTCAAAACAAGACAAAAGAGTTAAGTAGTTTACCAAATTCCTGTCTTTCTTAAGATGCAGGCAGTAGTCAAATTTAAAACTAACTTAGAATTTTAGGAAACGTCAAAGGAAACCCAAACCCACATGTTTTAACAAAGTTACAGTCCTCCATATGAAAACTGACACAGTTCAGAGCAGTACTCCATCTCCAAGAAAAGAAACAAAATAAGGTTCACAACATGCAGAGGATGCATTCCGATAGTAAGGGTGCTAAGAGCAGAGTTTGCTGTATGAAAACAGGGTATCCACAAAACCACTTCATTTTAAAATCAGTTTTTGCTGTCCCCCATTCTTCTTGGCTAAGAGTTGTCCCAGCATGTACCAAGGCCAGTAACATAAACTCATGAGATGCATCCCAATCACTATTAGAAAAGGCTACAACTTTAAGCTGTTTAAAAACCAATCTGCCCTTCCAAATGCTGGACAATAATCTCCTTTTTCTCCAAGGTGTGAGCAGAAATAGAAGAGGCTGTAAAGACTGGCTGAACACATTCATTGTTGACACGGTTGCCTTTCTGCCAGCCTACGGTGTCAATTTTTGCTTATATTAGGTTTTCCACTTCACCTGCTTTATCTGGATAATGTGCCTGTTCCTCTTTCATCCCATTTTCACAGTACAGATAGGATGGACCAGACCTGAAGGTATGCAGCACAAGCAACAGCTGGAACATTGCAACTGCCTTAGTCTGTCTTCAACTGTGATCAAAGACAAGAGGTAAGAGATGGTGGCTCGGAAAACAGAAGCATCAAACATTAAAACTAAGTAAGCCTACTTTCTTCTTGCAACAATCCATATATTACTAACTGTAACAACTATGCAAAAAGGCACCAACTAGCTTTCCAAATGCAGTTTTACACTTTGGAAAAACAGTAGACCACTAACAGGTGAAAAAAGACCAGAGGAAATTATGAGACGATCCCAAACCAAATAATTGGGTTTGGCTTTTTTTTTTTCAAAGTTGTCCTGGTTTGAGGTAAAACAGAACCAATTTTGTTCAGTAACTTCGCTTCTTAGCTGGGCCTCTTCTAACTACTGAAATTAACAGCATATTGTGCAGACAATGTTCACTCTCTCAGAGTGATAAGGCCTATGTTTATAGTTGATGCCCAGGCATGGTATGCAGAGAGGCTCTTGCTTATACTTATTGCTATAACAGCCAAGGCCAACCAACTTCGTTATTTGCCCCGTTGGAAGGTCGGAAGCGGAAAAGCATAGTGGGGTCCCACCTGCGGGGAGGAGGGGACAGGACAGGTGACCCAAACCTGACCAACAGGGTATTCCATCCCATCTGCCTCATGCTCAGTACAAAAGCTGATGGATCAAAGGGTCAGCTCTCTTCCTTCAATGGCCAGCATCTGAGTAGGACTCTGTTCATCTGCCTGTGATCCTGATCCTGAATGCAGATCCGGAATCCAGTTCCCGTCTGTCACCGAGTGCAGCCTGGGACGGCCCCAGTGCCAGCTGGTGTCATGACTGTCATCTCCGGAGCTTGATACGGTTTTGTATATATTTTTCATTATTTCTTTTTATTTTATTATTAATATTTCATTAAAGTAGTTTAGTTCCTTCTAAACTCATAACTCTTTCCTCCTCTGCCTCTCTCTTTGAAGAGGGGTAGAGGGGAGCATCTGTCGGTCCCATCTGGGGTCCCCAGTAGCTGATTTGGCCTAAACCACGACAAAAGTGATGAGGAAAAGACTGAGATTAAAACATAAACAGGTATTAACTACAGGAAGACAACATTCTTAAAAGATAAAGCTTAGAGAGTTTTCCATTTGAAGTTACAAACATTCATAATGATATTTAGCAAGTTCAACAGGTTTTTATAATTTAAATAGTATTTTATAAAACAGAGTTAAGCTGTGCAATTTCAAAAAATGAAAGAATGCACAGATTAAGCGATATCAGTAGTAACCTTTTGGTGACAGGAGTTTCAATAATGGTGTTTTGGATACTTTATTTCCATCCTCCCCAGAACAGTAATGGGATTTTTAACCGTATACAAAAGAGAACTGCCAGATCTGGATCAACAATGCCACAACACACTCAAAGGAAAGCTACTTCTTAACTCCTGCATGCAAACTGAAGGCTACTGCGAGCTGTTCATTTCCCCAGGATGCCATCTGGCCTTTAAAAAAAAAAAACTCAGAGAAAGCTGAAGCTATTGTTTAACCAACTGTAGCAAAAATAAAAATGAACCAAACACGTAAGTGCTCAAACAAGTGAGGAATCTGGAAAGATGGGGATCACTAATACAAACAGCATTAGTTTTCCACATTCAGGAAATAAGTATTCTTGAAGGTTGAGCATTTTGCAAAATAAAGTAGCTTTGCAATGATGTAGTCGACAAGTTAATCCGGTATCAGCCAGAAAGCCATTGCTGGAAGTCACATATTTTCAGCTGTTTCTGAAGCCAAGCTTTCCTTCCCCAGAGGAAAACCTGTTCTCCGAACTCAGCTAAACGTGTACCTGAAAGACGTGCTTGCGTTAGAGTCCCCCAAACCAAACCTTCAAACTTCAGTTCACTTATAATTCCTTTTCTACCATTTGAACCACTTCAGTATGCTGCTTTGTCCTTTTAAGTGGACTAGAATAAATAAATACCACCCCACACCAGAACTTAAGTGATGTATTATTGAATATATTGGAAGTACACTTCCAATCCCACAAGTCTACAGCTCCAACTTTCTTTTACGCATTTCAGACTTTCCCACTCTTTTGTTCCTGCAAGAACAGAATTCTCTAAAGCGCAGTAACTGGCTCTTCAAGATCAGCACTCCACAGAAATATGCAGCATAGAAATGGTTCGATGTTTGTGTTTTTTTCATGTTAATTTGCGTCTTCAGGGAAAATTTAAATAAAAGCAACAAATGCAATAACTATGAAGCAGCAACAGTAAAGACAGAGCATCCAGATGTTTACTTATTCCACAAACACACTGGCATTTTTCCAGATACAAGAGGACAAGATTTGGAGGTTTAGCCTCTGCTAAAACTCTCCTATACAACTTCAATGCCTTTCTCATGTCCGATTCTTTCTGTATTTAACTCTTTCAAAGTTAACTGTAAGCTCTTTGGCAGAGATATGATGTGTGTGTATGGAGGACCACATTCAACACAACCCAAGCCTTAATTGCAACTCTTAAATGTCACCTCTAAACAAGTACATTATTTGGTTTTCCTGGAAAGGAGACTGCACAAACATCGAAGCGGTGCTATTTCAGTAAGGTTGGACAACGGGTAATTCTGATATTCACACTCACATTTTCTCCCTTGTAAAACAGCACGCACTGAGCTGCAGATGATTTACAGCTGAAGTGCCTGCAAGCGGTAATGCACTGCCTGTCACTCAGTTACTTTGTAAAGCATTTGTCTATGTAGCACAATAAACACAAGGTACTTCCAGAAAACAAGTTTCTTTTCATCCTCGCCTAGATTTAGAAGCTCCATTTCAAATCCACCATATTATTACCACCAATCACTTGAAATTTATCTCATGCTTTTAAAGACACTGTATACTAAGCACTGCTTCAAGACTGAAAGGTTCAGATGAAACAGCATCATTTCAGACCTACCCAACCTCAATCTCCTGCGATGTGCGTTCAGCACAGCCGTCGCACCATCCTGTCTCTTAAGAAAAACGTTACAACAGGCACTTCAGCCCAAGGAAATATGCAATTTGCTGCCAAGAGAGGTGATCGTGTATTCTGATGCTGGCGTTTCCACTAACTTCAATGGATAACCTCACTCATTTTATAGCCGTTGCTAATCAATTTCTCATTCCTTATAGATAGGACTTATCTCTGATCCATTCGGCAGTGAGAGACTTCGGTGACTTTAGACACCTCAAAAAGGGCACAAAATAAAAGGTTTATTTGTAATTAAGACAAACACAGACTTCAAAAATTTTAATGAAGAACAGGGCAAACACATTCCATGGCTCTCCTATAACATTAACTTTGAGAATACCACCATTATGCTGCTAATGCTCAAGAAAACTCAAATCCTGAGCAACCATAGAATCATTTAGGTTGGAAAAGACCTTTAAGATCACCGAATCCAACCATAAACCTAACGTTGCCAAGTCCACCACTAAACCATATCCCTAAGTGCCAGTACAAATGGAAAAGCGTGTGCTGTATCTCCCTCTACAGTCAGAACATCACACAAGTTTACCGTGAACTATGAATAAGTAAGAACTTATTAGAAATCTATATTCAGATCCAACACCTACAGTACAGGCCAAGCTTACAAAATGAAATCACAATTACAGCAGAAGTCTACAAAAGTAAGCGATGTGGAAAGTCTCTCCAGAAGATCTCATTGGATCTAGTTTTTATTGATGAAAGTAGAAAGCAACTCAAGAGAAGCAGTTACTTTCACAAAATGATGCCATAAAACATGAGAACGTATTTCAATTCCTTGTGTTGCCTCTGCCTACAAGCTTTAACTAGAGATGTCATGTTTTTAAGACAAGTAATTGACCACTTGACTGGATGACTAACAAGTGTGGAAATCTCCCCATCACTTAGACTCTTCTGATCAAACCTGGAATATTCTCAAGGATGTATCAGTAATCACAGAACACCCTGCAATGTAGAGACACACTTGTTTGAATTTCTTTAGAAAACAGTGATGTATAAATCCTGTAACTGCTGGTTAACAGGTACTGAATGTAAAAAGAGTGTAAACCTGGTAGCATATCAACAGTTCACATTTCCAGTCATGAAAACAAAGGAGTGACACTCCTGTTTTCTAAATGATATGGCACAGGAAGCATACCAATAAGAAAGAAAACATTCCTTGCAGCAGAGAACCTGCACAGTGGGTCACAACAGCTCCAGGTTTTGCAGAATACAAGACTCCATGAATGGAGAGCTATAGAAGCAGTATCATAAAAGGAAGGAGAGAAATGCACAACTATCAGCCAGAAGCTTAATTTTTATTTAAGCAGGATGTATTTCCTAGAGTTGTCACCACTTTGGTTAAGAAAACATACATAATGCCATGCTGGGCAAGACCTACAGTTCAGTTTCCAGCAACAGTAGCATTTTTATTTCATTTTTTTAAAGTAAAAATAGCCAAGCGTGGTCATTCTCTATAATCCGTTCCTCTTGTAGTCCTCCAGTATCTACCACCATTATATAGGAATTGCAGGTGGTAAATCGCTGCTTAGACTTTTGCTGTCCTGTTACTGACCTGTCATTCATCACCCATGCCTAACCTCTCTCTGAATCTGCTGTCTGCCTCTAGCCTCCTGTGGCAGAAAGTCCCACAAGCTCAACCCCCACTGTGTAACATGGTTTTCTCTCTAATCCATTTTTAACTAAGCTATTCATTTCACCAAGTTACCCACAGTTGTAGTACTTCAGGGTTTGGTGAGGAGCATCAGATGCTCACCTCACCCACTTGAGTTGGGAAACCTCAGACTCTTCTCCAGCCTCAGCCTTTGCTGCCGCAGACCGAATGCTCATAGGTTTTAACCTTCTCTAACTTCACTACTTCTTTCCTGAAATACAGAGAAGAGACTAGAGCTGCATGCACCGCCAACGTTTTAGATGGCAGCAAACGATGTTCTCAATACCCTCTCCCTACTGACTGAGGTACTACACCCCATCAACATGTTTGGCTGCCACTCCCTACTGAGCTAATGACACCAGAGAAGTGCCACGAGCTGTAACTGCCAGCTCAGAGCACAGCCGCGGGTAGGTTCAGTTTGGATTATTTCTCACCTCAAAGCTTTAGATACACTGAAGCTACATTGATGCTGACCTGCTGCCTTTTCCTCACTCGCCCGATGCTGTGAGGTCCTTCTGAAGCTCCTCACCATCAGCACAGCCCACGACTACCCTCATCCACAGTATGGCACATTTCACTACACAAGAACACAGCAGAAGAACATGTAACTGTATTTTCCCATACCACATTTTTACAGCAGCTAAAAATACCCATCTCAAAATACTGATATTGGTTTACATTGGATTCTGCATGATAAAAGAAATAACAGCAAAGTTGTACGTAAGAGATTATTTTCTATTATGTATCCCAACATGTGTATGCACAACACCAATACCCACTGTGACCATGTTTTCTGCCACTCAATCACTAAGGAAATAGATTTTTAAAAACTACAGTGAATTACATGTTATGTCCAAGGAAAAAAAAAACCCTTAAGATAAACTAACAGAACAAATGCTTTCAAATCACAGCAACTGCCTTTTAGGTCCATCACAGCAATTAAATTTTGACACTATTTTCTTTTATAGAATTTAAAGCAAACTACAATGACAAGTCGTAGTAACACTGAAAAATAAAAGCAATATTGAGATGGCTGAGATGTTGCAAAGTGCTTGTTTAATAACTAGCCAGGAAACCCTACCGATTCCATTATTCCTTCCCATAAGCAAGGCTGATACTGCTTCCCCTCATTTGCTATCCTTGCAAAAGGGCAGATGCTTTTAAACATCTTTACTATCTTTTCAAAGACATAAATTCCCCATCTACCTTCACAGCGTGTTCTTCTCAGTGTTTCAGTGCTTGAAATAAAGTAGCTGTGGAATAAAGTTGGACATTTTCATGAACTAAATCTGCGGCCTAAAGAAATGTGCTTATTTTCCGTAACAAGTCCAGAAGCATGGTCCAAGATTAAAAAAAAACCAAAGAAAAACCTAACAAGCAAAACCAGACAAGATGGAAAATAAGACTATTACAGAATTTACCTATTTATATACATACATATATGCCTTTGCCTCTTGGATAATTGCTAAAATGAGGGAGAGAATATAATTTCACACTTTCTTCAAATTACAAAGAAAACACACTCTTGAAAAATAACGTGACATAAATGTGATAGAAGCAATCAACACCACAGGCTTGGGGGATTTAGAGGTTTAGGTGTTTGGCTTGTGGGTTTTGTTTTGTTCTTTAATGAAACTGACATCTCGTAACTTCAAAATTACCTAGTTTGAAGATACTGCTTCACAAGTGTATTAAAGTATCACAAATTATATCTTATAAACAGTACAAAATTGCACTTTATATAAGTGACTGTCTAAAAAACAGCCTACATTAACAAAGTACACACCATGAATCCTTTTAAATAGGACCCACCTACAGTATTTAACATTACAGCGGGAGTTTTTATGCAACTTTTAATTGGTTTTGAAACCACTAGTTCTAAGATGCAAAATAATTTATTGAAAATTAAAATGTAACTTAGTATGCAGCAGTTTTACTCGACTTCAGCCAAGGAAGAGAATTTTTAAGTGAAGCTGCATTAATTCCTAAACATTGAAAATGAACAGCATATGAATAATTTATTGATGGCTTTTGCTTCATGTCAGCAGCTTTGCTGGAGGAAGTGATATTTATGAAGTCCCCCAGGACACCAAGAAGTTAAAAATGGGCAAAGAAACTGTAGCGTAACATTACTAACTCTGCAGAACGATACTCCAGGTATGCAGGTGTCACGGGTTTCCAAACATGAAAGGGTTATACAGTGCCAAAATTCACAGGGCTAGGAGAGGAGATCAATGCACTTATCCCAAGGAGGTTGGTACCTTTCAAACCATTGATAAGTAGAAACATGATCTATTATGCATAACAGGTATTA
This sequence comes from Anarhynchus alexandrinus, assembly GCA_008711295.1. Classification (NCBI taxonomy): domain Eukaryota; kingdom Metazoa; phylum Chordata; class Aves; order Charadriiformes; family Charadriidae; genus Anarhynchus; species Anarhynchus alexandrinus. The sequence goes on along the minus strand of VUYV01000008.1, from coordinate 1,395,309 downwards.
CAGGAAGGCATAATAATTTTGAGTGGATTTCAAGCTCCTCTTTAAGCACACTCCTGCAAGACACACCTCATAACTCAGATTCGGGAGCTCCTGAAAACAGGCGGAACATGCTGCTGCAGAATGCTTCTTGGGGTTTGGAAGCCCAGAAAGGTGCTGGGTGAAGAGGAGGAAATGTGGCCGGAGGAAAGTGGCTAGGACAGAGCTAGGAAACAGGACGGAACCAGGAAAAAAAGAGAACCAGGGAGGAAGACTGAGTATAAAGAACTCACAGAAATGCCCCACCAACTCTTAAGGAGGATCACAGAACAGCACAATCATGACGATGGAGAGAGGCAGCAACAGTTCCCAACATCCATTTATCTCCTCTTTACACTTCCTGGCAGAAACTCATCGTTGTTATTATTATTGCATCACCTCTTCATCCCTAACCAATTCCTCCCCACGCTATTCCCTGTCCAACCAGCTGCATTTCCCAAGCACCACACCTCCCACCAGGTAAGCTCTTTGCCCTCCCAGTTTGAGTGTGAGGATCCAAGTAAGAATCTCTTCAGACATCTGTAAACAATGACCCACAGCTCTCTTCCCTAAAGCACCTACCAGTTTTGCATTTACATTTCCAGAGCAAGAATCTTCATTTAAAAGAAAACCTACATTTGTAGCTGAACTTTGGTACAAACACAGCACTCCATCATATGCTCAGCCTACCACCCTGATCTGTTTTATATAAAGCACTACGCCAAGCAATGTTTCTGGCTTCAAAAATATGGTTCACATATACAGAAAGAATCAATTTATTTTTCTTTCCTCCTCACACCAGGCTATGGGATAAATTAATGCCTCAGACTGCAGTGACTTTGGATTAGGCTAGTCTTGTCAATAATTAATACAACTCTATAGTGCAAAAGCATAGCAACAAGCTAGATTAACCAAAATCCCTTCCGCTACGACACCGGCTTTTTTTCCTCCCTTTGAATGAGTACACACAAGACTGATAAAAAAGGCCAAGATTCTTTATGACCTTGATGTAAGAGTTTTGATTATCAGAGTCAGGGGTGTTTTTTCCCCTCCTTTCATTTAAAGAAGTGGTTTATAGAATAAACATTTTTATTGTAACAATTCAATAAATTGAAATCATAGCAAATATTATCATCTTTAAGCTGGCCTCAAAAACTTATCCAAGATCTTTATCGTGCAAGTTCTTTTCAAGTCTTGGGGATTTTAGAACGCTAATGCAACAAATAAAAAGCAACGAACAAAGACAGCAACAATGCCATTCCATCGGCTTGGGCATTGCAATCCATCATCCTCAAAAACAACAGATGATGCAATAAGAGACCCTCCTTATATAAGCTTTAGCAGTCGTCCTCCATGGATAGATTATCCATTCCACTAAAACAGTTATGAATTACAAAACTCACATTAAAGTTTCAATTGTGACTCATTAGAGATAGATATGGCAAGCCACAGACAGTCTTTATGTGTATTCACACTGTCCTCTCTGTATTTTTATACTGCTCTAACAGCAAAATGAAAGTACTGAAGTTATTAAATCTGCAAATGGCTTGAAAGTGAAAAAATCCGTTTGCAAATTAGCAGATCATAAAAAAGTGTTTTAACAATTTTAAGTATCAAACTATGAAATAAAATACAGAAATCTAATCAGTTGTAGCTTAAATTAATAAAAAATTTATTTTTCTTAAATAAAAACCTCTCCCAGATAATCCTGGATTTCAGCTGTTTTGTTCACCATACAATCTTAACGAGGCCACTGCTATTGAAGGACATGACCTGATTTCTTCTGAGGTCAATGGTTATCAGTAGAATTTGAACACTACAAATTTCCATCCCAAAACCTGAAAAAAGCACTGAATCTGCACACTTTTTGTGAATTTTCAAAGCTGACGCTTCATTTTGCCAGGAAGTTCTTACACTGACATAACCCTCAATTTTTGCATTATAGCAAGCACTTGCATTTGGTCAATGTTCACATATTGATTTTGGAAAAGATGCTTGCAGCTTCATGGAATATAAGAGATGCTGCATGTCAGTCACAAAGCATGCAACCATTAAAGTGATATATAAAAGTTGTTTTTTTTTTCTCCCTCAAAACATGTGTTCAGAGCATTTTTCTTTTCCTAGACAAAGGCAGCCTTTTTGTGAAGACTGGAACAAATTTTGATAATGACAGAGTTCTGGTACTTGTGGCTGGGCAACAAAAGTAGCAACTTCATTACTCAAATCACATATTTAAATAAATACCAGTTTAAACACATTTATATTATAATCCCTAAAGCTGTGAAGTGACAGATTACTTAACTGTCCTTCTAGATGTGTTTTCAGGGACAACTCCATCCCCGCCCTAATCTAAGGTTGCCTTCCCCTTAGCATCACCACCAACAGCAAGGTGCAAGCTCAGCCCTCTTTGTACATTATGCACCTGGCAATAATAAAGGATGAACCAACTCTTCTCAATTAGTCTCAGGAGAACCGAACTCAGACAGCAAGGAGGGTGGTGAATTGTTAAAGAATGTTAAAGGCAAATAATTCACATTCTTCATTCAAGCAACTGTCTACACTTCCACAGAAAATAAGGGTGATTAAAAATAGTACCTATGAGTAAGTACTACACTATTCGTATATGACCTGAAGGAAAGCCATTATTTCAAGGAGACTTGCAGGACAGATCGTTTAAAAAAGCTGCATCACTTCTGGACCTTTTAGTCAGTGAATTATGCCATAAATAAACAGTTCAAAGTAACTGACTACATCTGCCATGGGTACAGCTCAGAGGAAGCTACTGCTGTTGCTCAAGGTTTTACAAAACACACCTCTGAAGGGGAAAGGATTTCCTGCGGACCCCGACACACACATTTGATGAGATGCTACTGTTTGAGGAGGCAGTCTCTCGGACCTTTCTGGTGTGGAGATAAAAAAAAGCATGAGGTCCTAATGAGAATCCCTAGTACTTTCAAACACAAACCACAACAAACATCAAGAGGGGCTTCCAGAGAAACAGCTCAAAGCCTGGAGTAAAACAGCGGGCTAAAGTCTTACACAGAAACAGGCAGAAATTAGAAGCTATTTTTGGTAAAAATTTTGGAAATCTATAAAGGTTACCTCATCCTCATGGAAAACCTCCCATGAAAATCACCGATTATGGCACTGTTGGGAACTCCATGTGTGGCAAACCTTAATCACAGTGGTAATTTATAATAAATCCTGCATAGCAGGTAGTCCTACCCGTATACCACTGGAGATTTGGATTAAACACACCTAGATCCTACATTTAAAGTTTCCTTTTAGGCTTAAATTTGTCTTTTCCTTCAAAAGACTTACCCCTGCCCCAAACTCCATTTAGTCAATATTTACTAGATTAACATGCAGTTTAATAAATCAAAATCTTTTTTCTTGTTGATTTGCTTACACATACAGAGGTTTTACCAACAAAATGTGCTACAACATTGGTCCACGCAGGCTTTAAGCTAGCAGAGCCAGTATGCTCCAAAAAAAATTTGATACATAACCACAGGGGCCACATCAAAGTAATTTAGCATAACCAGAGAACACGCTAAGTCAAATTAAACCCAAATCCTTTCATTAGTGGATGGGGAAGCCTATTTATGTTCAGGTATTCTCTACTTAAAAATTACCAAAAATAGTCCTTAAAAAGGTTACTGCCCATTTCCTTAGAGCTTGATTAGCGTTAGCACTGTTGTTACAGTACCCAATATATCTTGTGTCTGTAATACAGCCAAGATGTAAGTCACGTAAGGACACCAGCACGGACCAACAGTTTGCGCTGCCAGGGTCAAGAGAAACAAAGTGTTTTCATGAAACACGGCTGACATCACTACATCCTAGGGAGTCTTTGCTGTGATTCAGCAATTCCTCAAGTGTTAGAGCAATCAATTTGCCTAGCTTGCTAACTGACAGGTTCTTCTGCACATGGGATTTTCTCTTCCTTTCCAAACCTGTAGATATGGGTACCTGTTGCTGAATTCTGCAACCCTTGGCTCAACACATTGCAAGTTCAATTCAAACAGATGGCAACTCCCCAGATACTGGGTAATCCAGAGGAAACCATGGATGGAAGCGTGGTGAGAACACTCTCCCATGCCTGTTTATGGCTCTCTGGTGAGCTTAGGAGAGTTGAAGTCCCAACAGCAGATCCTCTACTGCCTTCTGCCTCAGCACCCCTCCCTCCCCTTCTTTAAGCAGATTTCACAGACCTACATTCACTAATACAAGAAATTTCAACCCTGCACAGAATGCAGGTGGACTATACTTTGTAGTAATTTTTTAAGCAAACACGTAGTTTCTCTCCCTAAAATCCAGGGTTTCGGGGAGCTGAGTGGAAAATGCTTAGCATGTTACAATCATGAGAATATCATTATCTCCCAAGCACCAGTTTGGGGATCAGGTGAGGATTCTCACAGTAGCCCCTCCTTAACACTCACAGCCACATGAAGATGAATCCATCCTCCAACTGAAAACAAACTGATCATGGCATCTGCAGGCTTTCTACACAACTCCTGCTCAAGAGGGTTGACAAGCACGTATCAGCTCCTATGAAAAACACAACTAAAATATTTCAAGAAACAATTACAGTTAAGGTACATTAGAACTTTCTCACTTTTAGACTATAGTGGTATCAAAACATCAGCAATATGACAGAAGCGCCCAGCATTTGTAATCAACAAAACTAACACTGCAGCTGGATAAGACCTGTAATTGCCATCAAGGAGAAGGCTAAGCGAGAGACATGCACGCATGATAAGGAATAAAAGACAGGGCAGATGGGTTTTGATACAACAAGAGTTTTCAGCTAAAAGTCTCCCCTGTTCTGTAACACTACATTTACCTTCTCTGAGGATTATATGGCAGGAATAATAGCAAAATTCTGAAGAGGTGGAAGACAATCATTTCCAGCAATAATAGAAATCAGAAGAAATGGACAAGTACAGGAACATGCAGAACTCCTCCTAATTGAATTCTTCTTGAGGACTCCACAATTCTTTCAACTTTAAGAGATTATTAAAAATGTGAATTTTAAACTGCCCTCATGAGGCTGTTCTAACTCTTGCACAGCAGAAATCTATAAATATTGGATCAAACTCTAGCACCACGTCTTACATTAGTAATTTTAGAATAAAATAGCTTTCAAAGTTCTTTTCCTTTATCAAATTACTTTCTAAACCTGGGAGAGGGGCAGGGAGGGATGAGATGAACCCTGCACGTTCATGCTTAAGTACTACTTACATTGCGCTGTGCCTGAGGGTCTCAAAAGTTTGGATATCACTGAATTTGGTGCTGCCCACACATACTTTACTGCAAGTCCTACAAAATTCCCAGCTTAAACAGGAAGATGTGCAGAAGGAAGGAAAAGAGACAAGTTAAATGACCTTCTAGAGTTCATTAATGACGTACTTAGATTTCTGTTCTCTTCAGAAGTAAATCAGTTTATCACACCCCAATTAGTCCAGTTCAAGCAAGCATGACCAGCTACTATTAAACCACACAGAAAAACAGATTGAGTTTTGCTAACTCATTCTACAAGCTGCTAAAACATCTAAACCCACTAAGAGGCTGAAGCTAAAAAAGAAGCCAAAAAACTATGTTCAAACTATAGTTCAGCTGAGCAGTGAAAACTATCTGCAGGTCAGAGATGGAAAGAGCGAACCAGTCCAGCTGCTTTTAAGTAAACAAGGCAAATTTTATACACATGTGCATATATAGGTACATATGTGCACACACAGTCCTGACTTGCAGAGACTCCTGAGTCTCTATTTGCAAATTTTAAGCAAACTTGAGAGGTAATCATTTCCAAGAGGTCCATCAAAGTTAGTAAAAAGGCAGTCACATCAAGGAGGAAAAAGAGGAAAAAGGCTACAAACTTTATAGATCATCAAAAAATTTGCGTAGCACTTCAATGCTAATTACAAATACATTGAAAGAACTATTCATTACATTGCTTGCAGAACTATTCATTACTTCCCTCCTTCATCCCAGATTTGTGTTACAGAAACAAAACAAAGCAAAAGAAATATCGAACACTCCTTTTTGAAACTGTGAAAACGCACATGTAGTTCCACAGCAGTACTGCTCCGTTCAGCAGCAGTGCCAACTGCAACGGTACAGTACACAGAGACACGGTGCTGATGAGAAGTGTGATCATCTAATTTCCTGATAAGCTGGACAGCAAGCCTGCACTCTGGAACTAGCTAGGACAGCTTCTTCCCTTTCCTTCAGATAAGGACTTAACTACAGCACCCTCCCATATTCCTCTTCAAAGCGTCAGCTACAGCTCACTGCATTTACAACTGAACTTGAAGAAAACCTTTAATAAGCACCAAACCCAGCTGTCCTCTCCCTCCCAAGGCAGAAGGTGACAAAGGAACAGCAACCGACTACAACTTCTTTCACCTGCTCACCCAGCTTCCAGCATCAGTCTATGAATTGGTTCTGATTTCCAAAGCAACTACTGGAGAAAGGCCTTGCTACAAAGATGGAATTTCAATTCGTGAAGCACCATTACAGGGACATTCTTCTAGGATAATGCAGATCTCACAGTACGAGTGCACCAGAGACTCCGTATCCTCTCTCAAAGAGTAGTTACAGAATTACCTCTAGGAGGAGAATCCGCAAACTAACTGACCACATGTAAATGTCAGTCTCTCTTACTTCATGTGGCCCACCTCTTCCATACACTGGTGTCCCATCGAGTCAGGCTAAGCTTTAGGGAGAGGAAAGAGAAGATGAAGCAGCTGCACAGGGGTTTTTGTAGCATGGTCTGTACAGCAGCAATGGCCAGCAGTAAACAACCCTGAAGCAGACTATAAAATCAACATGACAAATATGGCACTTTGCAGCTTCAAAAATACATTTCAGCTCCCTCAATAACCTTCTGCTGGAGTCTTTTAGTAAAAGAAGCTAACAGCATCTGTGCTGAATGGTAAAAGACTGCCACAAAATATACATTATATTACATGTTAATGTTTTTCCTTCACACCCTGAAAACTAGAGAAACTTCTCACATTTTTCAGTTCTCCTCAAGAACATTCTCAAATTCTCAAAGAGACACTTTTATATGTTATCAGATTTAGGAAAAATCTGAACTCAAACTTGCTCAAGTTTCAAAACGGTCATGTTTAAATACAAAAAAAAAAAGCTATTCCTCATCTACATCATCATAAAGGAGGACAGACTGATTTTATATTTTTCTAGCACTTGCAGTTAGTTAACCAATCATTATTCCACCTGAGACTATGTACCTACATGCTGACAGTTCTGATTTACATTAATAAGACAAAAACAAAGAAATCATGCCTATTATAGTGGCCAAAGAACACACTTAATCACCTAAAATTTTCTTCATCCTCATAGAGTTCAGTTCTCCACAAACATAAAAGGTGTTCAATCACATAAAAAAAGAGACTCTCATCTTTTAAAATCAGTCCAATCTAGTGAGGATAAAACACGCAGGAACAGCACTGCAGCAGCATAGCAACTCCCACCCTGCATCAGACTAACCAGGTCTGGCTGGGAGGTGAGAGCCAGAACAGGGGGGAAAAAAAAAAACAAACAGAAACCCCATTATGTCACTGCCACTAATAAAAATTGTTACTAGAGAAAGCACAATACAGGCACCAACTACGAGGCTGTGTTCAGATGAGGCTAAGTTCAAATAAGGAAAATCAGGGAGGCCCCTATGAAACTAGATGGTAACATACAAAAATTCAAGTTTATCTTCTCTTATGCCTCCCTTTTCAGACTGGTCTCTCTTGTTATGCTTCCCCTTCTTCATCTTTTCTATTCCTGCCTACTTTTCCCAGAAAGAAGTACAGTGAAGTTGACAAGCTGGCATTCAAAACTAAAACTGGAGCAACAAGAAAAATAACGAAAATTAGATCCATTTCTATCAGCAGTGGGAAGTAGCACACATCGCAAAGAACTGCCACAAACCATTTTTCTCAGGGTGGTTAAGAACTTGTTTAGAAATCTGAACTTTAACATTACTTGATGTCACATTTCTGACAGCTAGTCTATAAAAAAGTTTCCTATTACTGAAGAACAAGTCCGTGTTTTTCAAGCTCTACAGCATGCAGGTTGGTCCTCTTAAATAGCGTGAGCACTTCACACAGTTAGCAGACAGGAGCAGAAGTTCGCATTTCCTAATAACTTCCTGGATATTTTACAATTGCTTCCCCTCAGGAAGTTTATTCAGTCTCTGCAGCTCCAACACCAACAATTCTTGTTGAGAGGCAAGTTGTCCAAGAATATTAAAAGCACATTCCTACAACGCAGTCACAGACCTGTTTCTGGCTCACTAACAATAGGTTTTTCTTTTGGCCAAACCTGTGACTCTGAAGGAGGAGGAGAATAAGAATGAACTGATCAGGTAATGCCCAATATCTCAGGCTTTTTATAATTCATCTGTAAGCAGCACAGTCTCCGAGCACAAATGGCAAAGTGAGCTGGGGAACAAGTCTGAAAGAAGAAAAGTATTATGTAGTGAATCACCACAAACATGGGGGGGGGGGGGGGGGGATTTCTTTCATGATTCATTTAACCTTCACGCTCCAAAATCGACTTTTCCCCTCCATCTTTAAGGTAACAAATAATTCCTTCCAAAACAGTAATGTGTCTGCACATGCAACAGATACTTTTTGTTCCATTTTTACATAATAAAATCTTATCTGCAACTGATTGTAATGGGTAATACACTAGTTACTAAAAATCCATCAAACTTATTTTTCATAGAAGTGCTATTCTTGAACTAAAAAATAAAGTCACCAGAACTTTTCAGTCAGGAGTTTGTCAGGTGATGGCCTTTGAGTGCTTAGTCAGACCAAAGGAAAAAAAAAAGAAAAAAGATACACAATCTATTAATTCTATTACTCTGAAACAAGAAAACAAGAGTTTTATTGTGTCATCCCATCCCCCGATTATTCTAAAAATGACTTTATTCTTATAAACCTTCCGCCCACCCAAAGCCAGGCTGATAATTTTTAAGATGATACCCTGTAATCACAACACCAAATCTAAATTTTTGGACCATGAAAGATATTTTATGTATATCAGCAGGCAATTATACTGCTTAAAACCCATCTGTATTACTTTTTACATGTTACTACATTAGAAAGAAATATTTATTACATAAAATTCCTTAATATCAGTATCAAGCTCCTTTTCTAGAGAATTAACTTGAATGCTGTAAACACATGGAGAAGTTGTATGGATGTTGTTTGGTGGGGTTTTTTTAAACAATAGACATTAAATGCTCTTTACTTACAAGTTTACCATGTTCTGCACATTTAAGATCTATCTGTTGAACAAAAGTCTCTCTAGTTGGTGAGCTGAACAGCTTTGATCACAAGAGCCTATGATCTCTGCTTCTCACACGCACTCCTTAATTTAAAGACTAGAACAGAAGACACAGTTGCCCTGATTTTTCTGTTCCTTATTAATATTTTAAGGTTGCATGAAGTATCTACTGAACTTTCATCGAAGTGCCTGTTCCCTGCACTAGCATACAGCCTATCTGTCAGAATCCAGCTGATGACTGAAACCCTCCTTCCAGTGCTTACCTAGCGACTTCCCCCTCCTACTCAGATTAATTTCTTTTAAATGTCAGACTTGCACTGCCAGAATATTTAGTTATGCATGAATATAAATGTTGATTTTAAAGTAAGCAAAACTTTAAATATTTAACTTTTAAAAAGATCAGCTTTAAATGATATTCTGTGTTTAAATAATATTTTAACCACCTGGCAGAAAATATTCAGATAGGATTAAACAAAATTTCCAGGAGTTAATGGGTCAGGAATTGCTTGAAAATGAGATCTCAGATTTTGTAAAAAAGGGAGAACAGTGATAATATCTAATAATTTTTTTTCAGCAAATAACTATAAACTATTTTATCATAGATGTTACTCGTATCTGCCATCTCCTTTGCATGTTCATCAGTTTGATTAACTCTGCCTCAGGATGAAGACTGCTTCTCACTTTTGCAGCACTTGACATCTTCAAAGCTCCTTAACAACCTAGTTAGCAGTAACAAGATGACACGAGTCCCAGGTTTGAGTACAACAAATATGGGAGTTTCACAAAAGGGAATTTGTTGTAAACGTGGACCACAGACTCTGCTAAAACAGTGCTAGGAAGGATACACATTATTACAACATCCCACTTGCAATTACAAAATTGTAGAAAGACACCAACTTATATGCCTGTTCTCCACTCAAAAAAAAAAAAAAAGAAATTAGTCTTAATGCAGCTGGCAGGCAGAATGGAACACAGCAAGTACACCTGAACAAGAAACTGGAGAAACCAGAACAGAGGCAACCGAGAGAAAATGAGATTTTAAGAGAACACGCGTGCAAAAGTTCTGCGCCCAGACCTCTTAACGTTAAATAGATTAATGGAAACTACCTAAGTTGCATTCTAAGCTTGAAAGTGGCTAAGTAGGGAGCAGAGGGAACATTAGTGCCAAGTTTCAGTAATTGATTGTATATGCTTGCACGCTGTATCTTTCCCCTCAAACTACATTTTGCCTGCATATGGTTTCTCTTTCTGCCACTTTTAAAGTGATTTATTCTCTTCAGAAGGGGAATTAGGTCTTATTTTGATCAAATATTTAGGACCTTTTAGACATTAAAAGCCACAGATTACAAAGAAGGAAGGTCAAAAACAGTAAAGTAAAGTTAAAATTGAAGATAAGCCACAAATATTGAAGTAAGGAATGAACAACCAACCAGCAAAACAAGATTCAAAGAACTAAAAGGCTTATGCAACCTCCTTGCCATGTCTGGCTCCTTACTGCTAAATAACTACTACGAAGATCTTAACCACGCAGGAGCTGATGAAAGGGGTCTGAATATAGGTCAGCAAAAGGCTTTTGGATCCAGCTACAGACACTAATTAGACCACTTTCAGTTATTAAAAACAAGAGAAAAGAAAAAACCTCCAAAACAAAGGGTTTACCCCTCCAAACATTTTGATTTTTTTTCTTTTTTCTTTTCTCTAATTGTCAGTGGCCTTTGGTTTCAAAGCAGCTGGTTACTGCCCCAGATCTGAAACTGTCACCAGAACAGGCAAAACACATCAGTGACCATACTAAGCAAGAACCTCCAGCAAAAGTAAGACTGAACAACATTTGCAGCAATACACAAAGGGAGAGGGGGGAGGGGGGGAGAGTCTTTAACTATGTTTTCAAGATATAAAAGAATTTAGTTTTTCTAGGAGAACATTGACTGTTTTGTTTGATGCTGCCAAAACCCACAAGGCCAAAAAAAGAAAATCTGACTTTTTTTTTCCCCTGAAGTATACAGTATAGCTCAGTTCGTACAGGGTTCCTTGTAGAAGCTTGTTTATGCCTTCTCTTCTGTGAAACAAGCCTTTATGTCTCCATAGTGGAAAAACCCACTGGTTTATATCCTTTTTGATATGTATGCAGCCAATTAAATTGTAAAGTAATACCTGTTTGAAAGTCTAACTCAAAGAACCAATACATTCCTGGACTGGGACCAGAGCCAAAGAGGTCACCTTACACCCTGCGGTCACGTGAGAATATTCAGGTTTGGGAATTTGGTATTTTGATTTTCATATAAAGTAAAACTGGAGGTTGAAAGGATGAAATATTGTGCATTCAGTGCACACGAATTGTGCTCATTTCTCAAGTGATAAAGTTAATATTCTGAGGAACAAGAAAAGACAGTTCAAGAGTTCATAGTGATTTCAAGCTATTCAGAAAGACATAGGAAAGCGACAACTGCTTGTAGCTCTACACTGCTCCAAAATAATTTTTAGTCTTGAATAAACTATTATGTGACCAGACTATATGCATAAGAATGGTATAATCTGCACAAAACAACAGTGAAACAACACATTAGAGTAAAATCCACTTGTCAAAGTAACAAGCCAAGTAGATTTATTTCCATATGAAAACTGTTATGAAAAGACTGACACATTTTATTTTAATTTCTAGTTTCCTTCAAAATAAACAGCATGCATGCGAAATGCCTAGTGCCACTAGAAACAGCTAGTGGAGACGGGGGCAGGCAGCGGTGTATAGCGCACATCCAATTGCTAATGCACTTTCATCTCTACAGCCTTCCTTCACCTTCACACAGCAGCCAAAATACGTACAGATCTACAGGAAATATATACTACAAAAGGGAGCAAAACACTGTTAAATAAAAGAAATGCATACAAGTATAAATCGATTAAGATTTGCCAGTGTGAGAGAAAGTGCAGCCGAGTCTCATCACAAGGCCCTCACCATTAACAGGGACCAGTTCCCCAAATAAAGCAGTACCGAGCCACCGCTGCCACCTCCAGCGCCTGTGCCAGACACCCACAGTCGGTGGGTCGCCAGTTACACCTTTCCACTAATTCAAAGAACCCGACAACACCTAAAGTAACTTATGTACTTCAGAGAGTGAGCAAGCAGTATGGCACAAACATTGAAACGCAATTGCTGTTAGCAGCACACAACGCCACCTCCACTCACAGGCTCATAAAATGATGCGATGAAGGAATCAGATTAGCACGTTTTTCCCTTCCCTGTATCAGTTGCTTCAGCACGACGACCCTATTTTTGATGCAAGTTGTGCGGCACTGCTCTTTAAGCTGTGGCCAGCAGGAGCCCCCAGCCTCCCACCACCCTGGGATAACACACCCTTCCAGCACACCTTCGCTGCCTTTGGAGAACCCCTTTGCAGATTACGAGGGATTTCGCCACTTGCTCATTCCCCACAAGGTGAGCTTATCTGTGCTGCTCCACAGCAAGAGACAAGTACACATTTTAAACTATTTTTAAGTAGGTCTTTGAGCTAAATATTATGCTATACATCTAAATTTAGCAGCATAATCTGTATGCATGGTACCCTCTATCCCCAACTGATTCAAATTAAAAATGTATCCTAAAGTTCTCATGCCATGGAGATTTTCAGATGGATGCTAGAAGTCTAGCAAATTCACCGAAACAAGTATTTATATGTTTTTGTGACATCTGTGTGTGATAGAAGTTGACGAGTCACATTCACGGGTTGTATTCTTCCAAATTAGTGAACATAACTGCAGCGCTTTCTTTGGAGCTCTCAAGACAAGGCAGCTAGTTGTGTTGTATTCTCAAAACCACTCTGTTTTAATATATTAAAAACTATATTGTTTACCCCACATGAAAAATCCTTGCAATGACTATATACATTTAATTCCTTTGTCAACTCTGCACCCTGCCACAAAACTGATAGTCATGTAAAAGACACTTCCCTACCTGTTTGTTAAAATAACGTCCCAAGGACCCAGGAAAGTTCAAGACAGATAAGAACTGTTAAAATCAATTTTTGGCACCAAAAAAAAAAATCTGTATATTGATTAGCTACTCAGTTTTCAGAGAAAGAATTGACTTAATACTGGCATCATTAACATCTAACAGTGAGATTCATAACACCTTTCAAGCAAAAGATATATCAAAGGCAGCACCATTGACTAATGTTTGGATAAACAACACCAAGAATGCACTGCTACATTTCCATGTAACCTGCCCATATCCCTGTATTTTGTAATGTTCCAGAATAATATTTTAACTGTTTAACCTCAGACATCAAAAAAGTCAATTTTTGTGTTTAAGTCATGTGTGAAATCAATTGTGCTGACAGAAATATAATTTGAACATATTTACTACTTAGAGGCTTTTCTGCATTTGTCTTCAGGGTAATGAAATTCACTTAGCTTTCACAGTATATTTATTTTTCTTGCCAAGAAGTAAAACTCAGGATTTATATCTCAGCATAAGTCTACAGAGTAGCTCCTCACCATGAAAACGTTCGCAGTGCAAGTGTGAATTAAGAACAATGAACCACCTAGACAAACCGCCACAACACATTGTGAAAGGCTTTGTCTTTGATATCCATCACGTTAGAAGTAACGGCTTAAGTTCTTAATCTTTCTAGAATTTATCACCACTAAAAATTGATATAGTTTTGATTCAACTACGAGCCAAAGCTGGTATCAGAGAGGCACGGCAGGGCAAGAGTCACTTCAGGTATAAAGCAATTAGTTGTAATCCCGGTCCTTAGTGTCCATAGTTACAGAAAGGCATTTAATTTCTCCAGCAAATAAAGCTGCATCAATTCAGCCTTCCTCCCTTCCAACACCATAAGCGTGCTGCGCCCTGTGTAAAGGGCTCCTCCGCACCCCAGGAAGGAAAACCCGCCGGGCTCTGGCCATTCTCTTCCGAGGCAGGGGAGCACGGCAGCCTCTCCCCATCCCCACTGCCATTGCTGGCTCCCAGCTCGCCCAGGCCCCTGCGGCGGCCTCAGGCATTCCTCTGCTCTCTCAAGCAATGAAAATATATCAGCAACAGGATTACAGCAAGCCTTGGAAAGAAAGACCAGCTCTCTGACATCCGAAGCCTAGGAAAGAACACGGCCGCCTTCTGGGCTTCACAATCCTGGTAATGGCTCCTCATTACAACCATTAAGGGCATTTTTTTTTTTGAGCTTCAGACAAATTAAGATCCCTAAAAATTCTGTGATACTATTGCATCATTAAAAAGGCTTACATTGCTGCAGGATGCAACCAAAGTTTGTAAGTGTTCGTTAAGCAAGGCAGACTTCTGCTCTTGCACTCATATGTAAAAAAGAGAACAAGCGAAATTAGAAAGCAAGACTTCTCTTCCTTTTTCAAATCTTGGTACAGGCACAGCCAGCTCCTTTTAGCCTTCTTCTATTCAACTTCATACCGGAGTGGTCAAGGGTTAAAGTGGCTTAAAAAAAAAGCATTAAGAAAGGAAAAATATTTTTTCTACAATAGGAACAAGAGGAACACTTGAGAAAGGCTCTGAGCACCATGTTAATTGAAAGAAAACAATCCTGAGGAAGGAGGCCCTCGCTACAGCATTCAGGTTTGGATTTTACATTCACCTACTCAGCCAAGTAAATCTATCTAAAAATTATTCAATCACAGTGCGGCTTCCAGGCCACATTAAGGTACCAAGAACCTCATAATTATACTTCTCTTCACAGATTTAAAAATCCTTTCAACGTTTACTTGCAAAGCTAATTGCTGACAGCCAGAAAGGAGTGTAAATGCTATCCTCCCCAATTCTGGGCTGGGGGGAGAGTATTCTCCCCCTCCCCACCCCAATTCTCAGGAGCCCTATTCACCCCGCAGCTCTGCTGAGCAGCTTCAATAGCCCCACAGAGCCTCACAGCTTTAGAGCAAGTCACAAAGTAAATACAACCACCTCCCTAAAAAAAACAAATTGTATTTCTGTAATTTTATCAAGTGAAATCCTACCTCTACAAAGCACGTACACATCTATGCATTACATCGGCATTAAAGATGCACAAATTTTATATTTTTAAAATGTAGATAACTGCCTTCATTTGCAAATCCAGTGGAGGTGGTAAAGGACTTGTGTAGAAAACACATTACTCGCCCACATAAAATCCAAAGCTCAGCACAACGTGTTGCTCGTTCCCACCCCAAGGTGGATTTGCACAGAACAGAGGAAGACACTAGAAGACCTGTCAAACTCTTTTACTACCATCATCCGATAGACTATGCATGTCAGTGCTGTTGCCTAACAAGCATCTGTGGCTCTTTCTGGCTCAGCTCAGCGCCTCCCTCACACATCCACATTGCATCCAACTCTGCCCATTTTTCCCATATTGTTTGGGTGTTTCTCCCTTCCCTGGATTTGCACGTACAATATCCATCTCGTGCAGCCTCCCACAGACACTGCGGGTGGGGGGGATGCAAACGGAGACCCAGGATTTTCTCAGGACTGAAAAAACCCATCAGCAAACATTGATACAGAGAGTTTTTGATTAAAATTCTAACAGGGATTTTAAGTACAAGACTTATGTACAGTTTCCTAATTGCTATTTAAGTTTAGCCTTGTGGGTGACATAAACCAGGTTATGGCCACATTCCAGAAGTATATTTGAAAAATCTTTATTTTTGTACACCAAAAATCATGAAGCAACTTCAGAAAGTTTATACATGGTATTACAGCAGTGCTCAAAAATATCTCCAAGTTATCAGTACAGTTTCTCAAAAATCTACAAGCTTCATTTAAAATGACTGTCCTATTGTCTAGAGCACTTTACGTTTTCTGTGACCAGATTTCTTTTTTAGTCAAGTATAGTAAAAGAACAATGCCAGATGTCATAAAGTTTTAAACAGACTTCCACAATAAACATTTTTATTAATCGTTTTCTGTAAAGCAAAGTTTGGAAGTGCAAAAACAAGCATAAAGGAGAGAAATGAAATCACATCCAGTTCTATCTTTATAAAGACAAGGAAGTCAGACATAGGGATGACAAAGCCACAGCAATTAAACACTTATCCCAGAAATATGTTTCTAATTTTATCAAAAAGTTGTGAAATCCAGCGTTGGTAGTAACTTCGGAGGCAAATGGTGAGGAAATGCACTCCAGAGTTTACACAAAGGGGAGGGGTGGGAGGAGCCAACCTGAAAGAAACAAGCAACTGCCTCCCCCAGAACAGTTTATTACAGCGAGAACTCCAGCATCAAAGCATACGATAAATAATTAACATGTAATGCCTTTGTGATACGTTACCGAACTTAAGCTTTCTGGTAAGCTAAATGATTCGTAAATGCAAAGTTCTCCAGTAGCTTTTTTCCCCTGCATCAAAAGCCTGCTAAGGAAAGGAACACTCAGAGACCACATTTATGAGCTATTTTTGACAAATATTTACACCATTTTAATTTGGGTTTGAGTCATGTATATGCTCATTGGTATACTAAAATGTTGGTCAGCTACAATTACAAAAATTAGAGGGTCTTTTAAAAGGTGATTTTTGCCCAACTGGTCTATTCAAGCTCATGCTTTCATTTTCATCTTGTTTACAGCGAGCAGTAATGCACCTGCAGAGTACATTACAGCTACCTCCTTCAATCAATTTTTCCCCCTACATGCAAATGGAAAGACTTGAAAACAAGTACTATATTTTTTAATTCTAAAAACGTTTAGGAAATGGCACCTCAAAATGAAATTACTTCTACACAGACACCACTGAAGGCTGTGCTATAGCCTTGCAAGAGCACATAAGCAATTACAGAACAAGCATGGATGTTTCTGATTCAAACTGCTATAAGAGACTGCATAAACATAACAGTTATCATAAAAGGTAGAAGACTGAATTAAATGTGGATCTGTTTTTATGGTGATACACAGATACCATTTGGTCACCATCTAAAGCCCTTCTATCAACCTGTTAGAAAACCGCCTGAAGAGAAATTTTCCAAATGATAAAGCAAAAGGTGTTCTCACTAATAGAATTCCAAAATGCTCCCTCAAAAACTGTAATAGCTTCCACAATTAAAAAAAAAACCTGCATAGCACTAACCATATTTCTGCTTACTTGCAGAGATCAACAGTAACATCCATGACAATTTCCCAGCCATCAGGGAACAGACTACTACCCCATTCTACCATCATCTTTCAGGTGTTTCGAGCAATGACATGACTTCTAGCCTTCAGTTTTCCAAAGATCTGTGATAACAGGTAACGCCAGACAATAACCATCCAGCTATAAAAAAGGAATGATGACACACACATCAACCTCTCCCTCGCTGAAACCAAACTCTACCTTTTTTCTGACACTGCAGGACAAAGTTAGAACTGTCTGAACCTCAAGTGTATTTCGTATCTTAAAACCATTTCTTGATTTTGTTCTGTGACAAGGGTTGTACATAAGATACATAAATTTCCAATCTTTGGGCTACTAATACAAACAATCAACTCACCCTACAATCCACTTGCCTTTCTTAATACAACCAGCCTGCAGCAAGACTGCACAAGTGAGTAGATGCTAGCAACATAGGTAGTTCACCAAATGTGTTGCGATTTGAGGTTTAGTTCACCAATTCAATTCAACTGCTTTGTATCCCAAGGGAATTCACAGTCAAGACAGGCCAGCAAACCTAGCTTTGCATTTGGTAATAATGCAGCAAGGCGCCTGGTATCACCCAGAAGCTGTGAGGCAGAATCTACCTGCCAATTTTTTATTATTTTTTCTTAAAATCACACCCACTACACCTTCTCCTCCACCCAGTGCACTCACTCACAATAACCAACAGCCCATCAGCATGCAAGTTAAGAATGATAAAGTTACTCACATTACAGGAGCTAAACTAGATTTAAACCATCAATATGCTCCATATATTAATCTGTAATCATAACAGAAACAACCAGTTGATAATCTTCCAAAGCCTTCTGCAGAAACAGGAATGACATGTGTATAGGCTAAACTAGGCAAAAATGTTTAGGAACACACAAGATAAAAAATAAAGGCAAAAATCTATTTCTTACAGGTCCTTTTAATTGTAATAAATAAGCAAAGTACATGCTTGAAAATACTATGCTAAAGTACTAAAGCCTGTGCACGATGAATGTGAGTGCGAAGAAGACTAAACTCCAAAGCAGAGGCGCAGTCTCTGCTATGGAGTCTTGACCAGCGGTGCCTCCACAGTAAGTTCCAGAGAGAACAAAAAAATAGGACTGATCAAAATGCACACGTAGATCAGATCTAGTATAGACAGAGACTTTCAGCTACTTTGAATGCTGGCTTTTTTTCTTTAGATTCATTTCCACAGTAAAATGAAAAGCTGGCAACAATAGCAAATAAAGAAACAACTGGAAAGCAATACTTCAAAAAAATAACACTTTAGATTTTGGGCTGATAATGCTGTTACCATGAGCACAAGGTATTCCAATCAAGTTGAACCAGAATAAGCCTTTAACCAGCACTACCTAGAAGTCAGAATATATCAGATCCTGCTTTGGATACATTTGATGACGGGCTTCTTCCACTTGCAGAAATGGACTCCTCTCCACCCCCCCCTAAAGTCTCAAATTTGAAACATGAAAAACTCTATTCACAGGCTGTGCTGTTACTTTGCGGATTCTGCTTCCTTATTTTAGACTAGACCTACAATATTACATCACTTATAAGGACTACTACTTGTCTTTACTCAAAGACAACAAATTGAAAAGTGAAGAACACCGATTTACGCTCAATAATAGCACAACTGAAAAACCCTCAGTAGTTCCAATATGACACTACATTTCCTGTAGCCGTGGTTTGTGTGTGTCTTTTCATCCACATCTCAAAATAGTTACATAAAACCACAGCACAGAAAGTTACCAAATCACTGCAGGTATCAAAGCCATTTCTGACCTCCTCGTATTTAGATGGTTTTCAAAACTACCACAACTTCAAATGAGGAGATAGGTAAAAAGAATCCATAGCAAAATAAAAACTATAGAACCTAAAATGAAGGCTCCAAAGACCCAAACTAGGTGTAAGCAAACAACTACATGTGATAAATAAGCTATTTCACACTTCAAAGAGAAGATAAGCCATGTCAAATTCTACAAAAGGAAGCAACCTGGGACGATTACAAAGGAGGGCTGGCACACCCAAAATCTGCAGTATACTTTCTAATAGCTTTTAAAGCTAATAAAAAGTGTGTGTCCCACAAAATGTATTTAAATTTGCCCTTGCAAATGAATAAGAATTACTCCTGTAATTTCAGATCTAATCCCTGAGTCCATCCCTTTATCAGCATCTAAACCAGTCAAGATGCGTTGCACCGTTATACTCGTTGGTAGAGGCAGGTCCATCAGCATAATAATGATTTCTACCTCTGTATTACTATTATCTCCATAAGCAAAAAGGAATAATTAAGTCATTTCAAAAAACCCTTCCCTAAACTGCTCTGCAGAACCACCAAAAATAGACCGAGACAGGCCACAGAGCTGGAAGGGAGTAGTTCTCCACCTCACCTTCACGCCAGCCTCCCAGTACATGCACATCCCTTACAATTTTCAACATCAATTTTTTCCTGAGAAAAAACGAGCAGTGTCATCCTTAGCCATTAAACTGGCTGGAAGTCTCCACACGCTGGGGGTTGGTTTGGCTGCCAAGTTTGCTTCCCATGCACCTTCATTAGCATATTGTCACATCACACGACATCTATGAGCTCTTCTTACGCTCCCAACCAGGTCTCAATTCAGTGATATCCTTACAGGATTTCATTATTGGTACAGGGATGATCGTGAAAGTCCCGGCCTCACAAAGTTGTAAGACAGCTGTCAGTATGTGACAGATTCAAAGTGGCACCTGAAATGATATGCTACACAAGGTAATCATTATTAAATGAAGCTTCCACTGGACTTCAAGCAAGTAAACAGCTACTGCATTCAAAGAATTACCAGCCCACTACCCTCTTCTGAAAGCGTAACCAATTTGGTAGTTTTACATTTCTTTTCCTCAAGGCTAAGTATTTTCAGATGAAACTTGTAGCTTTATTCTCACTTAGGAGCCAGTCAAACGAAAGAGACTTCAGCATGGGGAAAAAAGTAACAAACCAAAACAGTAATTACAGCTAAACTGAGAAATCATTACCAATCTAAAGATGAACTTTTATGAAACATTTTATTAGCAAATTCATTTAAAAACAATAATGCACACTTTCTGACAAAATTTAAGCCTACAGATCTGAAATTGATGTGCTATAATACACCATAACAATAAAGATTAATATGGCAACAGAAGACACAGGATATATTTTGTTCCCACTGCTTTTCCTGTTCAAATACTGATCCAATCTCTGCCCCCACCAGAAAAAGCAGTCTCCCCTTCCCGCCACAGTGTTCCCACGTGCTCATGTCACCCTTTCTCTTCTGCTAACCCAAGTGCTCACACAGGCTCGTGGCACAGCAGACCAGGGAACTGACCCAGTTCTCTACATCCTCCACCCATGCTTGTGAAGGCAAACGGAAGGGCACAGTATGCAGGTCCTCCTCCTTTTGGAGGCAGTGCCAGCCTGAAATGCTGAAACTAAACACGTGAAAATAGGATTAACATTTGGCAACGACTTCACAGCTGCTGCGTTTCGTATCTGCCCAGACACATTTCTCAAAAGATTCACAAACTGATAACAAAATACCTGGATTTTCTGCAACATGAGCACTGACAGCCCAACACCAAAACACCAATTCCAACTGCATGGGAGTATACTACAAACTGTTACCACATCAAAAATATCTCTGGATGCAGTTTTACTTTATTTCCAGTTCTCTTTACTTCCTTACTTGCCTGTTTTCAAACAGGAACATTTGGCTTTATAAATTACTTTTGGAAACATTTCATCTTCTTGCTAATACCCAGCTTTTCTCTCTGCTATGTACGATGCTGCAACAACCATTGGTTTCAAGCAATTACTCATTTTTTAACCAATGTGACAGTAACCCTTTAAAATTTAAAGCGCAAGCTATACTGCCCTTCTCAATACACACTCAAGAGATGTTAAAAGTCATGACAGGACTAATGACTTAAATGACTTTTGGCAGCCTGTTCTACTTTTAGAAAGAATATCCAAACGCCTCTATTTGTGGCTCTCCCTTTCTTGCTAGTTACATTATAAGGTTTCAATGCACGAATCACAGAGTGGTGTTAAGAAGAGATGTTCAGGTTCATTAACTACAGAGGAAAACTGAGAAAGATGAAGCTTATACAGAAGGACTTGACTCCACCTCAGCCCAAGTGGAAGCAATCTGCTGGACCACTACACTGAAAATGGAGCTGAAAAAAAAGCTGGAAGCTGCTTCCGAGTGCTCAAGTGTGTTACTGATGTCTGTCATACAGAGGTGTCTCTGCCAAATAAGATAAAGAGAAATCAACAGGGCCAAAATTATCAGAGATACAGCTTTTACATCCAAGACAATGTAGTGGGAAGTACTATGTTATAGACATAAAAAAAATTTTATGTACTAAGAAAACTCTAAATAAAGCAAAACTTTTCTAGAAAAACACTATTACCTGGCTGTAAACTGCATGCAGAACATTAAGTAGACTGAAGCTGCCAAAAAGCACTATGTCTCTTCCAAATGATAGGAAGTCTACCTTAAATATTTTAACTGGCGGGAAACACCAGTTAAACCTATATTGGCACAAACCTCAAACTACAGAATACCATACACATACTAGCAGCACTGCATTATTCACCTCTAGGTCAACATCAACATTAGACACATGTCAAAAAAGCTAAAAGCACATCAAACAAGATAAATTTATCCAAGTATAATAATAATGGAAGACAACCGTGCTGGCTACTGACACATGCTTTGACCCAGTGTCATGAAACATGACAGCTTCAAGACATGTAAAAAAGACATCAAATAAAAACAAAGGTAAAATATTAAGAGCCCACGTATATGTAAGGGCAGAAAGCTAGAATAAAAAAATAAAAAAAAAAACACAAACCACACCTCAGAAGCTGTCCATACTTCTAAGCCAAAGATAAAAAGAAAAACATAGGTGGCAAAGTTCAACAGAGCTATACCAATGAAGCAGAAACAGAACCTCACTGAAACCCAAAGGGATATAAAGTACACAGGCGATTACCAAACTAGGAGAGATGAAGGGAAATTTTAAGGGAGCAGTGGGCAGAAGTACAAAAACACAGGAATTACTAATCATACAAAACGAGACAGCAAAGACATTCAGGCCTTCAGTAGCAGTCAAACACAGGTGAGGGATTTCCTTAGTGTGGCTCTCCCATCATCCCAGGGTAGAAAAACACCAGGTCATCTGAAGGGCTGAAACATCTGATGGACCTATAAGAAGCGGCTCAGCTACTTCCAAAATCTAAACACGTTTTCTAAGCTTCTGTAGTAGATAATGCAAAATGAAAAAACAAGTGTATACAGCAAGTATACAGTGTTGGGGTTTTTAAGGCAATAGTTAAAAAAAAAAAAAAAACAACCCACAAACAAAACACCACACAGTAAGACTCACTCCTGGATAGGTAACTTAATTAAAATCTTACCTAACTTAACTACAAATGACAGCAGTATATTCAAATTCTTTGAACAGATGAATGAAATAGTGGGCAATTTAATCACAGAACAGTTTTTCCACTTTTAAAAGACCTCTGGACAAAACTATACGACCAGAGGATACCACAAATTATCAAGCTGCTATGCTTTGATGAAACACAAAATAACTGAATCGTCAAAATTCCTACAATCAAAAAACTCATTCATGAGCCAACACTTATCAGTGCACTAAGAAAAAGAATATCAATAGATTAAAATCTGCAACTGAAGAAATTCAACATAAGCAGGGCATGTGAATTTCTTCAATGGTAACCAGTACCAAGTCAGCTGCACAAACTGCTTCACAGGAAAGAAAATTCACTGCTAATGTATGCAGAACGACGCGTTTTGAAGGAAAGAAGCTCTAATGTGTAATCCACTGTTTCTAGATCAACTTATCAACTCAAGAGAAGGTCTCTTACTGAATAACATTGAAAACTAGAATGCAAGAGGAATACGAAGTCTAAAACATTGTCACATCATAAATTACCAGTACTTTCCTGAAAATGCCATACTCAGTCCTGATCATTTCACTATAGCAACACAAAGCTGAACCAGGAAAAGTTCAAAGGCTGGCAATCAGAATCACTGAATGCCATAAAAAAAAATAGGTAAGTTTAGGTATCTGGAGGCCAGAGGGTTCCCAAATTGAAAACCCTCTTCTGAACAGCACCTTTAGGGATTTGGTTGTGATTTTTTTTCCTACTAACATCTCCAGTCACTTTCAAGTATCCCAAAACATCCAGAAGCAATGAGTGGAGTGCTATTTTTCAGTCACAGTGTAAAAAAACTTTTTTTCTTGTAGTAATTTACTTCTTAATCAGATTGATAAAAGGACATTAAACAGTTTTCATTAAAATTAAACATTAAATCTCTTCACTTTCTACACAACTCAAATATCTCATGGCTGTCACGTACTCCAAGGAATTACCCAAACTCCCAAGAAAGTTCAGCAGCAGAACACTGCCAATTCCTTCACTCCCTTTGATAAAGACAGCTCTCAAAGAAAAAAAGAAAAGCTATTTTAACTGATGCAAAAAGGGTTTATCATGAATTAATAGTCTGCTTATTTTGTAAAATTAAGAAACTCTCTTCACCACGAATATTAATTGGTAAAAAAACCACTTAAAATTAAAGCATCTGAAATACCATAAAAAGCTAGAGTTTCAGTTTTCCTAAAGAACTCCACAACTATACACAAACAAATAGTGCTTATCTATTTATATGGCATTAATCAGGATTACCACTTTCATCTTGGTAATTTAACTGGAGAACTAAATCAATAGCATCCAACCAGTAAAATATGACTGTTGTTTCCACAGTGCCAAGACGTTTTCTCTGTTAAGAACTGTTTTGCCTTTTTTCAAGATCAATAGCCTCAGAGCATTCTATTTAACTAGTGAAGGCCCAGAGATCTCTTTCAGGACGATCACCAGCAGCAGCACCCCTCTGGATACCTGGGGCAGCACCTCTCCACCCGGAGCCCAGCACACAGGCAAAGCAAACACAGCTCACTGTCTCAGCCACCGTTTCCAAACGCTGTAACGAGACTTTGGATTTTTCAATCCAAATTGAAATTCACCCCAACTGGGCTGAACACCCAGTTCTTAACATTCATAGGAAAGTAAATAAACCTATTCTGTAACACGCATTGAAGCTGAACGCATGAGAAGCTGCAATCTTGGCCCTGCAGCTGGCTGAATTCTAATGCTGCAGCCACTGAAATCCCTACAAACTGGTTAAACACAAGCGGAGTGAAACCTCCCTTCCACTGACTGATTAATCAGTTATTAGCAAAAATCTCAGTTATGCCTCCTCATATACAATGGGAGGTGAAACTTTTAAAATTCTGTACATATAATAATACTGCACTTTTAGAAAAATTAGCTACAAACATATCAGCATACATTTTATACGTGCAACTCTTTCCATGCCAAACTAGTGATGGTACAAAAATTTGCTTTCAAACCCTATATCAAACTCAGGCTGATGTTGCACAAGTTAAATGTTTTCATAGTTTGAAAGTAAAGGTTAAGAAACATATCGTATTGCTCTTTGGGTAGTTCTCTTAAACTCCCACTCCACTTCCATGCTCACTCCTTATCACTCTCCTCTTCTTGGCAACGCAGCAAACAGGTGCCTACAGTTATCAGACTTGTCTGAGAATCTCTGTTTGAAGGTTAATGTCTTACGAATCACAACATTTTATCATCAGGAATAACCAAATACTCTTATTTATATAAAGAAAAACCTACAGTATGTAATTTCCTCATTTAAATTGCACTGATAAGTTAGTGGGAGGTAACTAAGCCAAGTGATTTAAAAAAAAAACAAAACAATTTTTGTTCACTGTTTTTCACTGTAATAAATATTAGGCACAGGTGCATATGCACATCTTATAATTATTAAATGGAAGTGTTAGTTTATTAGGATAGTTTCATAAGCAAGACAAATCATTTTCTTAGATGACTAATAAAACAAATAAACAGTGCAAAAGCCATATGCAACTTAGGCACTTTTAGCCGAGGACAAGCAACAATGCACCACCACAACCCCAGTGAAAGGCAGCCTGAATCACAGATTATTAGAACAATAGTTCACCCTCTCAAGAAATATGTTTCAGCATCAGATGTTTTCAGTGTTGCCTATACATACACACGTACAATCAGTAGCACCTTCACCTCTCAGGAGTTATAAGCAATCAAATTGCTTCTATCAGATCATGCGCAACACCCAGAACACACGTGGCTGACACGTACCATATTTATATGAAATGGGAATATCAACTGGGGACCTGTGCTTAAGTGACTTGGGATGTAACTGAGACCTGAATATTTCTACCCTATTTTTAACCCGTGATATATTTAGAAATAATCAAGAAGTGCATACAAAACAGAAACAAGTTATGACCTTCTGTTTCTAAGGAACCCAGATGATCTATGCTCCCATCTTCTTTAGTTTTCAATACATTGCTCTCGCACCCTAGAAGAAGCGTCCTACAGAGCAGCACATGCTGCACCAACGACCTGTAATCAACACGTTGCTGAAAAAAACTGTTCAGTTCTGGGAGTCTCCTGCAGCTTTCATGACCACTGATTTCTAATTGCATTTGATTGTGGACTTCCAAAACTGCCAGTTTGCCCTTTAACAACAAAATACATATTGATTCCAAGGATTTCAAGAATACCAGGGAGAGACAGAACAAATTTCCTGCTTCTGAATAATCTAATTTGCAATCTTAATGGTATATATAGGTTATCACAGCTTTTCTATTAAAAATTAGAAGTTATACCAACTTCAATTTTATTCTTAATAATGCAATCCTGTATAGATCAAAGTTTTTATGCTAATCTCCAGTCAGTTTCAATCAGTTACAAGAGGCAGGGTTTAACTTCAGTTGATGCTTGTTCCTTACTACTGATTTTTTTTTTGTTTTATTCCCTTAGCTAAGTGAAATATTATCCTAACTCTAAAATCGGTAGCTCATTTACCTTATTTGCAAAGCAACCAAATAGACGAGGAAGCACACTAACATTTACAGATACACAAATAAAAAAAGTCATACATTTTTAATTCAGCTACACCCTTCTTCAGAGAGCAATGACTGGCTATTTATAGATGGGATCAAATGTCACTCAAACATCCAAGGGCTACATACAAAGAATATGGGCTTCCAAATCTATGACTTCTGCTCTTCCATGTCACTCTAATCAACACCAAAAGGCCAGCATGGTTTGGGGCTTTTTTTTGCATTAGAACCCTACTGTTCTGGACACAGCAAGAAGCACTTAAGTCCTGACCAGGAGAGCCACAAGTCTCCCAGCTAAACTTTCATCTGGACCTAGAAACTAGGTGTTCCTCTGCCTCTCCGGCCCTCTACGCCAACCTCACAGGACCCTTCCGAGCACACCGAAGAGATCAAGCTTCACGCAAAACATGGCACCGAAGACAGCACTATCACCTTGCATGTAAAACACAAAGGGGAGGGCTTTCGTGCATGATGTGGAACATCTGTACCCAATTCCCTCTTTGTCGAGGGACTTTAATGTCCTGCAACATAAAACAGCATGTGGAACATCGTCTATTTAAGAAAAAATAATAATTGGGTGGAAAACAGTGTGAATCAAGATGAAGATCATTCATTATACATGAAGTATCTCATCTTCACTGAGACAAAGAATCAAGAAAGCCTCTTCCTCCTTAATTACTCACTCTCTCTTAAGAACCGGTACCAACACCCTCAGGGTTAGGGAAAGCCCGGCTTCGGGTCCTTACCAGGGATGAAACAGGACAGTATGCATGCATCTGGCATAAAAGCACTTTCCACACAGGAGAAAGAGGAGGGAGTAAGGGTTCACCAGAACTTCCAAGATTTCCATGCCGTTACTTCTAAATTCCCACTCCAATAAACAGTCAGCTTCAATTAAGGTTTTATTTGGCATGTTTTCAGCACATCCCTCCCCCTTTGCTGACTTAATTCACATATTTGGCTTCAACAGATAAAACTTCACCTATCAATTTGATTTCCTCAAACCATAAAGGATTTTTCAAAGTAGCAAACAGCAACCAACACGACTGCAACTACAGTGAGCTGTCAGTAGAGCAGTAAATACTAAAAAAGAATCGTCACATGCTAAGATTTTACACATCAAAAAACGTAACTTATCTATTACACATACTCTGAAATCTTTGAGTCCAAGTATAATATTTTTCAAAAGGGGGGGAAAAAATAATCTGCTTCAGACCTGGAACCTGCAAAGCTTATACTGTGGAAGAGAATAAATACATTCCCCATCAACAGGAGTCAGCATACATGGTTACACCAGTAAGTATCTAAGATGAGAACTACCACCACCATTTCTGCCTAATGTGATTTGCAATAGGACAATTACACCATTTAATATCAGTTTAACCACTCTCACTTTACAAGTTGCTAGAACCCACTCAATTAAACAGCAGTTTTTTCCAAATTCCACTTGCACAGAGCCTTCTTTTAAAATACCAGGATTCAATCTACCGGGAGTATTTAAAAAAAAAAAAGAAANAGTTTGTTACTGACAAGGAGGGGAAAAAAAAAAAAAATCCTTTCTAAAGCCAACATTTTGCAAAACAGGCAGAAAACATTACTGCAAAACTAGGGAGCCTTCTACTGTATTAACGGTCTTTTGCCGTTAAGGGCCTTTTTAGACAGCCTTCTCGTATGCACACCGCGCTTCATCTGGATGAGATTACGTTTTCCGTAGCCTATAAAGAAACAGGATTCAATAATGGATCATTAAAGGTAACAATGGTAAAAGGTGTGAGAACTACAGGGACCGAAATGCTGCCCGACCGCTCATTTCTGTGCTACGGCGGCACAGTTCCCAGCCAAAGTTCCCCTCTCTCCACAGGTTGTCTGTCCCCTCCTCTCCGGTATCGAGTCCCTACCGGTTCCAGTAAGGCTCGCCGGGTCTTCCAGCGGGGACCGAGCCCGCCGATGCCCCGAGCACGACGCGCAGGTGATTCCTGAGGCGTTGGCGCTGCCGAACGGGGGCGGAGGGGGGGACGGACGGACTCAGGTGCCGCTGATTTTCGCCAGGCGCTGGAGGGCTGTCCGCCCGCGTACCGAGGTGTGCAGTGGCCTCTGCTGGCGCCATCACCGCCGCCCGCACCGTCCCGCTCCTGCCAGCGGCACCGGGAGCCGCGGGGCGGGCAGCCGCCGCCGCGCCGAGGGCGCCCGTTGCACACACACACACCGCACCACACACCCCCGGCGGCTGCCGCAGCCCCCGGCAGCCGCGCGCCCCCTCAGCGCCCCCCGCCGCCCCCTCACACCCGCCGCACCCCCTTCCCTGCGCCGCCGCCGGGCTCTCGCCCTGCTCCTTACCTGTGAGGAGGCTCTGGGAGCCGCTGCGAGCGGCGGCGCCGGCCGGGTCCGGCTGCCCGAGGAGAAGGGCGATCCAAAGGGAACCGAGAAGCCGCCGGGCTCTCCCCGCCGCCATCTCTCCGCTCCCCGCGCCCGGCAGCCGGGCACCCAACACCAGCCCCTCCCCCGGGGGGCTCCTCCTGCCGGCCGGGGCGCGCTCCCCGCTCCTCCGCCGGGCTGCGCCCCTGCGGCACCCCGAGGAGGCGGCCCTCAGCCGGGCGCCGGGGTTCGCGCAGCCTCCCCGGAGAGCGGCCAGCGAAGCGGGCGGGCGGGAGCG